>QRFJ01000561.1:262472-485573 GCA_006176705.1 Cocos nucifera
CGAGTATAGAGAGTGGAGGGTACTCTGGTTCGAGATTTTTAGGTTGCTAGTGCATGGTTTCCCATCTCTTGTTACTGAGGATTTCAACTATATAGTTGGGCTGCATGAGAAGATGGGGGCAGGTAGTTTGTAGATAGTATGGACTCTAGGGAGTTTATTGGAGATTCTAGTCTCATTAACCTTAGCTATACTGGGCCTAGATTCACCTGGTGTAATAACCAACTCGAAGCCGCCAGGGTTTAGGAGAGGATTGATCGAGCGATGGCTTCTGCCACCTAGCTTCAGCGATGGAGTTGTCTGGAGGTTGGCGATATATTCAAGCGGATTGAGGAGATGGAGATGGGTATTTTAGTGGTGCAGATGAGAGAGGACTAGGTGGGGGATCTCCAGGAGCATGACCTAAGAATGATCCAGCATAGGGCTTTCTATCTATCACTCCCTATTGAGGTAGCAGGAGATACTATGGAGGTAGAGGTCCAGAGTTCAGTGGATCAAGGAGGGTGATCGAAACACCAAATTTTTTCATTAGTTGATGATGATTCTGAGGGTGGCCAACCGCATCAGATAGTTGAGAGAGGACGATGGCATAGTTATGGAGGAGGGTAACAAGATTAGGGGATGGATATCTCAATCTTTATCTCTCATTGAATCGCTCCCTTAGGTGGTGAGGATCCCCCTCAAGGGTCTCTACCGACGGAGTGGATCTCCAACCAGGAGAATGAGGCCTTAGCTCATTCGGTGTCTGTTAAGGAGGTTCGAAGGGCCCTTTGATTGCTTGGGTAGGACAAAGCCTCTAGACTTGATGGATTTCCATCATTCTTCTTCAGGCAATACTGGCCCATTATCGATAGGGAGGTTGTTGAGGCTATGCAAGTGGTGTTTGATTCGAAAGGCATCCTAAAGGATTGGAAAAAGTTGTTGGTTATTCTCATTTTGAAGAGACCTGGTGCATCTACTCTGAGTTATTTCAGACTGATCAGCCTGTGCACCATGCTCTATAAAGTGCGTGCAAAGATCCTGGTTGGACGTCTGAAGCTAGTGATTCCTCGTCTGATCAGTTTGGAGCAAGATGAAGAAAAATGCAGGGATTTCCAACATGTATTTTGAAACTTTTTCAACAAAATAATAGTAAAAGTATAAAGATTAATTTAATTAACTAACATACTAGTGATCTTATCATTAAACACCCTACTCTAGAATCATAACATGATATATATGCATATAGAAAATCTAAAAATATAAAGTAGTAAATCCTATTTACTACTCGACTCGTGTTCAGAACACAATACCTGAGTGTGGGTAGACAATCTCTACCACCAAAATCCATGGACCGGGGCTTCCTCATATTGTGATGCAGCTGCATAGAGCATCCGACCTCTATGGATTATCCACACAAAACTCTAGGTCCTGATTAGCTCCTCCGGAGTTCTAGCTCCTTGTTAGAATATTCGAAAACTAATATTGATTGGAAGAAGATCAAGAAGAATATAAGGGAGAATGAGAAAGATTTCTAAGAATTTTGATGGAGATATGATACTTAAAGCTCTCGATCTCACTTTCCGAACCCTAGGTCGAAATCCTAGGACAGCACACACCAAGAACCCTGGCGCCCTCTCTCTAGATTTTTCTCTCAAAAAAAAATCAGGTTTCACATGTAGAAAAAGCAGAGTTTCACACCGAAAAGGAGTCTCCTTGAGATGGTGCATGCCCTATCCTCGAGTCCCATATTAAATTGGCGACAAAACCAAATGAGAAATCGAGTGGATGCATGTTAATGGATATAGGATGAGTTGGTTTGCTGCATATCCCCATTGTGGTGGGCGCGGGGGTGTCAGATCTGAACAAACTTGGACCAAAAAATCAGGATTTTCCTTCAGGTCATTTATCTAAAAAATTATCTCATAATCGAATGCCATCTGATCCTTTGATCACTCATTTCTCATTTAACGATCGATATCATTCCGTACCAAATTGATCATGATAATGATATTCGATTGAAGTGAAACTTTGATAGTATGCTACAAACATCACCGAGATCATCATTGCAGATTTTTTGATCCACCAGTGATCTCCATCTATCAGATCACCATGCTATCATTAATGATCGTTGAAATCAAATTTTACTGATCGATGAAGCAAGGGCTATCGAATTGAGCCAACCTTTTATAATGATACTCTAATGATAATTATTTAAATAATGAACACTAAAGATGGACATTAAATTTTAAAATTATATATACTTAAAAAAAAATAAAAAAAATTAATTTCTAATATATGGCAGCGATTTTCAGTAACCGCTGTCGTAAATCTATGGCAGCAATTCAAAAACCACTGCCATAGGTAAGTTTTTTCTCCCAAATCTCGCCTCCAATTTTATTTTTCTCGTTAAGCTCTCTCTCTCTCGCTCTCCCTCCTCTTCACTGTCGGTGACGCCCTCCCCTCCATTTACTTCCCCAGTCGGCATCGACTCCTCTCTCGCCTCCTCTTTTTTCTCCGATCGGTGCCTGCTCCACCCCTGCCTCCTTCTTCCCCAACTAGCCCAGCTTCTAGCTCCGCCACCTCCCCCGCTTGCTCCTTTTTTTCCAGCCGGCCCGGCCGCCAACCCCACCACCTCCCCCTCCTCCTTCTTTCTCAATCGGCATGGCCATGGGCTCCACCACCTCCCTCGCTTGCCCTTCTTCCTTGGTTGGCCCCGACCGTCGACCCTACCACCTCCCCCTCCTCCTTCCTCGGCTAGCTCATCCGCTGACTCTACCACCTCCCCCACCTCCTCCTTCTTCTATGGACACTAGCCCTAACCCCTCCCTACTCTCTCTCTCTCTTCTCTCCTCTCTTCTCTCGACCTGATCCATCTCCTCTCTTCCCTCTCTCTCTCCTCTCTTCCCTCAGCCTAACCCGCCCCCTCCCTACTCTCTCTCTTTCTCTTTCTCTCTTCCCACTTTCTATCTATTTGTCATTCTCTCTCTTCCTTCTTTCTCTCTATTTTCTCTTTCTCTTTCTCTCTCTTCTCTTGCTATCTCACTATCTTGTATCTCTCTCATTTCATAGGCTACCTCTAGCACTGTCGTTGATAACCCTCAGAGCTCTCTGTGTGACTCCCTCTCTGTAGCTACAGATATGATATTTTTTAAAAAAATTATAGTATTATTTATTAATTATTTATAATATTTATAATTTTTATAATAAATATTATAAATATTTATTATAAATATTATAATTATCTATCAATCGTAGGTCATGTCGATGGATAAGAGAACTCCTATCGATTGGTTCTGGATCATGTCGGCAGTCTTGGACCGTGCCATGTCAGCGATCGTGGATAGCCCTTGGGCTGTGCCGATCGATAAGAAAACCCTATTGATGGATTTTGGACCATGCCGACAGCCTTGGATTGTGCCATGTTAACGACTGTGGATGGCCCTGGGCCATGCTGGTAGCCTTAGACCGTGCCATATCGATGAACGTGGACAATCCTTGGGTCGCATCGATCGATAAGAAAACCTCCATCGATGGATTCTGGGTCGTGTCGGTAGCCTTGGACCATTCCATGTGGGTGATCGTGGACGGTCTTAGGTCGTGTCGACAGCCTTGGATCGTACCGTGTCAGTGACCATGGACAACCCTTGGGTCGTGCTGGCTGATAAGAAAACTCCCACCGATGGGTTCTAGGCCGTGCCGGTGGCCATGAGCTATGCTGGCTGCTAAGAGAATCCTCACCCCCATCGATGGATTTTGGGTCGTGTCCGCAGCCATGAGCCATGCCAGCCGTTAAAAGAACCTCCGTTGCTAATAGAAAATAAAATTATTTATTGCTCCTCCTTGATTATTATGGATGTAATTCATGTTGTAGAATTTATTACATCATATTTTCTGAGTGCTTATATCTTGTTGCTTTTATTTATTGCATTGCATAACGATAGACCCATCAATTGATTAGTGTACATAATCTCTGGCATCTATAAATTTATATAATTTTGTATGGATGGAAGAATTATATACAATGATCAATTGATTATCCAATTTGAATAATTTAAGAATTGTAAATAATTATATAGGTAATTATAGTAATCAAATGATATGCTAAGAGTTTTGAATGAAATTTTAGACAGCATTTCTTTTTTGTTCTTTCTATACGAGAGAACTAAGAAGAAATGCTACAAAAATTTTTTTGATCCCTATTGCATATCGTTTGATTATTATAATGAACTTATAGAATTATTATAATTTTTGAATAGGATAGAATCTATCTTTACCTATTAGTTGATGATAAGATGCATTTATTGCATATTTGAAAATGATATTTAACGTAAGTTCCACACATGATATTTATTTCAGTCCCTATTTATGATTCATTTTTTGTTTATAATGCATATTTGTTTATAATGTATTAGTATATAATGCCAGTTCCATGCATGATTTTATTGTAGTATGATCATTTTTATAATGGATAAGAGATGGATGAAGTTTAGTAGGTTTTCATCAGAATATGAGACTGGACTTCAAAAATTTCTTGATTTTGCTATAGAAAAATTTGGGGATTACAGACTTATCCAATATCCTTGTAAAAAGCATATAAATAGGCCGTGGCTACCTCATCAAAATGTAAATGATTACCTTATTATTTATGGCTTTAAATTTGGTTATGAAATTTATTAAGATCTAAAGGAAACCTAGCAAGATTCTAAGCATTCTTTTCAAAACTTTTTCAAAAAATAACAACGAAAGCTAAATTAATCTACATTAATTTATGTACTGCATGCTATGATCTAATCATAAAAACCTACTTTAGGATCTTTGACATGTTAATATGCATTAGAAAAATAAAATATAATCAATCAACAAATCACATTTGCTGACTGATCCATATTCAGAGCATAGTATTTATGCACGGGTAGATGATCACCACAATCTGAATCCACCAAAAAATTATTCCTGCATCGCATTGCAGCCGCACACATGTTCGACCTTTACGGTGAGTCCATAGGGAGCCCCTGATCCTGATCAGCTCCTCCAAAGTGCTAGCTCCTCTCCAGAGCCTTCAACAGCCGACCTTCATCGATCCAATCAACGAACTGCTTTTGATCTTCTGGATGCTCTAAAAATTAGAAGATGCAATGGAGGAAGATGAGATGGTGGTGAAAGTCGGTGGAGATCTGGCACTCAAACTCTCTACCCAAACCTAGAGTCCCCACTCTAGGATTCAGCACTCATCCTCTAGAACATTGATCGCTTTCTCTCTTTGGAAAAAACCTTACGCCCATAAGGTAGTGCCCCTCTTTGATTTCTATCTCATAGAAATCCTTCGATACCTCACGTACACCCAAGGCCTCTCATCTGATTTCTCATGTAGATCCTTTTTTACACTCCTAGAAAAAAACCATTTCAATAGGCATCTATACATGGGAGGATAAGGATAGGTTTGGTTGAACTTATTTCAACCAATCTCTTGAATTCAAAATTCAAGAGGACTCCTAATCCATTCTAGTGCAAATTTCAAGAGCTTGATGCACAAAAGGACTCTCCTTCTACGTGCCCATACCTAGAATGCACAAAAATATGCAAGAGAAAGAGAGCTTTAGGCATGGAGATGAGGATGAGGGGGAGTTGAAAAGTTTCAATCAAACTAACCAACACAAGTTGAATTCAAAATTCAACTTGATCTCAATCTATTCTGATCCAATGCTTGGACCAGGTCAAAAGTAGATAAGAAGAGGCACACAACTTCCTTCTAGCATGGAGAAATCCCATGCACATTCCTAATGTGAATGGAGAAAAAGAATGGATCAAAGGTCAATGGCGCAGGGAGATAGGAATTCAAACTAGCTTTGAATCTGATCAAATTGGTTTCATCCAAATCAATTTATCTTGATCAATTAAAACTAGAATAAATCCAATCATATTAGACTTTAACCCAACTTATTAATTTCTAATCAAATTAAAAATTAATCGAGTCCAACCCTTGATCAAATCAGGATCCATCTCCCTAAGCGATTAAATCATCACATGATCTGATCAGGTCAAACCTAATTGAATCAAATTTAATTAGACTTAATCAATTTCTCATCGCTCAATCAAATTAAGCTAATCAATAATCTAATTATTAATTAATTCTCTAATAATAATTGAGTTTCAATCCAATGGAACCCTTTGATCAACCATCAGATCAGGTAGGAACCTCTATTGTATATAATCTCATAGGTTCAAATCCTAAGCTGGTAGCATAAGAATTAATTTTCTATACCAATCGATGTAACCATCTAGCAATGGTATTCGATGTTCGGATAGATCGAAAATTGCAATGCAACATCGACGAACCTATGGCATATGGTTATCGTATAATTCATCCCCTTGATCATGATGCTCATAGGATGATCTTGGATTAACTACCAATCCTAAAAATTTATCTATATTATATTTCAAAATTCAATATCCATCATATGGACTACCCCAGACAAGGATTTGCTAAATTGAAATACAGTGATGCACTTGCTCCAATACTTGGAGGGGTCAATCCCATCTTGACTCACGCATCGACAAGTCAAGTACTTGACTGCACCCAGTAGCCTTCCATCACTGAATTACAAATTCAGATAGTTCGGTACCTAAGTACAGTAAGTTGCTTGCAAGTCACCATGATGATCTCAGATCTAAGGAACACATATACCCATATCCTTCTCGAGCAATCTTGGTAGAAGAGAGCTCCACAGTTGGGTCACGATCAGTGAAATATACCCTTATATTTCACCTACATGCCATAACAGCATCATCATGTTTCTTGGTTAAGAGGACAACCAACACTTATGACACACAATGACCTACTTTTGATTAACGTTGTCATTCTAGATAACAATAAATCATTTGGTTGTGATTAGTTTAAAAACTAAACGATAAATTCTTCTTTGTCGAGTCTAAATAGTCCTAAGAACTTTATCACAGAGAGTTCATTATAGAAAGAAGCATAAAGTGATGAAATTATCAGAATAATAATTTTTTTAATTAAAATTTAAGTATAAATTATATTTAGCTCAACCATCTATAATCTAGATGATTGGCTTTAGGATATATTTTCTAGTAGGATCAACATGGTGAGGGCAGGCCGCAAGACGGTGATCAACATGATGAAAGAGTGGAACAAATGGTTTATAATATTTTTTTATTTGTTGGCCACAATGACGGTACATCTACGTCCATGACTGTAAGGATGTGAAGTAGGTCTACAAGTTGATGGAGGATGCTAATGTTTCATTGTATTCTGGGTGTGAAAAGATGATAAAGCTTGAGTTCTTAATCCAGTTATACCATACAAAATATTTCAATGGGTTCAGTAATAATGGAGTGAACTGCATACTAGAGCTTTTAGGAGATTCTTTCGGACAATGCATAAATTTCGAAGAATAATTATGAGGCATCGAAGATTATTGAACAGCTGAACTTTACTTACACCAAGATACATGCATGTCCTAATAATTGCATGCTCTACTGGAAGGAGGATGCCAACCAAAATGAGTGCACGAGGTGCGGTATATCAAGATGAAAATATAATAAAGATGGCACATCGATCCATATACCTCAAAAGTTGATGTGGCACTTTTTTTTGATTTCGAGACTACAAAAGTTATTTATGTCGGTAAGAACATCAAAGGACATGAGATGGTACGAAGAGGATCAAATAAAAGATGATGCATTGAGACATCTAACTGATGGAGAGGATGGTAGAAGTTTAATGAAATACATCCTGATTTCGTACAAGAGATACGTAATGTACGCATGAGCTTGTCATGCGATGGTTTCAACCCGTTCAAGCATATGAATACCATCTATAGTGTATGGCTAGTGTTTATTCATGTTTACAATATTTCACTATGGATGTATATGAAAAAAATTTTTGCTTTCATGACAGTCCTTATCCCTGGATCGATAGAGGTAGGTAATAATATTGATGTCTATTTATAGTCTCTTATTATCGAGCTGAAATAATTATGGAGCATTTAAGATATTCCAACTTTTGATGCTTTATTGAATGAGTCATTTTCTATGCATGCAGTGCTTCTATGGATAATGAATAACTTTTCAGCTTATGCCTTAATATCAGGTTGGAGCACAAAAAATGAGCTAGCATGCCCAATTTGTGGAAAAAATATTCAGTCTAAAAGATTGACACATCGAAGGAGCTTTAGCTTTATGGGACATCGATGTTGTCTTCATCAAAACCATCCATACTGAAGGGATGAGCACTCCTTCAATGGCACTATTGAAAAAGGTAAGATGCCTAACCGAATGTTTGAGAGTGAGGAATTGAAAGAATTGGATGGTCTTAGTATTGAATTTGAAAAAGATGATCCGATTGGTGGTAAGAAGATGAAGCATCGATCAAAGAAAGATGACACACACTTTAATTGAAGAAAAAAAAGCATCTTCTTTGATTTGCTATATTGGAAGACAAACTTATTATGCCACTGCTTAGATGTAATGTATATTAAAAAGAACGTTTACGAGCTTCTATTGGCAACAATCTTGAACATCAAGGATAAGACTAAAGATGACTTGAATTCTTGATTTGACTTGAAAGAATGGTGTATTAGGAGATCACTCCATCTAGAGCCGGTAGGGAGAGAATAGTGGAGGCTCCCTCATGCATGCTATATTATGAATGCCTTCAAACGATCCACATTTCTTCGTATGTTGAAAAATATAAAGATTTCAAATGGATACTCAAGTAATATATCAAAGCATGTGAATAGTAAGGATGTTAAACTTGAGAGATTGAAGACTCATGATTATCATGTACTGATGCAGAAATTGATCCCAATAGCTATTCGTCGTGTGTTGCAAAAAAATATCAGAATGGTTATTATTCATCTTTACAACTTTTATAGAGATATTTGTGCGAAGAGGTTGCTTAAGAAAGATGTGAAGAAAATAAAGGCAAGGGTGATGACTATATTATATAATCTGAAAAAGATATTTTCACCATCATTTTTCATGGTTATGATGCATCTCACCATGCATCTTGTGGGAAAAGTTTCACTTGGAGGCCTAGTGTTCTTCTGATGGATGTATCCTATTGAGAAAAATATTCAAACTCTGAAATCTTATGTAAGAAATATGAATCGCTCAGAGAAATTCATAGTAGAAGGTTATTTGGATCAAGAGTGTATGAATTTTTATACCATGTACTTAAACAAGCTTGAGACACGTCGTAACTGATCAATGAGGAATCAAGATGATCGGTATAAGCCAATTGAGCCTGCATTTGAGTCCATTCCACAGCCAAGTGGACTTTTCACTTCATACCACCTCACTGATTTGAGCATTAAGGAAAGGAATAAAGCACACTACTATGTGCTCTTCAACTATGATGTCATTGAGTCGTATATAAGGTGAATCACTCAATCTTATTTATTTTATAATAATTAAAAAAATATTTAATTTATCTAAATTTATTTTTTGTGCATGCAGCAAATACAAGAAAGTCATAAGAGTAAAATATAGTGCCCTAAGTATGCAGGAGAAAGAAAAAATGTACAGTGAAAAATTTTTTGAATGATTCAAAGATCATGTAAGCGATTACATATTCTTACCTTGTACAACTTATTTGAACATGTTTACTAATTAGGTGTTATCTTCTTAATTAGTTAGGAAGATTACCGCTTGATAATGTGAGTCATGAAGTACGTGCTCTTTCAATGGATCCTAATCATATTGTGCGTGAGTATAAATAGCTCATCATTAACGACTACAGGTTTAATATTCATAATAAGTTCGTAAATATGGCAACATAAAATAGTGGCATGATATTGAGCACCACCATTGGGTGTTATGCTAGCTTGAGAGATTCACAGTCTCATACGGAGGATCTAAACTATTATAGAATGATGGAGAAGATAGTAATCTTGGACTACTATTCTAAAGAAAGGATTACATTAATAAAGTATGATTGGTTTGACACCTTGTCTGAATTAGGGATGAAATCTGATGAGTGCAGTTTTTGAAGAAAAAACATATTTTCTCAGCATAGGATCGTTTAGATCTGATTGAATTTGAAGAAATATTTTTAAAAAAATTTCTAAAATTTTAATCAAATTTGAAACTTCTCAGATCTCATCAAAGAGATCTAATATTAAAAATTAAAAATAAAATTAAATTAGATTTAATTTTAAGTACCTAATTTGGTAATCTTATTATCCTACAATGATTCTGTTGATTCCTGATGTTCTAGAAGGAGCCACACACGCGCTTGGCCTCTACCGGTATCCACTCAGACAGGATCTGAACATCTTCTCCTCATGAATCTCTCCTCCAAAAATAAGATCTAGATCTGATTTAAAAAACCTTTAAAAAAACTTCTGAGGGCAGCTTGTTCATCTCACGAACACCATTGTATAAATGCTGAATCTTATGCCAAAAACCTTGGACCTTCAACTCAAATTTATGCCTAATTTTTTAGGCATGTAGAAGAAAGAGAGAAAGAGGATAGAGGGGGCATGGATATTAGAGAAAAGGCTCCTTTAGGTGTGGAAAAAATAAATTATGTTGAGGCAATTTCATGAGAAGAGTTCTTATACAAGACATAGCAATATAAAGAGTCCCTTTTTGATCAAAAACCTTATTAATTCAACCATTCTCTTGGACTTGATCTCCATGAAAAATCTCAGATCCCATCTAGTTTTGACACCAAAAATCTATCTGAAAGGTGGCAGCATAAAAGGATAAGGAAGAGTCCATGTGCGTCTAGGACTCTTCCCTTAAGAATTTGATCCAAATCAAACTCTATCAAAACCCAATCTAGGCACCTTCAAAAATCACAAAATTTTGCACACCCAAAGTATAACTCGTGTCCTATCACATATCTAAAAATTAGAGTAAAATAATTTTTAGAAAATTTTCTAAAAGTCTCAATCATTCTTAATTCTCTCAATTGGGTCAATTATTGACCCTAGTCCAATTGCACTAGGAATAAATTTAATTTTCATAATTAATTTGACCAGGACTTCTTCCAGTCAGATGAAAATAAATTCATTCAAGATACAAGAATAAGTTAAATCAAATTTAACTTAGTTACGATAAATTAGAAAGATTATAGAAGGAGAAAGTTATGCTCAATCGTGTGCTAGCACGATTACCTTGAACCTGATTGGATCTAATCTAAATCAATCGAACTAGGTTAGCTCAATTGATAACATCCAGACCCAAACTCTAATTTATGTGATCTAGTTAGGTTCAGTTTCATATGGTAATGAGATATGTCATGATCTCCATCATCGACATTATTGAAACACCTTTCAATGGATCAGAACTTTTCTGATTCATACAATTAGAATGATCGATCATCAAAATTATTCTAATTGCTCCCAAAATCCATCAGTGACACCTAGCAATATATGGTAGCAACCCATCAAAACTGAAAGTAAATCTCTCGATGCAGCTACCAATGTGATTGGGTTCTTCTATCTTGAGTCCCGACAGGATTAGGGTTAAGGTGAACTCGTCAAACCCAATATCCATCATATGAATTAATCATTCGATTCGAGTCCTATATGAAATCCTTATAAAAACTCTTTCTATCATCTTCACTCTACCATGGCCATGGGCTTATGGACTCGATTCTCATGATCATCATAGGGCTATTCCTTATCTATCGAGGTAGATAGATCCCTTATTGGTGCAATCTAATTCCTACAATGAACGTACTATAGCCAACATACACCTTAGAATTTTAAATGGCTAGGAGACCGAGTTATGGTGTAGTTAAACTACAACATCCTCAAGGTAAATTATCGATGCACCTCAAATCAAAGAATTAGACACACTACTACAACATCGAGTCGATCATCGACGAGAAGGTAGACTTTCTTATGAATGCTCGAGGTGGTCATGCTTAGTGCTCTCGTTCTCTAACGAGTATCTGTACTCTCACTCCGATGTCTCTACACCATAGACTCAAAATCTACTCAAAGAAAATGATCATACACCAATTTTATGGATCAATTACCATCCTCATGATGATCCTACGATCGGGAGCAGTTTATGAGTTAATTATGAAAATTCATGTCTTAATTTTTTTACTCTTTGAAAGTATGAATTGTCATTAGCATTAACTTAAAGGATGTATCACATACACTTTAAATACACACTGTGATAGAAAATAATTCTTTGATCTCACCTAACCAACTCTTGATTCAGTTTGATCAACCGCTAGACCTAATTGAGCTACCCAAGCCCGAATCTAATTTTATGAATATGTCTTAAATCTAAAAATTCTCAATTTTAGATCCAATTAGTTTCATAATCTTAATTCTTAATTAAGTTTGGGTTCATAAATAAAAAAACATGTATCAAAATTCTAGGGTTTCAAGATCTAAGATTTTGTAGAAAAATAAATTCTGATTTCTGATTAAAGACGAACGTGCAGCATCCCTACATGCCATAAGAGCACCCCATTGAATGGAAAAAGAGGGCCTTTAAATTATACTTTATTTTTATGATCGGATGGCTAAGGGGAACGTCTTAATCAAAAATATAATTGAAACTACAAAACTAGTTAAATCTGATCATATATCACATATATAATTAATGATCTAACTAATACATGCTTTGCATACATCTCATATATCATTACTAAATTAAACATGCATATGATCTAAAATATTATATATAACATCTAAAAAATAGATTTAAATTTAATTATATCAAAATAAAACTATTCTAGATAATTTGTAGAACTATTCTACAACTAGTCTAAACATGCATCTTTTCATATCATATATGAATAAATCAAAAATTAAAAATTTTATTTTTTATTTTTTAGATCTGATTACAATAATTATAATATCAAAAAAATAAAAATTAAATAGATCTAAAATTATATTTAATCAAATTAATAACATGATTATATTAGACTATACATAGAACTATTCTATTTTCAGTCTAGTCATTCATCTGATACATATTAGATTTAAATGATTTAATTTTAATTTTTTAATTTTAGATCTAATCACATATGATGTAATATCTAAAATTTTTTAATATTAAATTAAAAATAAAAATAAAATTAGATCTAAAATAAATCTAAAGAACTGCAACTTGGCTTTAATATCAATTGAAAGAAAAACCTATTTTCTCGGTACAGGATCATTCAAATTTGATTGGATCTGAAGAAATATTTTAAATTTTTTTTTAAAATTCTAATTAGATCTAAGACTTCTCAGATTTAATCATAGAGATCTAATATTAAAAGTTAAAAATAAAATTAAAGTAGATTTAATTTTAAGTACTTGATTTGATAATCTAATTATCCTACGATGATCCTATTGATTTCTGAGATTCTGAAAAAAACCACGTACATACCTGACCTCTACCGAGATCTACTCAAATAGGATCTAAATATCTTCTCCTCATAAATCTCTTCTCTAAAAATTAGATTTGAATTTGATTTGAAAAACTTTCAAAATAACTTCTGAGGGCAGCCTGTTCATCTCACAAACACCATCGCGTAGATATTGAATCTTATGCCAAAAACCTTGGACCTTCAACTCAGATTTATGCCTAACCTTTTAGGCATGTAGAAAAGAGGGAGAGAGAGGATAGAGAGGCTGTACATATCAGAGAGAAGGCTCCTTTGGGTGTAGAAAAAATAAATTATGTTGAGGCAATTTTGTGAGAAGAGTTCTTATACAAGATGTAGCGCCATAAAGAGTCCTTTTTTGATCAAAAACCTTATTAATTCAATCATTGAGACTCTTGGACCTAATCTTCATGAAAAACCTCAGATCCCATCTAGTTTTGATACCAAAAATCTATCTGGAAGGTGGCGGCATGAAAGAATAAGGAAGAATCCATGTGTATTTAGGACTCTTCCCTCAAGAGTTTGATCCAAATCAAACTCTATCAAAACCTAGTCTAGGAATCTCTAAAAATCACAAAATTTTGCACACCCAAAGTATAACTCGTGCCCTATCACATATCCAAAAATTAGAATAAAATAATTTCTAAAATTTTTTTTAAAATTCTCTGATCATATAACTCTTAATTCTCTCAATTGGGTCAACTATTGATCCTAATCCAATTGCACTAGGAATACATTTAATTTTCATAATTAATCTGACCTGAACTTATTCTAGTCAGATGAAAATAAATCCATTCAAGATATAGAAATAAGTCAAATCAAATTTGACTTGGTTATGATGAATCAGAAAGATTATAGAAGGAGAAAGTCAGGCTCAATCGTGTGCTAGCACGATTACCTTGAACCTAATTAGATCTAATTCAAATCAATCGAACTAGATTAGCTTAATTATTGACATCCAGACCCAAATCCTTATTTATATGATCCAGTTAGATTTAGTTTCATATGGTAATGAGATATATCATGATCTCCATCATCGACATCATCGAAACACCTTTCGATGGATCAGAACTTTTCTAATTCATACAATTAGAATGATCGATCATCAAAATCATTCTAATTGCTCTCAAAATCCATCAGTGACACCTAGCAGTATATAGTGGCAATCCATCAGAACTGAAAGTGAACCTCTTGGTACAGCTACCTGTGTGATTGGATTCTTCTATCTTGAGCCCTGATAGGATTAGCGTTAAGGTGAACTCGTCAAACCCAATATCCATCATATGAATTAATCATTTGATTCGAGTCCTATGTGAAACCATTATAGAAACTCTTTCTATCATCTTCACTCTACCATGGCACGAGCTTATGGACTCGATTCTTATGATCATCATAGGGCTACTCCTTATCTACTGAGGTAGATAGATTTCTTATTGGTGCAATCTAATTCCTACAATGAACGTGCTATAGCCAACATACATCTCAGGATTTTGAATGGCTAGAAGATCGAGTTATGGTGTAGTCAAACTATAACAACCTCAAGATAAATTATCGATGCAACTCAGATCAAAGAATCAGATACACTACTGCAACATCGAGCTAGTCATCGATGAGAAGGTAGATTTTCTTATGAATGCTCGAGGTGGTCACGCTCAGTACCCTCATTCTCTAATAAAAAATTATACTCTCGCTTTGGTGTCTCCACACCATAGACTTAAGACTCATCTACTCAAAGAAAGCAATCGTACACCAACATTCCTGATTAATCACCATCCTCGTGATGATCCTACGGTCAGAAGTCGTTTATGGGACTGTAGATATGTGCCCTAGAAGCCAGAATTGGCTGACACTTGTAATACACTTCTAGGGGCAAAATTATAATTTTGACTATAATCAATAAATGGGTTATTTTCTATCACATATGTGTATTTAGTGTCTGTGATACATCCTTTGAGTTAATGGTAATGATAATTCATATTTTCAAGAGTTGAAAATTTAAGACATGAATAATCATTATTAACTCATAAATTGCTCCCGACCATAGGATCATCACGAGGATGGTGATTGATCCGGAAGGTTGGTGTACAATCGCTTCTCTTTAGTAGATGAGTCTTGAGTCTACGGTGTGGAGACACCGGAGCGAGAGTACAGGTACTCGTTAGAGAACGAGGGCACTGAGCGTGACCACCTCGAGTAGTCATTAGGGAAGTCTACCTTCTCGTCAATGACTGACTCGATGCTGCAGTAGTGTGTCTGGTTCTTTGACCTGAGATGCATCGGCAGTTCACCTTGAGGGTGTTATAGTTTGACTACACCATTACTCGGTCTCCTAGCCATATGGAACCCTGAGGTGTATGTTGGCTATAGCATGTTCATTGTAGGAACTGGATTGCATCAAGATGGAATCTATCTACCTCGGTGGTAGAGGAGCAGCCCTATGATGATCATGAGAATCAAGTCCAGAAGCCCATGGCCATGGCAGAGTGAAATAATAGAAAGAGTTTCTATTTAGATTTTCACATTGGACTCGAATCGAATGATTACATCATATGACAGAGACTAGGGTTTGACGAGTTCACCTTAACCCTAATCTGATCGGGGCTCAAGATAGAAGAACTTAATCACACAGGTAGCTGCACCAAGAGGTTCGCATTCAGCTCTGATGGGTTGCCACCATATACTGCTAGGTGTCACTGGTGGATTTTGGGAGCAATTAGAATGATTTAGATGATCGATCATTCTAGCTGTTCGAATCAGAAGAGTTCTGATCCATCGAAAGGAGTTTCGATGATGTCGATGATAGAGATCATGACATATCCCATTACCATACAGAACTGAACCTAACTGGGTCACACAAACAAGGGTTTGAATCTGGTGATCATCAATTGAACTGATCTAGTTCAATTGATCTGAATGAGATTCAATTAGGTTCAAGGAAATCGTGCTAGCACTCGATTGAACCTAACGTTCTTCTTTTACTATCATAAATAAGTTGTCCTGACTGAGCCAAAGGAGTTTGTGCTCAATCAGAGGCCTTCATATGGTCTGACTGGAGGTTGTCCAAGTCAGAAAAGGTTGTCTTATTTGTAAGACATTACCTGCCATTTTTGGTCACCTGCCATTTCTTGTTCTTTGACTTTGGTCAAAAGTCTACCTTTGACTGGTCAAACGTTGACCATTGACACTTTGACTTTTGACCACATGTCATGCACCTATTGGAGAGCTGGTGGGGGCCTGTCCCCCTGCCAGAACCTGGCAAGGAGAAGGGCGCACGCCACCCTAGGCGTGTGCCCAAGTTGGAGGCGCCTAGGAGTCCTTGTTGGACAAGGACTCCATCCTCCTTTTTGGATTCCAATTAGAGTTCTTCTAAGAATCCAACTTTGACTGGTCTTAGGCACCCTCTAAGGAGGAATCCAGGGGACTCTATTCCCACCAATCAGATTTAGATCTGATTTCACAAAGGGTTGTGATTGGTTGGAAGGAAGAGGAGTTGGATCACAAGCTTAGTCTATAAATAAGACCCTGCGCCCAACTCAATAAAGAGATATGATGAATTCAAAGTTTTTCCCACGCCCCAAGGCTGCCTCTCCCCTCCTTCTCCATGCCAAACCACCTTCTCCCCTTGCTCTCCACGTCCAAAAGGAGTTTTGGACTTTTTTGGTGCGATTCAGATCAAGAAAAGGCGATCAAAAGCAGAAAGGCTGCGCTGCTGCAAAAGGACGACTGCTGATCTTCAAAAGAGTTTTGAAGATCCTCCAGATCAGATCCAGATCTAATTTTTGGAGGTGTGATAGAGAAGAAGAGGATCTCCAGATCCAACCCGAGTGGATACCGGTAGAGGCCAGGCGCTTGCGTGGCTAAGATCCAGAACCTTCCGCTGCAAACAGGATCATCAACAGGGTAATAGGATTACCCAAATCAGGTAAATTAAATTTGATTTAATTTATCTTTTTTATTTTATTTATTAAAATAATAAGAATCAGATCTAAAATATATCAAGATCTGATTGGAGAATCAAGAGAAAAATTTTTGAAATATATCTCTTGATCTGATCAGATCTGAACGAACCTGGACCGGGAAAAAATCAGGATTTCCCTTCAACTGGTATCAGAGCCATGGTTCTAAAATTGTTTAGATCTGATTTTAAATTTATTTTAATTAGAAAAATAATTGATTTCAGATGTCACATGAGATGTGATCAGATCTGAAAATCAGAAAAAATTAAAATTAAATGATTTGGATCTAAGATTAGAAAAGATATGCATGACTAGTTCTAGAATAGAATAGTTCTATAGAATAGTCTTTGCATGTTTTGATTTAATCTGATTAAATCATATTTTAGATCTTTTATTTACTATTTTTTGATATTATAAGTGTTATAATAACATCTGAAAAAATAGCAAATAAAAATTATTTAATTTTAAATATCATATGAGATATGATTGATGCATGTCTAGACTAGTTGTAGAATAGTTCTACATAATTGTCTAGATTAGAATTTATTTTGATTAGATCAATTTAAATCTAATTTTTTAGATTATTATGAGATAATTTAGATCTGAAAAACATGCATGATTATGATACATGAGATGTATGCAAAATATGCCATGATTAGATCTAAATTTGTATATGAGATATATGATATAGATCTATAACTTGTTTTGTAGTATTGACATGTTCCTGATTAAGGCGTTCCTCTTGGCCGTCCGGTCATAAGAACGAAGAAGGGTTTAAAGGCCCTCTCTTTCCCATTCGATGGGGTGTTCTTATGATGTGTAGGGGTGCTGCGTGTTCGTCCTTAATCAGAAACCCAAAACTTACTTTCTGCAAAACCCTAGATCCTGAAACCCTAGGATTTATTGTGCATATTTTGTTTATGAACCCTAACTTAATTAAGAATTAAGTTTATGGAATATTAATTAGGTCTAAAATTGAGAATTTCAGATCTAAGACATATTCATAATACTGGGTTCGGGCTTGGGTAGCTCAATTAGGTCTAAGCGGTTGATCAAACCGAATCAAGAGTTGGTTAGATGGGATCAACAATGCTTAAATTGACCAGCCTAATAGGATTAAGTCTGGGTCAAGATCGAGTCACGATCAAGCAAGACCTAATTAGGCTCAGAGGTTAGAGTCTGGATTGTAGGCTAACCCAATTGGTTCTGACTCAACAATTTGGTGTCTAAGGTAAGTTTGGCACATAGACGACCGACTGGTTTTTAATTGGAAGCTACTCGACCTGAATGCGTTCTTGTACGAGTTAATGGCATATTCCTTCCACCGGTCTCACTTACCTGGCCATATCTGTTGACACAGTTCTGATCTGAGGTGGTCAATAATCCGAGCTAACCCATGCCACTAGGTTAGTCATAATTGTTATGACTAAGCCAAGTCTAGTTTAATGAGACCTGAATCAATTCTCCCTAAGAAAAGATTAAGTCTGAGGTCTTCCACCATTGTAGATGTGCGGGCCCTTCCCGGGGTTGATTGTTCTCGGCTGGATACAGTGGCTCAGTTGCACCGGGAAAAGACGCAACCATGTCTATTAGGCATTGGATGCTATGGGCTGGAGGATGAGTTGGGCTCAATATTTCCGGATACGGTGAGAGACTCAATTAGGAACCCAGTCTATGCAAATGGTGGGTCTGACTTAACTAAGGAGTGGATCAATATTCCGGATACGGTGAGATTCATGAATTAGAGACCAAGTTTGGGTGCACCATGATTAGAGAATCATTGAACAAGAGTTGTTCACTCATTGGCTAACCCATCACCAATAACTGTTAGGTGAGGTGATGAGTCAGTTGGTGAGACCGCACCACCCACTAGAAATCATTAATCGTGGAGATTTTCGCATCTCTACAGAGGGAGTGTAGGGATCCGAGAAAATAGTGGGAGCTAATTTGTTTAAAAATAAAATCCCTAAACAAATTGGTCAAGTCAAAATTACAGTATCTAACTAGAATCTTTGACTCTCTACAGGAAAATGTCTGCGTCCAACCCATTGGCACGTATCCTGGACACACATAGACTGACTGGACCCAATTATAAAGATTGGCTCAGGAACTACAAAATTATTTTGGGTTCAGAGAAGTTAACCCATGTTTTGGACCAGGACCCTCCCACCTTACCAGCCCGTCCATCCACTTGAACAGAGAGCGTCTCTGGAAAAATGGATTGACGAAGATAATAAGGCCAGATATTACATGTTGGGCTCGATGTCTGATGAGCTCCAGCGCCAACATGAAGATATCGGGACTGCTCGCCAAATGTTGGCTCACCTACAGGAGATGTTTGGTGAACAGAGTCGCGCAGCCAAATATCAAGTCACAAAATGACTTTTTAAGGCTAAGATGCGTGATGGGCAGTCAGTCCAAGATCACTGTCTGACAATGATCAAGGACATGAAAGAGCTTGAGAAGCTTGGTGTGAAGTTGGACTTGGACCTGCAGAATGATATTATTCTACAATCCTTGACTGATGCATATGGGCAATTCATCATGAATTACCACATGCATAAACTTCAAAATTCCTTGGCCGAGTTAATGAATATGCTGGTTACCGCTGAGCTTTCTATGAAAGGTTCTAAAGGCTCAGTTCTTGCTATGGAACGGACTTCTTCCAAAAGAAAGTCTTATGGAAAGAAAAAAAGTCTGTGAAAAAGCAAAAGGTGGAAGGATCAAAGAAGAAGAAGGCAGAATCGAAGAAAAAGGCCGATGGCAAAGGAAAGTGTTTCCATTGCAACAGCGACGGCCATTGGAAGCGGAACTGCCCTACTTACCTGGCCACCCTGAAGAACAAGAAGGAAGGTCCTTCTGGAGGTATGCTCATTATTCGAGCTTGAAAACTGAGCCAGGAAGCAGATCCTAGGGAATAGTTGCCAAACGACAGATTATTTCTATGTGCACTTGAGATTAGGTCATATAGCAGAAGATAGGATCAACAAATTGGAGAAAAAATGGGCTATTGAGTCCATTGACTTTTGAGTCATATCCAACTTGTGAATCTTGTCTTCAAGGCAAAATGACTAAACTCCCTTTTGTTGGACATGGGGAGAGGGCCACAGATCTCCTTGCCCTAGTACATACTGATGTGTGCGGCCCATTTGATGTGCCGGCTAGAGGCAATTTTGTCTACTTCATTACCTTTACCGATGATCTGTCTAGGTATGGGTATGTGTATCTTATGAGACACAAGTCTGAAGCTTTTGAAAAGTTCAAAGAATTCAGACATGAAGTAGAAAAACAAACTGGAAAACCCATTAAGGTTCTTCGATCAGATCGAGGAGGTGAATACCTTAGCCGGAAATTCCTAGACTATCTTAAGGAAAAATGGCATAGTCTCTCAATGGACTCCACCAGGAACACCTCAACTCAACGGGGTTTCAGAACGGAGAAATCGGACTCTATTGGATATGGTTCGATCCATGATGAGCTTCACAGACCTCCCTGATTTTCTTTGGGGACACTTCATTGTTAACTTCAATCTATTTACTGAATAGGGTTCCCTCTAAAACCGTTCCTACCACACCGTATGAGATATGGCACGGTAAGAAACCAAGTCTGAGTCATCTCAGAATTTGGGGTTGTCCGGCTCATGTCAAAAGACAACAAGCGGACAAGTTAGAGTTTAGGTCCTTTAGAGCTCGATTCATAGGATATCCTAAAGAGTCATTAGGATACTATTTCTACATTCCAGAAGACCACAATGTGATTGTGAGTCGACATGCCATCTTTCTTGAAAAATAGTTTATTCAAGATAGCGGCATTGGAAAGCAGATTAAGCTTGATGAGAAAGTCTCACAAGCAGAACGAGCTAAGGACCAAGTGGAACCAAATCAGGTTGAGCCAATAAGAACACTACCTCCTCCACCTCGTAGATCGGAAAGAGTTTCCCGTCCCCCTGAAAGATACTTAGGTATTATTTCAGAGGATGTAGAGGAAAATGTTCCTCATAGGTAATGGTGCTCATGGTGATGATCCCAAAACCTACAACGAGGCGATATCAGATATCGACTCCGAGAAATGGCTAGAGGCAATGAAGTCAGAAATTGACTCGATGCACTCAAACCAAGTCTGGACCTTGGTAGATCCACCAGAAGGTATAGTACCTATTGGGTGTAAATGGATCTTCAAGAGAAAGATTGGTGCAGATGGGAATGTGGAGACATTCAAGGCTAGACTAGGTGGCAAAAGGTTATAGTCAACGCGAAGGCATTGACTATCAGGATACCTTTTCCCCAGTAGCTATGCTAAAATCCATCCGCACATTGCTTGCCGTTGCAGCCTATTTCGATTATGAAATATGGCAAATGGACGTGAAAACGGCATTCCTAAATGGATATCTTGAGGAAGATATCTATATGGAACAGCCGCTAGGTTTCACATCCAGTGATACTGATCACAAGGTTTGCAAGCTGCAAAGGTCCATATATGGACTTAAGCAAGCATCTCGGAGCTGGAACACTCGTTTCAATGATGTGATCAAAAAGTTTGGTTTCATCAAAAATGAAGAGGAACCATGTGTTTTCAAAAGGGTCAGTGGGAGCGCTGTTGTCTTCCTCGTATTGTACGTGGATGACATCCTCCTTATTGGGAATGATATTCCCATGTTGACATCAGTCAAGATGTGGTTGTCCAAGGAATTCTCCATGAAAGACCTAGGTGAAGCATCCTTTATTCTAGGAATTAAGGTCTATAGGGATAGACCGAATAGGATGCTAGGACTTTCACAGAAGATGTACATAGAGGAAGTACTAAAGAGGTTTAGTATGGAAAACTCTAAGAGGGGATTAATACCCTTCAGACATGGTATTCATCTTTCCAAGAAGATGTGCCCCAGCACACCTGAGGAAATAGAACGCATGAGCAAGATCCCTTATGCTTCTGCAATAGGGAGCCTCATGTATGCCATGCTATGTACACGACCTGATATAGCCCATGCTGTGAGTGTCACAAGCAGATATCAGTCAAATCCAGGTGAAGAACACTGGACTTCTGTGAAATGTATCCTTAAGTACTTGAGAAGAACTAAGGATATGATGTTGGTCTTTGGTAACGGAGAACTCCAAGTCCAGGGATACACAGACTCGGATTTCATGTCCGATATAGATGATCGAAAGTCGACATCTGGAGTCTGTTTGTGTGCAATGGTGGATGCTGTCAGCTGGAAGAGTTCCAAGCAAACTGGTGATATCACCTCATCCACGATTACCTCGAGAAGGGTTACGTCGAGGTCAAGAGAGTCAACTCCATAGATAATGTGGCAGACCCACTTACAAAGCCGTTGGGCCAGCAGAAGATCGAAGCCCACCTTGAGAAGATGGGACTTAGACTTGTAGCCAATTGGCTTTAGGACAAGTGGGAGATTGTTAGATATATGTGCCCTAGAAGCCAGAATTGGCTGACACTTGTAATACACTTCTAGGGGCAAAATTATAATTTTGACTAAAATCAATAAATGGGTTATTTTCTATCACATATGTGTATTTAGTGTCTGTGATACATCCTTTGAGTTAATGGTAATGATAATTCATATTTTCAAGAGTTGAAAATTTAAGACATGAATAATCATTATTAACTCATAAATTGCTCCCGACCATAGGATCATCACGAGGATGGTGATTGATCCGAAAGGTTGGTGTACAATCGCTTCTCTTTAGTAGATGAGTCTTGAGTCTACGGTGTGGAGACACCGGAGCGAGAGTACAGGTACTCGTTAGAGAACGAGGGCACTGAGCGTGACCACCTCGAGTAGTCATTAGGGAGTCTACCTTCTCGTCAATGACTGACTCGATGCTGCAGTAGTGTGTCTGGTTCTTTGACCTGAGATGCATCGGCAGTTCACCTTGAGGGTGTTATAGTTTGACTACACCATTACTCGGTCTCCTAGCCATATGGAACCCTGAGGTGTATGTTGGCTATAGCACATGTTCATTGTAGGAACTGGATTGCATCAAGATGGAATCTATCTACCTCGGTGGTAGAGGAGCAGCCCTATGATGATCATGAGAATCAAGTCCAGAAGCCCATGGCCATGGCAGAGTGAAATAATAGAAAGAGTTTCTATTTAGATTTTCACATTGGACTCGAATCGAATGATTACATCATATGACAGAGACTAGGGTTTGACGAGTTCACCTTAACCCTAATCTGATCGGGGCTCAAGATAGAAGAACTGAATCACACAGGTAGCTGCACCAAGAGGTTCGCATTCAGCTCTGATGGGTTGCCACCATATACTGCTAGGTGTCACTGGTGGATTTTGGGAGCAATTAGAATGATTTAGATGATCGATCATTCTAGCTGTTCGAATCAGAAGAGTTCTGATCCATCGAAAGGAGTTTCGATGATGTCGATGATAGAGATCATGACATATCCCATTACCATACAGAACTGAACCTAACTGGGTCACACAAACAAGGGTTTGAATCTGGTGATCATCAATTGAACTGATCTAGTTCAATTGATCTGAATGAGATTCAATTAGGTTCAAGGAAATCGTGCTAGCACTCGATTGAACCTAACGTTCTTCTTTTGCTATTATAAATAAGTTGTCCTGTCTGAGCCAAAGGAGTTTGTGCTCAAACAGAGGCCTTCATATGGTCTGACAGGAGGTTGTCCAAGTCAGAAAAGGTTGTCTTATTTGTAAGACACTACCTGCCATTTTTGGTCATCTGCCATTTTTTGTTCTTTGACTTTGGTCAAAAGTCTACCTTTGACTGGTCAAACGTTGACCATTGACACTTTGACTTTTGACCACATGTCATGCACCTATTGGAGAGCTGGTGGGGGCCTGTCCCCCTACCAGAACCTAGCAAGGAGAAGGACGCACACCACCCTAGGTGTGTGCCCAAGTTGGAGGTGCCTAGGAGTCCTTGTTGGACAAGCACAGCAGCTGGGCCAGCAGCACGTTGGGCCATGCCCAAGCCCAGCGTGGGTGCCAGCGGGTGCATGCATTGGTCGGCCTAGTTGGGCTAGCAATGCATTAGGCTGCACCTAGGCCTAGCATGGGTGCTAGTGCCGTGTGGGCACACGTGATAGCCAGCCCAGTTCCAGGCAAGCATGCATGCTTGCACAGCCCAAGCCCAGGCGATCGCATGGGGGGGTGCCTGTGCTAGCTCATTGGCTTGAGCGTTCGGGATACAGCATGCAGCACGCGTATGAAGACATGCCCAGCACGGGCGAGCATGCATAGTCATGCACACCAGAGCACTTCCATTGGGTCTATGCATAAGAGGCCATGGACCGGATCCATTCACAGGATTTATGGATTGTTTGGGAGCTTGTTGCACTATCTAGCAGCTAGAAGATGAGGCAAGAGCTATCAAATGACCATGGGATTGATTAGGGCTTGTTGAGAGAGTTTTGGCCCTATTAAAGGTGGGTTGGCGGTTGTAGACAAAAGGAAAGTCTTGAAAACATCTCAAATGGCATAGAGATCAAGACAGAAAGTGTTGGAGTGCTGCAGTAGTGCTTCTCTAGAGGCACGGGGCTGAGAGAGGCTCGGCGATGCAGCAGTCGAGCGAGGTATCTCAACAAAGAATGTCAGAGGCATCTTAGGAAGACCAAGGAGTAGGTCTCAAGAAGAGCTAAGGGGGTCTCAAGGAGCACCAGGAATATCAAGCTATTGAGAGTGTCCTGGAATGATGGGGTTGCCTAGGGACAGAGGCTGGGGTATGATGTAACGACTGAGAGTCTCACAGAGTGTCCAAGGGTATCGAGGATCCTAAATCGGTAGATCTATGAGGGGGCCTTCTTGAGATTACTTTGAGAGCATTATATGGGTAAGTACTTTTGCATTAAGAAAGAGGGTTTGTGAGTTGAGATTGTATCTCCTCTGTTGTTCTTTCTAAGTAGTGAAGCATTTCATGTCCCATAGATGTAGGTACTTTGGCCGAACCACATATATGGTTGTATTTATCTATCTTCTTCTATCTTTCTATAGCAACAAAGTGGTGTCATATCTCCTACAGGTGGTCAGAGTGATCTTGGGTGGGTGATCCATGTTCCACAGTTGATGGATTTATCCTAACAATTGGTATTAGAGTCAGAAAGAGCCAGGTGGTACCAAGGGTTAGGCAGTGATGATCAAGATTGAAGAAGATCGAAAAGATAGGTGCAATCAAGATGGATGCTCTTATGTGCAAGAAGGAGCCATCTATCATAGAAAATGCTAGTAGGAGTCCAGTATAAGGTGGAGCTCTAGGTGGAGATGGATCGAGCATGAGACTCAGGTTGGAATCAAGCGGCCTAGCTCGACTCCCATGTTTGCTGATCCATGAGTAACAGATAGTTGCCCCAGGGCATGGGGGCGGTATCATATAGGAATCTCTCAGAGTTGAGATGGAGCCGAATATCGAGTCAAGATGAAGATTGTTCAAATCTAGTACCTTGAGATTCGATCCATAATAAGCTCAGAACAAGATCTAGAATGACGAGCAGAGTTCAATGAGATCAAAAATAATCCAAATGAAATCTAATGAAGAAGATATGCACGAGAAAGCCAGCAAAATGATGGTATGGCCTACAGGCCATCGAGCAGGGCCCATGGGCTAGTGATAGTACAGGCCAAGCATGGAAGTTGGGCCAGCAGCGTGCTAGGTCATACCCATGCCCAGCGTGGGTGCCAGCGGGTGCATGCGTTGGCCAGCCCAGTCGGGCCAGTAGCATGCTGGACCATACCCAGGCCCAACACAAACGCCAGCACCGTGTGGGCACGCATGACTGCCAGCCCAAGCCCAAGCGGGCACATGCATGGGTGCGGCTTGGGCCCAGGAGGTCATGCGGGGGGGTGCCTATGCTGGCTCGAGTGTTCGAGAGATAGCGCGCATGTGGAGATACACCCAACGCAGGCGAGCACACGCAGTCATGCACATGGGAGCACTTCCATGAGGTCTATGCATAAGAGGCCATGGATCGGGTCCATTCATAGGGTTTATGGATTATTTAGGAGCCTATTGCACTATCTAGCAGCCAGAAGATGAGGTGGGAGCTATCGGACAGCCGTGGGATTGATTAGGGCTTATGGAGAGAGTTTTAGCCCTATTAAAGATGGGCTAGTAACTATGGATAGAAGAGGAGTCTTGGAAACATCCCAGGCAGTGCAGAGATTGAGGCATGGAGCGCTAAAGTGCTACATAAGCACTTTTCTAGAGGCACAGGACTGAGAGAGGCTCAGCAATGCAGCAACTGAGAAAGATATCTCAGTAGAGAATGTGAGGGACATCTCAGGATGACAAGAGTGCAGGTCTCAGAAAAAGCCAAGAGGGTCCCAAGGAGCACTAGGGACATCAAGCAGTTGGGAGTGTCCCACAAGGGTGGGGTCACCTAGGGATAGAGGCTAGGGTATGATGTAGCGGGTGAGAGTCTCACAAAGTGTCCAAGAGTGTCGAGGACCTTGGATCGTTAGATCTATGAGGGGGCCTTCTTGGGATTACATTGAAAGCATTATATGGGTGAGTGCTTCTGGGTTGAGAGAGAGGACTTGTGAGTTGAGATTGTATCTTCTCTATTGTTCTTTCTCAGTAGCGAAGGATTGCATGTCCCATGTATGTAGGCACTTTGGCCAAACCATGTATATGATTGTATTTGTTTATCTTCTTCTATCTTTCTACAGTAACAAAATGGTGCGATATCTCCTAAAGATGATCAGAGTGATCTTAGGCAGGTGATCCATGTCCTGTAGTTGATGAATCCACTCTAGCATCTATAGTTAGGAGGGAGCTTGAGGCCATGATCTCCAGACATGTGCCTAGATTTCTTATGCAGCCTGATTGTTTATGGATATATGTGATGAGGGTTTAGTACGGCAATTGGAGCCAGGGGTCCCAGATTTAGAGTGAGCATGGTTGTTCCTTCATTTGGAGAGAGATTTGTGCTCATGCTCCTATTGTTGCGGTCCAAGTTAGGTGGTTGATTGGTGATGGTGCTTCAGTCAATGTGAGTTAGGAGGCTTGGATATCTAGCTTACCACTCTCTCGATGGCTAATCTTTGTTAGCACTAAGGTGGATGATCACTTGTAGGTCTGTAACTTGATCGTTGATGAGAGTAGGTGCTGGAGGAGGCATCTAGTCACCCAATTTTTTGGAGGATAGTTTGTTAATAGGATCCTCACCATCCTAATTCTTGTCTATCAAAGCCCTGATGTGAGGGTGTGGGGGCGATCGTGCCGATCTAGGATGTTGATTAGGGACCTTGCCGATCTATACAGACTTGTACCATCAAGGAGGATTGACGCAGCATGAATTTGAAGGGTTGAAACTCAGCCCAGGGTCAGACTTTTTCTCTAGAAAGTTGCATGGGACAGGCTTCTAACTTGCACTCTTCTCAGAGATAGAGGTATGGAGATTCTATTCGATTGTCTAGTCTGCGGCTTGGAGGAGTCTACAAAGCATGCCCTCCTCCATTGTCCTAGAGTGGATTTGATCTGGAGGATGGTGAGTAGCAGGCCATGGGGAGCAAGCACTGGCCTTTGGTTCCTTCCCTTTCTGGAGGCCATTCAATGGAGTGTTAGTAAGTGGCCATTTGGAGCTTGTCGACTGGTGTACATAGCCTATCAAATCTGGTTATCCAGAATCAACCTTAATTTTGATGCTAAGGTTGTGCCTGCTAGGCGCATTCTAGAGAGAGCTTGCTGCCTAGCGATGGAGTATAGCCACTTTGACTCTGCTGGGCTGACCTTAGCTGACTCAAGTTTCTGGGACTCCCCAACTGTGCCTGTAGTGTCTCAGGGGATTCTATTCATTTCTTAAGAGCCCCCATCCTTTGGGTTTGTTAAGGTCAATTTTAGTGGCAGCGCCAGGAATGGTAGAAGTGGTTTGGATTTTGTCATTTGGAGTCTGAATGCAAGGATGCTTGCTATGAGGGGCTTACCACTTTATGAGGCATCCATGCCCAGTGCTGAGCTTCATGCTGCATGGGTTGATGTCATCTACGTGATTCGAGAGCTACGGGCATGGAGGATTATCATTGAGAGGGATTCTCTTATGGTTATCAATTGGATCCAGGAGGGGACCAAGCACCAGGAGGCTCATCTGCTCCTAGGCGATATTTGGAGGGCCACAAGTGAGTGCATTGCAGTATCAAGTCAACATGTATTTCGAGAGGCCAATAGTACGGCGGACTGGATGGCATCCTTTGTTGCTGAGCACTCTAAAAACTGGACATAGCGCTAGGGTGATAACTATTTGTGGGCCCTGAGGGATATTCTTTTTTCTAATTTCTTGGGTTGTTCTCGAACTAGACTAGTTTGAATGCCCACTTGTAACAAAAAAAAAAATGTGGTCGAGGCTCTACCAATAGGGATGGAATTGTAGATATGATGAGAGGGATGGCAACCTGTTAAGCCAAAGCTAGTTGGAAATTGCTAATGCACATGCATCTAGATAGATGCTCTTGACATATTTCAAGAATCATAGGTTTAATTGTTTACTTATATTTTAGATGGACCCAAGCAAAGGCTAGTTAGAAACTACTTATGCACATGCATCTAGATAGATGCTGTTGACATATTTCAAGAATCATAGGTTTACTTATATTTTAGATGGCTCACCTTATAATGCTAGATGGATCATAGAGAAATAGGGTTGATGGGCTGCAGATGAAACAACATATGCAACTAAGAATTACAAAAGAATGAGGAAAAGCTGAAATAACATCAAGAAGACCTAAAGCAAAAGGTGACACATCAATAAGATTTTTAAATCCATGCTCTTCTAATTTCAAAGCACTCAACCCTTCAAATTTTCTTTCCCTTCAGATTTTCTTTCTAAAATAAAGAAAATAACTTGCCTTTAACCTTCTACCATCCCCTACAAAATAATTCAATATTTTTCCTTCATCCAATCCACCATTTGTCTCAAGTATTTAACGCATTAGTAAAACCTCCTTATATGTTATCTCTTTGAAACATCTCTCATGCTTTTTAGTGTAGATGATGTTCAACCACTTGGATCTTCAATTTAAATAGTCTACTATTAATTTTGAATTATTAACTTTTTTTTTAAGAAGTTAATGAAAAGTATGTGACCTAGAATGCTTGTGAGAGTATTTAACCCCAAATGCTTACCGGTGAAAATAAGTAATCAACATCTCAAACTCAAAATCCTCATTGTTGAGCCTGATCTATATTGTATAAACTATTTAAAAACTAAAATTCAGTGCTCACACTATTATTTTCTCAAGACCATGTTTGGACTTTAAATGAATTTCATGAGTTCTTCTATGCTAGTTCGCATCCACATAATCAATATAAAAATAATGTTTACGAGTGGCATATCTTTTGGATCGTATCCTTATAGTGGAAGCAGACAAATATTAGCAGATTTTGATTTATTATAATTTTTTTTTAGTAATAGTAGTACTAGTATAATGCCAAATAAAAAATGCATACTTTGAATTTAAGTTCTTTGAGACAAAAAATAGGTATTTTGGAAACAAAAACTGAGAAGAGATACAATTAGTTAAAGATAAGTATGGGGTAAAGTAATTGACTAGTGGAAGATGATTTTTAACTTCACAAATATGTACTAACATTTTATCACAAAATTAACAGCAATTTTGCTTAAAAAATATAAAGTCCATGAGCTAAACTAGTTCTTTTTTTAATATTATAGTGGCATAGTAAACTAGACACTTTCTCTATATAGAACTTTTATGAGAAGAAGTTCAGAAATTCTATTTAAGATGAAATTACGATATCGTATTGGCAAAACACCAACAAAAGTTATTTGTTATAAAATTTATGATATTTTATATCAAAATTATGATATTTAAGGTTAAAATTATGATTTTTTTTATGCAAAAATCTTTTAGAAGAAAGTTTTATATATTATTATGATATTTTGTATCAAAATTATGATATTTCATGTAAAAATTATAACATCGAGTAGTAAAATTACTTTCAAAATATATTTTTTGACATTATTATGACATTCTATATCAACATGATGAGATTTTTGATAAAATTATGATATCATGTTGGCAAAATACCTTTAAAAGTTATTCTTAATAACTTTTATGACATTCTATGTCAAAATTATAATACTTAAGATTAAAATTATGATTTATTTTATCCAAAATTTTTTTGGAAGAAGGAGGAGAATATTATTATAATATTATATATCAAAATTATGAAGTTTCATATAAAAGTAATAACATTTAGTAGTGATATTATCTTCAAAATATTTTTTTAATATTATTATAATATTTTATGTCAAAATGATGATATTTTAGATAAAATTATGACATCGTATTATCAAAACATCTTTGAAAGATTTTATTATGATATTTTAAATAAAATTATGATATTTGAAATAAAACATATCTAGAATACATTCTTTAAAATTATGATATTTTCTAATTTTTGCTTCTTCTTTTATATTATCAAGTCGAAGATGCTATTCGACCTGTCTCATAAGAGTACTGGCTTCTTAATTCTGTTGAAAAAAAGAAAAAGAGCATTCATAGTATTGATGAAGCAAAATTAGATAAGCCTATTCCAGTTGGCTGTCCCACAGCTAAGAATTGAAATTGAGGAGCTTAAAAAAAAGATCCTAATTCATGAAAAGCTATTAAATTTTTTAATCAATAAGAGGATAAAAAATAAAAATTAAGAGGAAGAAAATAGGATTGAAGAGGAGGAAGATGATGAAGAATATGACGATGAAGAGGAACAAGAGGAGGAGGAAAGAAAAAATTTCAGAAAAAGAAAGGAGAAGGAAGAGGAGGAGAAGAAGAAGAAGAAAGAGGATGAAGAAAGAAAAAAAATGAAGGATGACAAGAAGGAGGAAGAGGAAGAAAGAAAAATGATGGATGAGGAGAATAGAAAGAAGGAGGAAAAAAAGAAAAAAGAGGAGAAAAAGAAGAAGAAGAAGAAGAAGTGGAAGGAGGAAGAAAGAAAAAAAGAAAGGGAAGGAGAAGGAGGGGGATAAGAGGAAGGAGAATGAAAAGAAGAAGGAGGAGAAAAAAAAGGAGGAGGATAAGAGGAAGGAGAATGAAAAGAAGAAGAAGAAGGGGAAAAGGAGGAGGAGGAGGAGGAGGAGAGAAAGGAAGAAAGAAAAAGGAGGAGGAGAAGAAGGTGCAAGAGAGGAGAAGAAGAAGAGGAAGAAGAAGATGAAGGGGGAAGAAAGAAAAAGAAAGGAGGAGGAGAAGAAGGTAGAAGAGGAGAAGAAGAAGAGGGAGGAGGAAGAGAGAAAAATAAAGGAGGAGGAGGAGGTAATAGAGAAGGAAAAAAAGGAGGAAGAAGGAAAAAGGGAGAAGGAGGAGGAGAAGGTGGAGGTGGAGAAGGAGGAGAAAAAGAAGATGGAGGATGATAAGGAGGGGGAAGAAAAGAAGAGGAAGCGTGAGAATGAGAGGAAGAGAAAGAAGCAGAACAAGAAGACTGACATTGGGGATAAGCCATAGACATTGATATATTCACTTGAGAGAAGGATAAAAAAAAAACATCGGGTGCACAAGACCTTCCATCTGATAGTAGATCCAAATTATGAAACCTGTCCGCTAACAAAAAAGACTAAAACAATCCCCAAATCCAAAGAAGTTCCACTTATGAACCTCTTTTATATGTCAAGTGAACAATGAAATGAAGAAGAGGTAGACATACATTCTCTTTCCATCAATATTACGAGATCTCGTTATGTTTTTTAACCTGATCTTTTAATACAGGGATTCATAGAGCATTTATGAGAATATCAAGGCAAAAGCCTATTGTCTGAAGAGGAGGATGCCATCATCGAAATATTCTTGATTGAAAGAATTACTTCATAAGTAATTTATAACATCTATGACATCCTATGTAACATAGTACTGACTGTTGATTTATGATATCATTGTATTTTTCATTACGGTGAGGTTGTTTTCAATAATGTTGAAGGAGTCAGTATTAGAGGTCTAATCTTTATGACCTCCTATTTGCAAGGATGATAATTAATGATGTAAGAATTCAACTCTTATATAGATCTCAATTTTCATTCTTTGTTCTAGATATATATCATGTATATTAATATGGCTTCTATTTTTTTTACATCATAATATAATGTTTTGCATGAATAGATAATTAATGCTGGGCAGAATTTTCTTCGCAAAAAATGGAATGAACAATCAGATTTGTACCATAAGTATGTCATTGCCCCCGTAATGATAGCCGGTATGTATATTCAATCGATGGTAACACATCATGAGCTAGCTGGCATGGTGGGAGAATTCATTTTCAGTGGAGTTAGTAATGACAAGAAGAAGGAATTTAAGTTCCTTTTCAGCATCATCAACACAAAAAACGTCCATTGGTACTTGGTGGTTATGGATATGGTCTAGAAAAAATTATTCATCTAAACTCCATCAAGCACTATGCCAAATATAAGGCTAATGCCAAGAAGTGGCATAAGATCTTAGGAGCCATGTTCCACATATATTATGATAATGTAAAAGTGAGTGAATGGAATATGGAAGAAGATGAAGACTATCCTTTGCAGCCCCTGAGTTCTCTAGATTGTGGTCTATATTGCGTGAAATATATAGACTTTTTTGCTTGTAAGGATAGATCAAATAAATAGAACTTCACACAAGCTGATGTCCTTCAATACCGGGGTGAGCTTGCTACGAAAATAATAAAGAAAGGGCTCGAAAAGAGAGTGACTGATGTTGTTGACAAAGTTGGAGCCCTCTGATAGAAAAAATTCAATTTCTATCTTCAAACATATTTTGCTGATTTACAATGAATTTATGACATTGTGAGAGAGTGAATTCTTTATATTACAGTGAATTTATCATTTTATGAGAGTCAATTCATTGTATAACACTAAATACAAGATGTCAAACTGTATAGTTCTAAAAAGAGCAAATTCTACTTCAAAATATAATTTTTTTAACATTTTATGTTTGATCTTTTTTGTAAACACTAAATATAGGTAATCGAGTGTTATTTATTGTGTTGACTATAGAATGTCAATATTTCAAAATAAAATATCAAAATTATGACATCAAAAATTAAAATTATGATATTATATATTAAATTTATAATATCCTGACATAGAAAATATCACAGAATATAGAATTATAATATCATGTGCAGAAATTATGATATTAAGGATCAAAATTAAGACTTTCATTGATAGAAATATCTCCTAAAGTAGAAGTATGACATCATGTATTAAAATTATGATATTAATGATCAAAATTATGACATCCCGACATAAAAAATATTACCGAATATAGAATTATGATATCCTATATCAAAATTATGATTTTAAGCATCAAAATTATGACACCCTTTGACAAAAACATCATCGAACATAGAATTATGACATCCTGTATCAAATTTATGATATTAATAGTCAAAATTAATATATCTATGGCAAAAGTATCCATCATTTAGGTTAAAATTATGGCATGATGTTATAGAAAACATCCTTAAATGCTATAGTTATAGAAATATAAGATCCTGTATAAGAATTATGTCTTCATTTGCAAATAAATTTTTTGAAGCATAAATCATCACACAACTATTATCTATGCAAGCAATATATTTCAAAATTAAGAAGATATTTCATTATTTACAATCTATTTATAATATATTTCATGATTTGATAAATATAATCATCCTTACCCCTCTCCTCCCTCCTTGCTCCTACGCTCCTTGCACACTGCCAACTCTACATCTTCCGACACCACCTTCGATTGATTCTAGCGCCAGATCAAATATTACAAGCCATGCATTGATCGAGGTTGCATGGAGGTAGGATGATTTTCAATACCTCCCAATCCAAGGCAATTGTCGGACAACACACCCCTCTCGAGCTGCCGGCATCGATTCATAGGATGGGGAAAGAAACCATCCATTGAGCAATAGTGCCGTGGTGACGACATCTTCACCTAAAGCGAAGGTCGATGAGATCTCCTTTTGTCCACAACTGATAACCCTAACTTCTATTTATATAAGGCCTGAGCACGATGCAGTACACTTGAGGATCCATGCTAATATTATACCATCTTAATTATTTTCTTTCTATTATATCATGTTGGCTGCACATAAACATCAAACTCATCTTGTGTTAAAATTATGACCGACTAAAAAAAAATATCCATTGAAAAATGATATAAAAAGGGATCAAAAATTTAGAGCACAGAATTTCATAAATATGATGCAAAAAAATTATCGAATGCATAAGTATGACATCCTAGCATAAAATACATCAATGAACGCAAAATTATGATATCCTTTGATAAAATTATGATATTAAGGATAAAAATTATGACATCTAGGAACCTTGAATGTAGAATTATAACTTTTCATATCAAAATTTTGATATTAATGATCAAATTTATGACACCCACGGACAGAAACATCATCGAACATAGATTTATGATATTATGTATCAAAATAATGATATTAAGAGTTAAAATTATGACACCTATGGATAAAAATATTCTCGAACACTGATTTATGACATCCTATATCAAAATTATAATATTAATGGTTAAATTATGACACTATTTGATAGAATCATATCTAAATATAGAATTATAATATTCAGTTTCAAAATTATGATATTAAGGATCAAAATTATGATACCTTTGGACTAAAAGATACAAAAAAGCAAAATTATGACATCCAATATCAAAATTATGATATTAAGGATCAAAATTATGACATCCTTATACAGTAAGGTTTTTGAACGTAGAATTATGACATCCTGTATCAAAATTATGATATTATATCTTTAAATTATGATAATTTATCTTAAAATTATGATATCTGATAAAAAAACTTTCTCGAACTGAGAAGTTTGACATCTTGTATTAAATTTAACTCCATCAAGAATCAAAATTATGATATTGGTATATAGAATTATTTCTTAACGTAGAATCATGAAACTACCTTCGGAGGGCATTAACTAATAGAATGTCCTAATTTTGATCATGATGTCATAATTTTGATCTATCATGTCATAAAAATATTAAAATTGATAATAATTTTTTTTATTATATTAATATAAAATATTATAATCCTGACATAGGATGTCCTAATATTATAGAAACTATCTTCAAAAAATTGTTAACCAATAAAATATCATAATTTTAATCTATGATGTCATAATTTTGATCTAAGATATCATAAAATTATCAGACATCTAGACAATATTTTATTCATTATATTAACATAAAATATCATAATATTGACATACGATGTTCTAATATTATAGAAACTACCTTCAGGGGGCCATTAACCAATAGAATGTCATAATTTTGATCTAGGATATCATAAAAATGTTAGAACTAGCAATAGAATATTTTTTTATTATATTAATATAAAATATCATAATCTTGACACATTATGTCCTAATATTGTAGAAACTAACTTTGGAGGACCATTAACCAATAGGATGTCATAATTTTGACCTACGACATCATAATTTTGATTTATAATATCATAAAAATATTAAAATTAATAATAAAATATTTTTTTATTATATTAATATAAAATATCATAATTCTGATATAGAATATTCTAATATTATAGAAACTATCTTTGGAGGTCCGTTAACTAATAGGATATCATAATTTTGACCTACGATGTCATAATTTTGATCTAAAATATTATAAAAATATTAGAATCGATACCTGAGTGATATCTTATTCATTATATTATTATAAAATATCATAATCTTGATATAGGATATCTTAATATTATAGCAACTATCTTTGAAGGGTTGTTAACTAATAGGATGTCATAATTTTGATCTATAATATCATAATTTTAATCTAAAATATTATAAAAATATCAAAGCTAATAATAGAATATTTTTTTATTATATTAATATAAAATATCATAATTTTAATATAAGATATTCTAATATTATAAAAACTACCTTCAAAGGGTCGTTAACCAGCAAGATATTATAATTTTGATCTATAATGTTATAATTTTAAACTAAGATATCATAAAAATATCAGAACTAATATATGAATGATGTTTTATTCATCATTTAATATAAAATATCATAATCTTGACACAGAATATCCTGATATTATAAAAACTATCTTCGGAAGATCGTTAACCAACAAGATGTCATAATTTTGATCTATAATATCATAATTTTGATCTAAAATATCATAAAAATATTAAAATTAATATTTAAATAATATTTTATTTATTATATTAATATAAAATATCATAATCTTGATACAGGATATCCTAATATTGTAGAAACTATCTTCAAAAAGTCGTTAAGCAATAGGATGTCATAATTTTGATCTATGATATCATAATTTTGATTTAAAATATTAAAAAAATATCAAAATCGATACTTAGGCAATATTTTATTTATTATATTAATATAAAATATCATAATCTTGATACAAGATGTTCTAATATTATAGAAACTATCTTCAGGAGACTATTAACTAATAGGATATCATAATTTTGATCTATGATATCATAATTTTGATCTACAATATCATAAAAATATCAAAACTAGTAACATAATATTTTTTTTATTTTATTAATATAAAATATCATAATTCTAATATAAAATATCCTAATATTGTAGAAACTATCTTTAGGAGGCTGTTAACCAATAGAATATTATAATTTTGATCTATGATATCATAATTTTGATCTAGAATATCATAAAAATATTAGAATTGATATCTAAGTTATGTTTTATTTATTATATTAATATAAAATATCATAATGTTGATCCAAGATTTTCTAATATTATAGAAACTATCTTTAGGGGTCGTTAACCAATAGGATATCATAATTTTGACCTACGATATCATAATTTTGATCTAGAATATTATAAAAATATTTGAACCAAAATTTGAAAGATATTTTATTCGCTATATTAATACAAAATATCATAATCTTGAAATAAAATATTCTAATATTATAGAAACTACCTTTGGAAGGCTTTTTATCTACAAATGCCATAATTTTGATCTATGATGTTATAATTTTAATCTAGGATATCATAAAAATATTAGAATCAATATTTAGATGATGTTTTATTCATTATATTAATATAAAATATCATAATCTTGATATAAGATATCCTAGTATTGTAAAAACTATCTTTGGATGCCGTTAACTAATAGGATGTCATAATTTTGATCTATGATATCATAATTTTTATCTAAGATATCATAAAAATATCAAAATCGATACTTAGATGATATTTTATTTATTATATTAATATAAAATATTATAATCTTAACACAAGATGTCCTGATATTGTAGAAACTACCTTTGGATGGTCGTTAAACAATAAGATATCATAATTTTGATCTATGATGTCATAATTTTGATTTAAAATATCATAAAAATATCAATACTGATATCAGGATGATATTTTGTTCATTATATTAACATAAAATATCATAATCTTTACATAAAATATTTTAATATTGTAGAAACTACCTTCAGAAGATCGTTAAATAATAAGATGTTATAATTTTGACCTACAATGTCATAATTTTGATCTGAAATATTATGAAAATATCAGAACCAATACCTGTGTGATATTTATTTTACTATATTAATATAAAATATCATAATCCTAACACAGAATATCTTAATATTATCGAAACTATCTTCGAGAGATCGTTTGCCTACAGGATGTCATATTTTTTATCTATAATCTCATAATATGATGCCATATTTTTGACTTTATATATCATTATGACATATCAAAAACTATTCTGTGTAGAAATCATGACATCATAACTTACTTGTAACTTTCGATAGGATTTTATATGACATTAACTTTCAAAACTGAAAAAAGAACTCGATTTGAACATACCTAATGCATTAATTTTGTTTAACTACCAAGGAAGCTACTGTATTAAAAAAAACTACAAAAAAGTTTTAAACATAATAAAGAATATACAAATGGTATTTTACTTTCTCATGGATGGGACATGTTGGTTAGATGGGATAATAAAGAATCAACAACCTCGGATGCGCAATAGTTTCTATAGACTAAATCTTGGACACCCAAATACTCAGAAAATGTAAGAAGAAAGAGAAATATAGCAATCGATGCTTAGAAAATGAAAGAAGAGAGAAATATAGCATTCGTAATGTCCAACTAGACTACAAAATAGTAAAAACATTTCATTTTGGAGGAAAAGGGCAGTTTCATCATGTTAAATTTGAAAAATAAATTATTACTTACATTAAATATATTTAGTGATGGAACCTCCTGCCTCCATTTTCTTCACGCCATCGGATGCCTGGTTGGATGCGAAGCGACAGGCATCATGTCAGGCCACGATGGCTCCATGTGAACTAATAGCAAGAGGCGGTGCGCTCCATGTCTAAATTTTTACACCACAAGCGGTGTTACAAAGTATTTCCCTTAAACGATATCCCTCTTCGGCCACTCCAATGACATATATATATAACAAGATTATTTTTATTTTAATTTTTAGGATCCATTTTTTTTTGGATAAATATCATGAAAAAGTTGGTCTACTTTCTCATTGACCAACTTATTCATGTTCCCACATTTTTCAAGATGAAAAGGTTACTTTTCTTTGGATAGCATTTATCCATGAAATGAAAAAAAATCTTACCCACCTAGGGGTCGTTCTTTTGCAGGTAAAACATTTACCTGAGAATCTATATTTTCTTAGGTAAATATTTTTGAAGTAATATTTAGATGAAAAAATAATTTATCTATGTTCTTTTATACATGAAAATGTTGCTCCAAAATCTATTATCTATGTTCTTTTACATTACTACTTTCCTGGGTAAGTTGTTAAAATTTATTCATATTTTTCAAAATACTCCTTATGTTTTTTAGATTTGAAGAAAATGGATGGCTGAGTTATTGAGCATTTAATGATGGGGACATTGAAAATGATAATGGAGTATTTTAGGTATAAAATTAAATACCTACTTTACTGGCTGATGAGAAATTGATTTAGCCACCCTCTAGATGGGTAATATTTTTTCCTATTTCATGGGTAAATGCTATCTATGGGAAAGTAACTTTTTCTTCTTAAAAAATATAAGAAAATGAACAAGTTTGTCAATGAAAAAATAGACCAACTTTTACATGATATTTATTCATAAAAGAATGAGCCCCTAGAGGGTAGCTAAATCATTTTTCCATCAGCCAATAAAGTAGGCATTTAATTTTATACCTATTCTTTCCTATCCTCATTTTCAATATCCCCATCATTCAATGCTCAATAATTCAGTCATCCACTTTCTCCAAATCTAAAAAGCATAAGAGGTATTAGTATTATGAAAAATATGAATAAATTTTAACAACTTACCTAGGAAAGTGGTAATACAAAGAACATAGATAATAGATTTTGGAATAACTTTTTCATTCATGAAAGAACATAGATAAATTATTTTTCTATCTAAATATTGCTTAAAAAATATTATCTAAAAAAATATAGATTTTCATATAAATCTTTTACCTGCAAAAGAACGGGCCCTTAGCAAAAGCGAGACTTTTTTTTGGGGAAAAGCAAGACTTCTTTAGTATCTGCAAGTTTGAGTAGTTTTGCTTGACAGTCTTCTGGACACAAGTCATGTTGCTATAGTAAGTCCTAATTGAAGGCTATGTCAAAAAGCCATTAAGGGCAGCAGGCATAAATCATTGATAGTTCAGACTACTCAAATTAACTACAATGGAAGTCAGGCTAACACTTTAGGTTATTATAGACATGAGCTTTTTATCTAGGAATTCTTCATCCTCTTCTTCTTCAAAGGAAGGTACTATAATGGATGGATCTATAATAGATCCCTATAAGAATAAGGCAAAATCATGGTTAATCTCTAAGGTACCCCTTAAGTCGGTCTACAAAATAAACTATTTAATTCAGACTCAAGAATCAAAATGACAGAAAAAACAATTTCAATATCAAAGAACATGAATTAATTCCATTATTAGATTAAGAGTTAATTAGTAGTTTCAAAAATAAGTATGAATTTCTACATCTATGATTAATTTAAGTAGTAGTTAAACCTTTAATTCATCGAGGTATCAATAGTGCAATACTTATGTACCTCAAAGATGATAGGTTTATAAATTACCATGATTTAATTTTGGGAATGGTAGAATTAAGCTTCTTTGATGGCCTCGTATATTGCAAGCCCTGAAAGCCTATATCAAGAAGACCAGTTGAATGGAGAAAAGCACAAAATTCTCTAATATCTCTATTTACATGAAATGGTTTGTCACCTCGCTTACCTTTAGCTTTAAGAACATAATTAAAATCACCGACAAGGAGAAAAGGAAAACCCAATACTGAAACATCAGAAACCTGGGACCCAACTGGATGATGCAAATGGACAAACATACTAGCATAAACAACCCCCAAAATCCACATTGGTTCATTAGGAATGGAAAGGACCCCAAAAGCAATTTGCTTATTAACATGCGCAAAATGCACCATTCCAAGTTTTTTCCACCATGCTATAATGATGCACCTAGAAAGTCCTTCTGATGAAATTAAATACAGCTCCCACATAGGACCTAAGAACCGTTGCATAGGATACAAAGTAGTAACTTCTAATCTAGTTTCTAAAAAGCATAAATATTAGGATTATGAGACCTAAAAACAGTCTTAACATAGTTTGCAAAGGGGTTTTAGTAGCCGCCCCACAATTCCACACTAGCAACTCCATGGAGACTCAAAATGCAATTCATGCACAACCCCCAACTATGGCCTCATGGTACTTGTACTGGATCAGGGCTCCACTTGCAACGATACTAAATTGATAAAGGAATTAAGTGACGTTTACTTGGTGCAATGATAGGTATGGTTTACCCCTAGTTTAGGAATGTATAGATTAAGTCTTCGTTTTAGATCGGTGGTTAGATTTATATTCCAAGTCTACCATGTTGCATCTTGCTAGATTTGTTTATGATCATTGTCCATTGTTAGTGTCAGTTTGAGACAAGACCGTTAGGGGCCCTCATCCTTTTAGGTTTGAAAAGTTTTGGCTAACTATTTCGGAAAGTCAGGAGGTCATTAGGCGGGCTTGGTATTGCAATGGTAATTACTCATTGGGGACCAAATTGGCCTTATTACTAAACAATGTTCATCATGCTCTTTTCAAGTGTAAACGAAGGATGGAAAATTTGTTTACTACTACCAAGCATCTATATAATTGTATCTATCAACTATTGTTGCAAGAAGCTTCATTTGGTGGGCTGCCTTCTCATCTCCATTTTCATATGATGGCTTTGCTTTGAGCCTATCATCAAAATTTACATCACCAAGAGCTATTATGGCATTAGAAGTCATGTCTTATGGCTGCGGGATGACGATGCTAATTTTAGATTTTTTTTCATAGATCCACAATGTTGAGGAGGAGACAGAACCATATTCATACCTTATGTATTGATCTTGGGGGAATACATCTCTGACTCTAACCAAATCCAAGCCCTTTTGCTTCACCATTTTATGCAAAGATGGTTTGCAGCTCATAACACTGGCTTAATTGATTCTCTTTGGATTTCACCATAAGTTTGTTTTGCTCAAAATGTTTCTTTAGTCCAAGAAGTTATGGAGGCTGAGGTTTTCTTAGCTCTGCAAAGTATGAATCTAGATAAAGCACCCAACCCTAATGGTTTCCTACCATTCTTCTTCCAACAGTATTAGCCACTAATTAAATCTGAGGTATCACTTGCTATTCTAGACTTCTTTACATCTAAGTAGTTACCTCAATCATGGTCCAATACTTAAATTACTTTGTAGCCTAAAAAGCTCAATCTGCAAACTCCTCATAATTAGTCTTTGTAATACTGTTTACAAACTCATTGCCAGGGTGTTGGTTAATCAATTGAAGTTGGTTCTTCCTTCTATTATTTTAAGAGAGCAAGGAGCCTTTTTATTGCATTGCCCTATTGCTTCTATCTGTTGTTAACTCAAGAGTTAATGCATTTGGTTTTCCATGCCCCATGGCCTAAATACTTAATGATGTTGAAGGAGAAGGCTAAGCATCATGTTAATTGGCATTTTTTGATTCATGTTATGATACAACTGGGTTTACATAATAAGTGCGTGCATTGGGTTAACCTTTATATTTCTTTTCAATTTGCTTTGTTAATTAATGGCCCTCTTTTTTTCTAGTTCTCAATATCGTGTGGTCTTAGATAAGGTTGTCCTCTATCTCCATATCTATTTATTCTTTGCTTTGATGTTTTCTCCTCTATTCTGCACTTTGCTATCCAAAAGAGATTACTGAAAGTATATAGCGTGATGGAGGGACCCAACTTTTCTAATGTTTTCTATGCTGATGATTGCATTCTACTGGCTTGCGCCACGGTTTGAGATGCTGTGTTTTTGACTACTTTAATTGATTCCTACTATCATAATTCAGACCAAGCTATCAATTATGCTCAAATCCTATATGTCCATCAGTCTTACCACATCGGTTAGGATCAAGTCTCATATTCTTCAGTTGTTTCATATTTAAGAGAAGAGATCGGTTTGGCATTACTTAGGAGTCCCTATATTTGGTAAACCTCTTCCAAATTCTGAGTGTCAACCTCTTATTAGTAAGGTTACTAATAAAATTGCCGATTGGAAGTGGAAGATTTTATCCTTGGCTGGTCAGGCCATGTTACTTTAATCTGTTTTGACTTCTATCCTGCGGCATCCCTTATTAGCCTCTCATGTTCCATTAACAACTATTAACAAGCTTGAGAGAGAATTTAGAGTGCTCTCCTGATAAGAGGGGTTTTTATCCAATTGCTTGGGAGCGGGTTTGCCTTACTAAACAGCAAGGTGGTTTGGGCATACAATCTCTGGTTTAATGTAGATCTTATGGTTTATGCAAATTAGCTGCTCAGCTTCTCTTAGACTTGACATTCCTTTGGGCCGAATTGGTTCAGGCTAAATATTATTTCTCTGGATCCTGGATTCATTATCATAAACCTAGGCATTGTTCTATAATGTGGGGGAAATTTTGTTCTGTTGGCTACCCTCCCTCTCATGGCTTGGCCTACTTACCTTAACATGGATGCCCAATGTTTTGATCTTTCATTGCATGATTGGTTATTGATACAAGAACTTGGATCATTCTTCTTTGCTGCCATGATGTCCCAAATATTATCTATTACTATTTCTAATGGTAATATAATTAAGGACCATGATGCTAAAGTTCTACAAGCTGGTGGTAAGCTTTTAATGCCTAATTCTATACCATATGCAGAATTACTTTGAGCCTGGTTGGGGGGTAAGAGCTGCATGTTTGCGTAGAAGGCGATTCTGCAACCATAATCTCTTAGCTTACCTCTTCTCCTAGGTATGATTGGTTGCATATTCCTATCCTTAATGATTTATCAGAATGGCAGGCTTCTTTGCTATCCTTTCATGCGTCACATATCTATCGAGAAGGCAACCAAGTGGTAGATTATTTGGCTGGTAGAGCTGTTTTTGGTGATTTAACTTGGACAACTGTCTCTGATTTGGAAACCGATTGTTTCAATCTTATTCAAGCTGATGGCTATGGTGTTCGTTTTTCTAGAGCTCACTAATATTTTCAGCACTACTTTTTTGGGTGGTAAGTAATATTCTCTCTTATTGATAATGTTGATGTCGATGTATCATGTGCTCAGCTCTGTTCAGTTAATTCCGGTCTGCTGTTTCCAGTTGGCATTTCCTTGGGTTTCTGTAGATTTGCTGAGGTCTTGTTCCAAGTTCCTGGTTTTAATGTGGCTGTCATATTTCTGGCAAAATTGCTGCTTATACTTGTCAGTGCCAATGATACTGTTAAATAATTCCTTTTCCACAGATGTTGTGTGTCTGTTGCGATGCTCTGGTGTATATATTCAGATGGATGCTGCTTCTAGGTTTGTTGTTTCTTCTGCTTCTGTAATGAAATATTTGAATCAGAATCAGATCTACATCTGCCGTTGTATTACTGTTTGTGAGGAGGATCGCTGTACTTGCTTGTTGGTTTCATTCTCTGCTGTAAATATTCTTCTGTCTTACTGTTATGCAAACATTTTATGTTGCTCTTAATCTAGTGCTTTATCTTCTTACCAAAAAACAATTATAAACCTGAATATATACCATCAGAACCAACACAAACCGGATGACTTAGACCAATTCTAGCCGTCCTGGCTTCAGTCTCGGATCTCCTGCAGGAATACCAATTGGAATTGGTTAAAGCCCTGTAAACCTTTGCTCCATTGTGGAACATTTTAAGATGTCATGGTGCAGATACGCCCACTCGACCGCATGCAGGAAAGTATTCGGAGGGGTCTCATAAATTAGATGTTTAAATTGATTCCCGTGGTACTGTTTTGGGTTTGGACAACCCAATCCTCGTGGATGACCATTTGCCAGGCTGCACACGTACATGCCAGAGGCAGTGGAACTTCATAGCTCAAGAAGTCATTGCTCAACAACATAATTCTTTTTAATACAACCTGAATGTTAACTTTTTCAGATAAAATAACTTAAAAAGGGCAATGGTGTCATAAAATACTTAAAACATTACTTATAATGCCATTAGGCCAAAATTAACAAGGACGTTATTCATGCAAAAGAAAAATAATTTAAAGAATTATATACAAATATATAACAAGCCATATTTGCACACACATGGTTTCCTTCCCCTCACTTGGATCTTTATTTCACGATGAGATCCCATATCCATTATCCAAACTATTACATATCGATTATCCAAAAGTTACCGCTTAAACAACAAAAATCGTATGATATAAAAACCTCAAATTTATGCATCAAATGATTAAAAAATTAAATCTAAATAACATTAAATTATATATTTTTTTTTCAATCCAGTAACAATTTCCACATCATACAAATTTTGGTATGTATGCTATTTCGAGCTACTAAATTATATTTAATGGCTCAAATAACCACCATAGAATCCACGTCATCCAATCTAGAATCCACGCCATCCAATCTAGACTAGATTAGATCTAATTTAAGATAGCCACTCACAAGATTTACATTCAACATAATGCTTAGAAATTATGATTAAAGATTGCTTTATCAATCACCATCTACTTAAAAAAATGCCATTCGAAACATTTTCAAATCTAAGATGGTATTCCCATGAGCATTGGAAGGATTCCTCTATCTCAACCACAAAAAAAAAAAATCACAAACGTAATAATATGAGATCAGAAAAGGTAAGACGACCAATAAAACTATATAAATAACCAAATTGCAGTGCCTCTATAATCCCCACACCAACTCGGTTAAAAATCTAGCAATAAATTTAGCAGCTCAAGCACATGGAACTATAGAGCACAATGACCATACATTACATGACATCAATCTACAAGTACCAAAAACAAGCCAAAACTACCCGTAGCCTTTGTGGGGGATTGCATATTTTTCCTTTTTGTTTTTGTTTTTTTTTTCTTTTTTTCCGTCTCTGATGAACCATGGTTCTCGTGCATATACGATGGTGCTTTTGGTAATTTCCATGAATTCATCGTGTTTATTAATAGATGCTGCCCGAGGAGCTACCAATCACTCAAGTACCCGGGTAACAACACCAACCGCAATGGTGCTTCCTGAAGATCGCAAAAATGCCCTTCCAAGAGCCCGGCATTTGGAATATTCTTCCACACATACTGCCCTATCGAGTGCAACCTGAACGGAAAAGAAAGAAAAAAAGAAGAATAAAAATAAACTCCATCAAATGCCGCAGTTCAACATTATGGACAACAAACAAAAAGGTTGCAACATACAGCACGCTTGAAACAATTTCAGAATGCTGATTTAGGGTGATCGGGGAACTGCATAGAACATCACCAGTTGGCGATAATTTTACCAACAAAAACAGGTATCAATCTAATTGTACCTCTATTACAGCACTCTGTTTGGCTTTAAGGATCCGTGGTGCCACTCGAGAGATCTTCCCAGTCTTCTGGTCCAGCAACGACAATATCTTTACCACCCTTGCAGCTTCTTTTGCATGATGTATATGAAATTCGACCTATATTTTCTCCTTTTTCATTTAAACCATCAATGGAAATATTTAAATCAAGCAAAGAAGCAAAAGCTAGGTAGGTTGACCTGAGATCCGATTAGAATAGGTGCTGCAATGTCCAAGACAAGGATCTTCAATTCCAAACGGATAGATACAGGAACAGGGTAATCAGGATGACATAGCACCCCACCAGGCATCACAAGACCCGAGTCTATGCCCTGTAAGCTGACAGCTACATTGTCACCAGCTCTTGCTACACTGCATGTACTAGAATCTCGTTCGATGGATCGTACCATCGCTAAATCCCCTGAAGGCATTACTAAAACCTGCAACAAAACAATTTATGTAATCAACAACAATTGCTCCACCAACAGTTGCCTTAAATTAGCAAGTCCGTTCATCTGTGACTTGGTTCGAGCGCATTCAGCAGGGGCTACAGTGAAAGTTGCAAATATGAAATCTTTAAAGACTAAAGCTAGAGACAAACCTCATAAGGGCATACATCTTGATGGAGAATCTTCTAACCTATACTAAGAAGTTCTTCTGAGCATTAACCCTTAAATGTATGAAAAGACTGACTATTTAAAAGCGACAACTCATGAAAGATCTAACCTAACATGAAAGAAGCTTGTGGAAGGTTATCTTGTCAAACGTTTCTGGCATTACTAAATCATCCAACATTTCAGAAAGCACCACCTCCAAGGCTCCAAACAGCATAGGAGGGCATGGCGAACAGCCTATCTTTTAATTAAGCAGGACCATGGCAGATCTGGGACCTCTACCAGCTTTACCATTTCCTCGAAAGAATGGGACAACATATGGGAACATAGCCATGTTACATCCGGGGTCATCAAACTTCTAATGAATTTTTCCCTAAGAAAGGCCTACGATGGTTACTGCAATTCTTGATATGAAAAACATTTTCATTTTTCTTTTAAACATTCTCACTAAGCCAACAGGCTACGAGATTGGCTACAGTGTAGCAACGGACCACTGAAGCAGGAGATTCTTTATTTTGATTCCCGGAGAAAAAAAAGGGGTTACATATTACAATTTTCCTTCCTGCTAAAAGTTTTAACACAATTCAATTCCAGCAACCAAACTTGATTTCACAACAGGCTGATTTTTTTTAAAAAAAAAATAACAACAAACAAATTTGCCTTGCTTTGACTTTATCTCCTTTCAAATCTAAGTTCAGCACAATAAAATTGAAAAATTATATAGGGGGAAAAAAAATCTCAACCTCACCTAGGGTAGAACTCAACCTCCCATTAAGTTTCAATCCTAAATTAGTGTCCTAAGATGTACAGAGCAACAAATATATTTAACAAAGTCTCTAATCTTGCATCCTGAGACAACAACATTTCTTCACCATAACAACATGATGGCACAATAAATAGAATTATATGAAAAAAAAAAACCTTTCTAAGGTGTCATATATTCCATGGACGTTTTTTAGTTTTTATTTTTATTTAACATGTGTTACAATTCTTTATTTTCGGTTAGTATGATTGTGAGTCCTGATTAGCCTCCATCACAACTGAGAGCACATACCTTCGAACCATTTTGGATAGCTCCTGTCTCTAGTTTCCCGCAAGCTGCCACTTGTCCCATGGATGGTGACTTGATGACATCACATATAGGAAGAATAAGTGGCTTTGAAACATCCCGTAGAGGAGGCGGCAGAGAATCTATTGCATCCAACAGACATGGTCCTTGATACCTACCAAGCACATTGCTCAATTATAGCAGCAATGCCAAGACAGGGTGCACGCTTGACAGTTGGCATTGCTCAATTATAGCAGCAATGCCAAGACAGGGTGCACGCTTGACAGTTGGCATTCCACTAAAAGATACAGAATGTGAAACATATAGAAAATAATAAATTGCTAACTTACCAGCCAGATAAACGCACATCAGAAGCAGCTTTGACCAAATTCTGGTTTTCCATGGCACTAATAGGTATCCAAGTCACTGATGAATCCTTGAATCCACAAGAGCGTAGAAAGGAGATGAGATGCAATTTTATGAAATCAAATCTTTCTTTTGAGTATCCAACCATATCCATCTTATTAACAGCAACAATAATTTGCTCAACACCAAAACTTCTGATAAGTTGGGCATGCTCCCTTGTCTGTCCAACACCATAACCATCCATACCAGCTTCAAAGGACCCAACAGATGCATCAACAACAAGAACAGCTGCATCTGCTTGTGTAGCACCAGATATCATATTTGGGACAAAATCTTTGTGGCCGGGGGAGTCCAGTAAAACAATGCGATATTTCTTCGAGACAAAATATGCAACAGCCACTGTCATTGTTATACCCCTCTCCCTCTCTTCAGCACTTTCATCCATTGCCCATGCATAAGCAAATGATCCTTTTCCCTGCATTAATAAATTATAGAACACAAGCCATGGACACTAACTGTAAGTAACAAGTCACAGTAAATAAATAAAATATATCATTTACATCATAAAGAAATTCCTGCCATAACTGCTGGGTTGGTGCTTGTTGATTTTGGTTCCACCTTACTAATTCCATTGCTTAGAAACAAGTCCTAGCAGGTTTTATATAATTTTTCTATATCACATTTTGCACATAGAACACCTTTAACAATAGTTTTGGGAAAAAAATAAATGTACCATTTCTTTCGCCTCCTTCTCATACTTGTGCATTTCTCTCTTCGATAATCTTCCCAAAAGATGAAGCAATCTCCCAGAGAGTGTCGATTTTCCAGAATCAACATGACCAACCTAGTAGAATTAAATTAACATCATGCTTCAGAAAATAATATTGACAATCAGATGCAAAAGTCCAAAGTCAAAATGCAGAGCATGAAGCCCAACAGGACTAACAAGATGCATCACTTACTATTGCAAGATTTAACTGGCTCCGAATTCCTTGTTCTTGGTCCAGGAACATCCATTTCTCTGGCTTGTACCGAGTGTGTGAAGCTGCTTTTTTACTATTCACAGTATCCTTACTCAGCTTCAAATGGCCTAGGTTGCTGGCTAGACTTTTTGTTGCATCTTCAACGTCCCTGGCACTACTGCTCTCATTTTCATCCAAATGATTGGCTTTAGACAATGAAACAGATGACTTGTCAGTTATTTCACTTGATATAGCCATCCCCTCTTTGTCGACATTGGCGGCTGCCCTGGTAGAAGCTGACTGCACTGCATGAACTAGAGGAATAATAACATACAAACAAAAATAATGTTACAACAACCGTTTGGCATATCAACGATTCTTATAAGCTTATTCTGTCAAAGTGTTGCTTAAGACTGCTAGCAGGGAACATTTAATTGCCAGTAATGAATTTGATATGCAATAACATTGTATAATTTACGATATACCAAAAAAAAAAAAAGAATGATAGCGTGCAGAATCATCAAATGCGGAGTCCCTAATCAATCATAAAGCACAGAATCAGGAACCATCAAGGGAAAAAGTGATATTATCACCTATATGATAATGACTTCATGTGAACATTTACGAGTAGGATGAGAAGCAATTTTACACCTCAATAAGGAAAAAAATCAGCATAGCAGACCCAGATGCTTCAATAAGCTTATGATTCACAAGACATGAAAAATGAATTTCTAAATAATAACATTTCATAGCACAACCTCAAAAATAATTTCTACTATTAAACTGCTATAAGGTCAAAGAATTGAAGTAGAAACCCCGCACCCAATGTTATGGACTCAAAAGGTACTAATAAATGATAGATACAGGATCAAATGGTTTAGAACATCAAAAGGACTTATACAAACAAAAATGGTTTCTAGAAGCAGTGCCGATCATGCATCACTTAATATATTTTCACTATTTCTTCACAGCATTTTTAAAATGCATTTTCTCTGCACATGATTCTTGAGTTTTGGATATACACGCAGAGATATTTATTGAGGTTAACAAAAAAATGTTGTCCATGCTAATAATGTGAAAGAATGGGAACAATAATAATTTTAACAGCCTTCAAGATACAACAGTCAGAATTTGGTGAATGAACCAAAGGATGACATAACTAGGATCACACACCATAACAAAATTTGGTTTTGATGATGCATTCCTAAATAACATAAGCAGATCTGCATTGATATGGTAATAATGATAAACAACCATAAAGTTTCTCAGTATTATTAAACATGTGAACTGTTTTGCAAATTACCTTTCTCTAGCGTCTTGCTAGCTTTTTTGCTTAGAAAATCAACAGAAGTTGTTTCTGTTTGGAGCAGTGCAGAAGGCACTTGTGCAAGATTGGACTTGCGCAATGTAGATGCTCCTGAACTTTTGGACATGCCAATAGCTGCACATTGTTATGCCATGATTCATCAAAAGGCAACAAAAACAATGCAGAATCTTATCTGATGTTCAAAGTTTAGTGCAGCCAAATAACAATGATGACCACCCAAAAGAACATGACTTTTTCTTTACCATTGTTGGTAAGGTTGACAGAGCTATTGCGGATAACTCCACATATCTCACAAGACAATGAACTCTCATCATTATCATATGTGCAAATGGAGCACTGCCATATCTGAGGTCTGTTAACTTTAGTGCCTTGCTGAGATGATTTACCTGGTAACAGTAATAAACAGAAACAACCGAAACAGTGAGAAAATTAAGTTATTTCCACAAAACCAATTCCTTATGACAGCAAAAATCATGAAATAACTACCAAGCAGTTGAATTGAACTGTAAAAGACACAGTTAAGTCAGATAAGTAATTGGCCAGAATGAAATTCCTAGTAAGCAAATGACAAACATCTTAATATTTGTCATCTTTTGATAGCACTTAAACAAAGGGGGAGGGGGCTTCAGATTGTAATTTAATCCGTAAAGAAATTGATGTGATAAGGGCAAAGGACAAAGTTGAAATCATAACAAATAACAAACATCTCAACAAATTATTCCAAAGATGGCTAAAGATATTTTATTTTAACTCACAGCAAACACAAATTATTGACTAAACATGTCTCTTCCAAACCTCTGTTGGAGTATAAAGGTTATAGAATATCATACAAAATTTCATGCCTTTAGAATCCTCACCTAATCATGTTTCTTCCAATACTTCACCACAAAACTTATTTCATATATATTGATTTACCTTTATGGATCAAAATATGATCATCAAATTTTATTCATGGTCAGTTCTCCAATTCATATGAAACTTTTTATACATTGTTGCCAAATTCTTAGCTTAACTGATGTTAAAGGATGGGCAAGCCAAGAAACTCATAAAGGCTACTTGGTGGTATGACAATGCAATTTGAGCTCATGAAATTAGTTAGCAGACCTCCAAGGTTCCCGTGGATCTGAGAAGAGTTCAGAAAAAGAGGAAAGAATAAAAACAGTTAATATGTTAACATCATGTCATGAAGACTAGGCAAAATGAAAGTAGATAAAAAGGTTGAACTCCAGAGATCCACTCCATCAAAGAGGGGAAAGAAAGGACATGATCATTTAAGTTATGGTGTAGAGGCTTAAGTAGTGGACTACTGTTTAATGTGGGTAAGGACAAGATTGAGTTATTTATACCAATGAAATGTTAGGGTTTGTCCTACAGATGGACTAGGGTCTATTTAGAGAAAGACTAGGGTTTAGCGTATAAAACATTATAATGTCAATTGAGTCGGAGAAAAAGAGGAGCAGAAGATCAACTAGAGAATCAATTTAATAAAGCATGGCCCCAAATTCTGGTTGAACATCATTCCTGAAATTACAACTGAACATATGAAATTATCAGAAGTGGCCTCTAAACTAAACAGGAAGTAGACCTCTCATCAAACGTAAACCTGTATCAAGACTGGCAACAATTGATTAGCCTAGTGGGGTTTCTTGGAACTTCTTGACAATAAGCAGCATGTATTTGTGAAATGAGATTGAAGCTACTATAGTTCCAACATATATACAGACATATATATATACATACATACATACATAAATATATGTATACATCTGTATACATATGTACACACACACACACATTACGACCTCACATTTTGTATATCTCTTCAGTTAAGTTTAAAATTTACTGAACTTATATCATGGGATAACCTCTAGTGGTTCTTTCATGTCTAACAAGGCGCTAGGAAGGAGCACCAGAGCATTTGATTGCCTCTGTCCTGGTCCATTACCCACTAGCCTAAATGTTTAGCAAGGACTATAAAATAACCAGTGTGTCGTGCAGCCAGACAAAACCCCTTCATGGTGAGGGCTTCAGATTTATGTGTAAGGTAAAAAAGATAAGGCTCAAAAGAAGATTGTTAAAAAGACTGCAAAAACATTTACCATGATTCAGACCTTAATTCACTGCCAAAGATGACTTGAAACCAATAGTTCATTATCTAATGAATCTCTCTCCATTTATCAAATATGTTCCTATCTATGGGAATGCTATTGGATCACATGACAAAGACATTATTGAGAAAGAGATAACTCTTTCTGAATGAAAGGAAACATTTGATTCATGTAATAAGAGAAAGATTTCCTACTCCTTGCAGTAAACATATGTGGCCATGAAGGACTTAATTGGAACAAACAGGATTGTCTATGTGGTAGAGTTGTGGAAATACTTGTTTATTCCATAATATTGGACCTTTGCTCCATGGAACAATATACTACCACTGAAACATGGAAGAATTGAAATCTTGGATTAAAATACCAAATACAGATTATATAAAGTGACTAAACAAGAATTCAAGAATGGAAAACAACTAGAGCCTATTACTCACTACATCAAACAATTTCCATTAACGAAACCATGTAAACCCATCAAAAAATAAAAAACACGCATGTCCGATGCAATGGTCGTTGCTATGTGCTCCAATAACAAAACATTTGTTTAACCGAATAACTAAAGAAACTAGATAGACCTTTCTCTTCATATCAGGTTGAAGAATCTTCTCAATTGGTAGATCCCTCATATAATGGGGAACAAGACAACACAAAACTAGGGCAATAAAAACAGGTTAGGCTTGCTTATTAAGGCTTCCAGCATCTTTCTCTTATTAATTCAACATTCTATTTAATTTACAAAGAATAAAAGGTTAAAAATCACTTGTTGGAGTTTTCCAACTAACTACTAGGTTCAACTAGTTAATGCTGTTAGGTTTCCATCATATAAGTTAGACTTCCCAGAATGTTCAACTATCACTCAAGTCTTTAACAGCAGAACAAAATAAAGAAACAAGATGAATTCCTAGAGATGTATTGCAAGACCTATTCAAGTGTAAGAGTGTTAGACATTAAAAGATAAGACATAATTACAAATAATAACCAAAATAAATCATTGGTAGAATGCCTACTATAATGGCAAGCGAACAATGTGACAACAAAAATTTTGGAGGAGAAACTAACAATGAAAGGAATATGGATCAAAGACATCAAGTACAGAAGCCACTTACCATCTCCTTCCATACCATTATCATATTCATAACCATTGCCTTTGGCACCATAATCGTAGTCATAATCATCATATGCATCATAGTCTTCATCGTAGTCAAGTCCATAATTAACTTTTCGAGGCATTTTTCTGAAAGATAATACATTTAGGAATGAGACATGTTAGAGTGTCTTAAATATAAAACATGTAATCCAAACAGACAGATTTAGTATTATAAACCAAAACATACTCTAGAACTTGTTGAAACACCGAAGACTGACTAAAGCTTTGAGCAGTCTTTCTGCAACTAATAGGTAAGCCCTTTCATGGATGATAAAACTTCTCGCACAGCAAGCAAGTTAGAAAAGAGAAAAGAAGTGAATGTCATAATTGCTTTTTCTCTTTTCTTCATTATGGTTTTGCCTTCAAATAGACAATTTCAATTCATCCCATAGTAGTGATTCATCTTTAATTCATCCCATAAAAATTAAGTTTAAAATAAAAAAAACACATCAAGTGTATGTTAACCAAGCGAATAAAGCAATTGAATCTAATAAATAACTATTTCTACACTATATAATCATTAACATATATTTTATAATAAAAGTAATTAGTAGCTTTGGTTCTAAAGTAAAAAATTGAAAGTAAAATATTCTCATCACATATTGCAGCTAAGGGTATAATAAGTAACTAATATAAGACTTATAAGTGCATATGTGTATTCAATATTTTTATTACATAAGTGTATGATAAGTATTACATAAACTATAATAATTTCAATATAGTGAATTTCAATATAATAAGTGAGTAACATAAGTGTATTTAATATTGTTACTATATGAGTGTTACATAAATTATAGTAATTTCAATATAGTGAATTTTAATATAATAAATGACTCATATAAGTATATAATAAATGTATTTGATATTATTATTATATAAGTATATAGTAAGTGTTACATAAACTATAGTGATTTTAATTATAAGTATTACATAAACTATAGTATTTATTTTTATAATATAAGTGTATAATAATTGTGAAGTGTTATATTAAATTATAGTAATTTCATAAAATAAGTTTAGTAAGCAAACCATTAACCAACTAATGTCTATTATCCAAATTCAATTAGAAATAAACTCAAAATAAATTATAATATATTAAAATACCCTAACCTAAACCTAAATCCCTAATTTTATTTCTTCTGCTCATAGTCGTCGCCTCCAGCCATGCCTCCACGATCCATGCCGTCCAGCCCCGCCGCCTCCAGCCGTGCCTCCATGGTCTGCGCCGTATAGCCCTGCCACCTCCAGCCATGCCTTCGCGGTCCGCGCCATCCAGCCCCACCGCCACCATCCATGGTCCGCGCCGTCCGGCCCCGCTGCCACCAGCCGTGCCTCCGTGGTCCGAGCCATCCAGCTCGCCGCCTCCAACCCTACCTTCGTAGTTCGCGCCATCCAACCCCTCCACCGCCAGTCAAATCCAGCCCCGCCACCTCCAGTCGTGCCTCCACGGTTTGCGCCATCCAACCCCGCCGCCACCTTCCACGGTTCGTGCCGTCCAACCCCGCCGCCACCAACTGTGCCTCCACGGTCCGTGCCGTCCAGCCCCAGTATTCTAATGTCTAAATTTAATTAGAATAAACTCAAAATTATTAATTATAATGTCTAAACTCTAAACTCAAAATTATCTATTAAAGTTATCAATCCTCTATTTCATTGATAGATACTTCATAAATATTACCAACCCCACTATTCATTTGTTGTCCTGAATTAGTATTAAAAAATTATATTATGATTTTTTATTATCGGCATATCTTTGAAGCTGCATAGGTCATAGGTGTGTAAAGTGCTATAAATTTATGGAATGGTTGCTTATTTATGTTTTGTGCATAATTTTTGTCATGGTAGTTTATTAATGACGTCATAAGAAATATTTAGCTCTCATGATCCAAAAAATGGAGGTTCTTTTGAAGGATTAGAGGAAGGATCTAATCCTTCAACACCGCAAGAAACTTTCACTTTTAACATAACTCCTACATCTACATCGAATGCCGTGGGTGCTTCATCTGAACCAATTTCTATGGCAGATGCATATAACTCAACTGTAAAGCATAGAAAGCAAAGAAGTGTGGTTTGAAATCACTTTACAAAGAAAAAAGTCAATGAAGTGGACAAAGCAGAATGCAATTATTGTCACAAGTTGCTTGGGGGGTCTTCGAAGCATAAAACAAATCATTTACATCAACACATGAAATCTTGTCCGAAAAGAAGCACAAAGGACGTAAGACAAATGCTATTAAGCAGGGATATTAAAGGGGACATAGTTAATCATGCTTTTGATCAAGCAAATGCAAGGAGAGATTTGGCTTCTATAATCATAGTACATAAATATCCTCTATCGATGGTGGCTCATAATCTGTTTAGAAATTTTCTCAATTGTCTTCTCCAGCATTATAATTTCCGAGATATTTTATATGGCACCTCTATATATAATCCAAGTGCCTCAGCATTCATGAGTACCTAATTTTCATCTTTAACTTTCTTTTCTCGGCCATAAACTAATAGAGTTTCATCATCATGGGCTCCCATCTGTTCATGCCATCAACAAGCAATCCGCAATTAATACATTGCCTCTATAACATGCTCCTCTACTCCAAGTTATTGCCATCCATAACAAACTCATGTAAACTCCTCTAAAATTGGACTCTGAAACCTATGTATCTCCTCTAACTTGATACTGTGTTGTATGTGCAACCAACCATGCATGAATAAACCCTTGCCCCCAAGCCCATTAACCCAACCCGTCACCGGATGAGCGTTCTCTTATCATTCAAATAAACCCAAATAAAACATATTAAAGGTTCTGACTTGAAGTCGGGCTAGGACCTTAGGATAGATAGGGCTCGAGCTTACCTATAGGCGGATGGACCCGTTGGAGATGGGATTCCTATTTTGCCCTCACCGCCTCACCGATGGAATCTTTGGGGACTCGGGAAGGCTGTTAAATATACTCTCCAATGCATTGTCGGAGTCCGTCATCCGATCGACCATGGAGTTTGCATTCTAAGCAGGCTTTGTTTACTTTCCTTAATCGTATGCACCAGTGAGATGGGAACGGGACACAGGCAAAGTGGAACCACCGAATCCATCATTCTTCGAGGGATTTTGCATTACAAAAGTAGAAGAAGAAGAAGAGAAATTAATCAACTGCTCTCCGTTCTTCTCATCTCGATCGGCCCATAATCCAGGATCCATATTAGTTTCTCCTGCGAAGGCGTTTGAATCGATTAGATTGAGGAGTGATTCGGAAGCAAAGACAAGGGTGGAGTAAGAGAGGATTAGGGTAAGATTCCTCTCTGTTTTTCGAAAATTTCTCCATTTTTCTTTCTTTTTTTTCTTATTTATATTTTGAAGGAGCAATTTCGGCATTGCTTTTGCTGTTTAATTTTGAATTGAATAAAAACAGGTTTGGTCTGATAAATTAGTGTGAAGTACGAGTACATGCCTTCATAAAGCTTGGTTATTATAGTGAAAATTGAAGAATTAGTCTTTGTTGGGTACAATTTTGTGGTTTAGTTTTATGATGTATATAGCATGAATGATGCTCTGCTGGTAACTATGAATTTTAATTCATGGATAGGAGCTTGAGCATGCAACTCAATGTAAAAATGTAAGCAAGGCTCATGCTTGAGGAAATCATAATCTCATATAAATGCTGTAGCTTTTATGTACCCCTAGACTTGGGATCCCTAATGGTAATCATGCTTCAAGGAGGTCAATTGTGGACCTCACAGCTATGTTTGATTGCAAAATAAATTATGGAGTAAGGGAAAGTTATCTAGATAAGGCTAGAGGAGTAAGACTACAATTGGAAGCAGAATAAGTTAACCCAGAATAAATAGGTTAACTTACTCCTACTCCTTTCTCTGGAATAAATTAACCCAACCTATATGGTGGAGTAATTTATTAGCGGATTAGGTGGCTTAGATGGATTTAGAAGACAAAAGGTTGTGTTTCAACTTTTCTTGAAAACCCACTTTGCTATTATGGAAAGTGATTTTATCCGAGTGTTTCAATTAGCATTTGGTTGAAAAAGGATGTAGATCTGGGTTAAGTACCTTCCTAAGGGTTTTTGTTGTTTACCACATGGATAAGTTTGTGAAAATAAGCTGAGGGGATAAGCGGTTTTTTGTCTCGACAAAATTGGCCTTCCACCATTTGCGAAAAATGGCTAAATGTGATAAGATAATTATTATTTTAATATTATTATTCAACAATATTATTAAATATTATTTTAATACTATTCTTTAAAATAAAAAATAATGCCATTTTAACATTATTATTTTACGCAATCATAATCAATAATATTAATAATTTGATATTGGTAATAATCATTAATACTTTTACTAATTAATAATACTAATATTATTTAGTTCATCATAGTAAATAATCATATTACATACTATATATTATTATTATTTATATTTTTAGTAGTATTAGTATCTATTATTTAGATATCAAAAAAATAATAAGGACAATGGGATCAAAGGAGAGGATAGGCTAAGATAAATGGAAGGCATAAAGATGGTGGGATAACAATTAAGCACATGCCCCACAAATTGTTATGTTGTTTGGTAGGGTGTTAATCCCCTTTCAGAGTATAAGCAATTCTACACCCCATTTTATGGAGTTTGGATGGAATAGGACAGAATAATTCTTCCATCCAAGCACAGCCTCACTGTGTGCATTGTTACATTGTAGATGTCAATGCGAGTGCTTGGTTCATGCCTTGTGATGTGAAGTGAAACTAATACTAAGGAACCAAAGTTATGTAATTGGGACCGAGAAGATATCAAACAGTTCCCTTGAAACCTAATTGGGAATGTGTAGGAGTTGTTCCCTGTTAATTACATTGGAACCATCTTAAGGGCCTAGAAGATATAGTGTGGCAAATGTCTGGTGGTGAAGAACAGACTAAACCTTCTGCATGATTGTAAACATATTTTTAAGTCTGAACTATATAATAACCATCAAGTTAAATCCTTTCATGCAGCCGAGAGTGGTTTAGAATCTTTCAAACTATTTAATGAGACCGCTTCTCTTGAACTTTTATTTTTCTCCGTGCATCATGTGTTTCCTATGAATGAATCCATCACTTATTAAAACTCTTCACTAGATCATGCAAAAGCAACACTACCAGTTGGAGCACAAATACAACAAAGATTGTGCAAGTGGATTGCTTTGGGCTCTGACGTTGCAGCCTGGAATCAGTTTTTGATTTTTGTTTTCTTTTTCTGTTTCCGTTAATTTAAACTACTTTGATATCGGGACTGATACTGACGTATTTCAAGTTTATATGCTGGCTTTTGCTGCTTCTTTTTGGATGCTTAAAAGTTACCAATTTTTTATTGAGTGCTTTCTGTAGTAATACTATAGATTATACATGTCCATGCATATTATTAAATTGACATCTAAGGTTTGTATTAGTGTCTGCTTTAAGCCAAGCAGTTGGGACATTCACTTCTTTTCTCTTTTCTAACTTGCTTGCTGTGCGAGAAGTTTTATCATCCAGGAAAGGGCTTATGTATTAGTTGCAGAAAGACTGCTCAAAGCTTTAGTCAGTCTTCGGTGTTTCAACACGTTCTAGAGTATGTTTTGGTTTATAATACTAAATATGTCTGTTTGGATTACAGGTTTTAATGCAAGGACCAAAGAGACAACCATTTGACCAAAATGTAAAGCTATATGATATTAAAAGCATATTGAGAAAGGATGGGTTCGAGGATAAAGAAGCAGTTAATCTTTCAAGGGTCATGGTCAAAATGGACCCAATTCATAAATGGTTAATATTAGGGTTTCAAGCCATACAAAATTTGGATTTCAGTTTAAGAGGTCAACTCCATATGGTTGGTAAAGACTAGCTGATTTGAGTTCAGCTGCAAACTAAGTTTCTTTGTGCCGAAAATAAAGTTCTTATAAGTATCTACAAGAGAATTTTCAAACTGACTTTAGAAAAAGGAGGCATTCAGTGGAGGAAAAAAAAGGTTCAGAATGATACTTGTCGTCATATCCGAACATAAGAAAAAGAGACATACAAGGCATATATCGTAAGTAAATTTTGCATAGAAGCATTATCCATGAATGCAAGAATGGAAAGATAAAGATATCCCTAGTCACATTTTCTTGGATGTAGGTCTTTGATTTTATTGGACCTGACTTCTGAGACCTTATTTGAACTAATTTGAAGATAATTTGAATTTTGTATCCCTAGTCAGATTTCCTTAGATGACTGTCTTCAGTTTCATTGGATCTTGAGACCCTGTTTTAACTATTTTGAATACACCATTTGGTATTCTACCCCTTCTCTTATCTTTCAAGATTTCGCTGCCCTTTATTACTTCATTTCTCTCTATTGAGTTAGATCAGTACAAGTTTTGAGAGGGAGAAAATTTCATTGTATACTTATAGTCTTGCATAAGAACACCAATGAACTTTTTCAACTAAGGCAAAACCTAGTTTCAAACATCCCAATTTCTTCGGACAACAAGGCATCACGTTTAGCGAAGCTCACTCAATATATGTCAAACTAATGTTTTTGTCCAGTTTCTCCCTCAGGCAAGGGACGTCCATCTCCTCCCCGCTCTCCTCGCTGCCACTTCCCGCGGGTTTCTTAGCCCCCGCATCATTATCATGAGAACGGAGCCCCATAAATTGAAATTTTTTTAGCTCAAGAAAATCGTTTGGCCCAAAAATTCCCAAACCCTGCAAAATATCATGCCGATTAAGCTCCCAAAACCTAAGGGACCAACTCACACCGCCACAACTCGCACAAAATCCCATATGCTTGAGCAAAAAACCCAATCAGAACCTAAGAACCCCTCTAATCTCTCTAATCTCTCTCAAATGCTCTCCTTCCCACAGATCAAGATAATGAAATGAAAAGATAAAAAGGCGAAAAGGAAGAAGAATGACCATCTAGGAGGGGAAGGTCTTACCTTAATTTTTTTCCGTCTTTCCTTCGTTTTCGTTGATTTTTCCTATGTTTTCCCCGTTTTTCGTATATCTTCCCGTCATCAGGAGTGGCAGACTTGAGCGGCCGAAACGGAAGCTTAGATGATGGCTAGGGTTTCGTGTTGGGTATTTCCTTTCCTTTTTCCGTTCTCGAGTCTCGATCGGATGGGAGGCTGGAAGCGGCCGAAGGCTCGAATCCTTTCATCCCGCGATCGGCATGTTAGCGAAATATCCAAAGGAAAAATTGTAAATTCGAATAAATTTTAATTTTAAATTCTAAATTAATTATAGGATATTGTAGGTGTTAATGCAGAATCTGATCGTCCTCAGAATTCATTAAAGTGAAGACCGATGAGGTCACCACCGAGACTTGCAAAACAAAATTCCGTCCGAAGTTGGTGGAGGGTGGCTCCGACAGGATCCTCCGACGAAGCTCCAGTCAACAGGAATGGAGTGTTCAGTGTAGAGTTCGATAGAATTTAGAGGAGGAGAAAAGGGTTTCTAGAATCTGACGTAAGCGTATCTGGAGGGTCCTTTTTATAGAGAGCTTATCGTTACCTTGATTAATGATTGTCGTAACTATCCTAATCAATGCCGATCGTTATTGACTTTAAATGCCGATTGTTATTGACTTGATAAATGCCGATCGTTATTATTGTATAACCGTTTAGTAGTGGGATCGCTTGCAGGAATCCATCAATAGTCCATAAGAAGTTCAGCTTCCATAGAAGTTCGGCCACTGGAAGTTCGACCACTGGGAGTCCGAAGGAGCCCGGCCGTTGAGGAGTTCGGCTAGCTAAAGGAGGTGTCTGGGAGGAGTCCGACTTTCGAAGAAGTCCGACCGAGGAGTAAGCTGAGAAGTTCAATTGAGGGATTACTGCTGCGGAGTTCGGCAGGCTGAAGGGATGGCTGCATGAGGAGTTCAGCCGCTGAGAGTCCGAAGGGGCTCGGTCGCTTATCAGTTCGATCGGCTGTAATAGTTCGGCCAAGACCCATCCATCGAAGTTCTTCCGTGGCTACTGGCCGCATCAGATTAGGCACCAAACTTAACTTCGACAGGAGTGGGATTTATCCCCAACACTAGCCCCCCCACTCCCGAGTTCGAAACTCGAAGAAAGGGAGTGCAGAAAAGGCGACTGCCGAAGTCCTCTTCTGGGCTCCGTGCTGGTTCAGATCGAAGCTCGGAGGAGATCTCATCTCCGGCTAAAGTTGATGTTGAAGTTGAAGCCTGGGGGAGATCCCATCTACAATCGAGGTTGAGATAGGCCTCGTCTCCTGCGATCGAGGTCGGAGGTTGAGCTCATCGGGGGCGACATTGTCTCCTACAGCCGAGGTTGATACGGGCACTCAAGAGAGATCTGATCTCAGGACGAGGTTGTCTCCGATCTTATCTCTAGCTGAGGTTGTCTCGGCCGCTCGGGAGAGATCTTCTTCGGCCGAGGTTGAAGTTGAAGCTCTTCAGTCGAGGTTGACACGGTCGCTCGGGAGAGATCCTATCTCTCGCCGAGGTCGCTTCTCGGGAGAGATCTTATCTCTGGCCGAGGTTGTCAGTAGTTGCTTGGGAGAGATCTTATCTCTGGCCGACGTCGCTCCTCGGAAGAGATCGTATCTCTGATCGAACTTCTTGGGAGAGATCTTATCTCTAGCCGAGGTGGTCGCTCGGGAGAGAGCTTATCTCTGGCCGAGGTTGCTTCTCGGGAGAGATCTTATCTCTGATCGAAGTCGTTGCCAAAGTCGCTTCTCTCGGGAGAGATCTTATCTCTGGCCGAACTTTTCGGGAGAGATTTTATCTCTAGCCGAGGTGGTCGCTCGGGAGAGATCTTATCTCTGGTCGAGGTTGCTTTTCGGGAGAGATCTTATCTCTAGCCGAAGTCGCTTTCTCGGGAGAGATCTTATCTCTGGCCGAACTTCTCGGGAGAGATCTTATCTCTAGCCGAGGTGGTTGCTCGGGAGAGATCTTATCTCTGGCCGAGGTTGCTTTTTGGGAGAGATCTTATCTCTGGCCGAAGTTCTCGGGAGAGATCTTACCTCTAGCCAAGGTGGTCGCTCGGGAGAGATTTTATCTCTGGCCGAGGTTGCTTCTCGGGAGAGATCTTATCTCTGGCCGAACTTCTCGGGAGAGATCTTATCGCTAGCCGAGGTGGTCGCTTGAGAGAGATCTTATCTCTGACCGATGTTGATGGTCTTTGACCTACTCATGTTAGGACGAGGTCTTCCTCCTGTTCCTAACACGGCGACTATTGACTGCTTCTTTCCCTATCATTACATAGTTTCGGTGCCCAAAAATAATATACTGTTGAAAGGGAAGAACTTTATTGAAAGGAAGTTACTGGCAATGTATTTCCGAATTCTTTGTGATTCAGGGTCGTGGTAGCGTTGTTCCTCCGTACTTTTTCATGCGGACGACCTTTTCTATCTCATGCTGGCCTCCTCACTTTGGAGCATGCTTCTCTTGACTTCGACGCTGGGACCTAGGGTAACGTTGACAACATTGTGACGCGGCCGACCTTATCGTTTCTTGTTACGGCAGCGCCCTTCGCCGATCTTCAAGCTGGCATCGAATGAATTTACCCAGCCGCCCCTTTCTAACGAGCTCCTCGATTTCATCTCGGAGCTGGATGCACTCCTCAGTGTCGTGGCCATGGTCGCGATGGTAGAGGCAGTACTTGCTTCGATCACGCTTGTTTGGGGGAGACCGTAATTCTTCTGATCTTGGCAGTTGGTTCTTAACTTCGGTGAGGATCTGAGTTCGAGGAGCGTTGAGGGGGGCATAGTCGCGGAATCTTTTAGGGGGAGGGCTTCTTCGCGCTTCTCTGTGAGCTCAAGGAGTTCGGGCCCACCTACTATCAGAAGGAGTCCGTGGGTGCGGCCGAACTTCATTCGACTCTCCATTGCCTGCCAGCCGCTCTCTTAAGGCTTCTTCGTCCTTCAACTTGAAGGCTTCTTCCGCACGGGCATATCTCTCAGCCCGAGTCAGCAGATCGGCGAAGTCCCTAGGATACCTTTTCTCTAGGGAGAATAGTAAGTTATTTTTCTGAAGGCCACCTTTGAGTGCGGCCATTGCGACAAATTGGTCCAAGTCCCGGACTTCCAATGCCGTGGCGTTAAACCAGGTGACGTAAGCCCGGATGGATTTCCCTTGCTTCTGCTTGACGTTCATCAGGGAATCCGAACCTCGACTCGGTCGTCGGCTGCTGATGAAGTGGGTCGTGAACTGACTGCTCATTTGGTCAAAAGAGAAGATCGTACTTGGCTTCAACGTCGAGTACCAGTTCCTCGCTGCTCCCTTTAAGGTGATGGGAAGGCTCGGCACAGCATGGCGTCTAAAGCGCTGTGAAGCAGCATCATGGTTCGGAAGGCCTCCACATGATCAACTGGATCAGAGGTCCCATCGTAGCTTTCAAGTTGAGGGAGCTTGAAGTTCGGCGGGATGGGCTCTTGCATTATTTGGAGGGAGAAAGGGGGATCGGTGCGGACGTCGGCATGATGAGCCGGGGCAACGTGGCCGAGCTCTTCAATCAGCCGATCCATCTCCTGTAGTCTGTGATCGAGGGCGTCATCTCGGTTGCAGATCTTGGGGGGCTTCCGGCTACAAATGGGGAAGGTCTCCCCCAGAAGAGAACCATGATCCGAACATAGATCCTCGGCTCTCTGTTTCTCTTTCTTAGGGGCGACGGATACGTTGGCCCTGGTACTCTTCCTTGGGGTCGGTTCCCGATATTCCGATGGTGGGTTTCCTGGTGGAGTCGCCACCAGGGGCTGCTGTAAGGCCTGCATTGCCTCCGCGAGGCCACGGACCTATCGGACAAGCAAGTCGAATTGCTCACATCCATCGCGGGTGCAGATGGAACCTGAGCAGTCGGGGCTGAAGCAGGAATAGACGGATCTGGATGGGATCGGGACGCGGAGGCCGCTGATCGTCGAGTCGAGGCTCTCCTAGGAGGCATTTTCTCTTCGGAAGAGAACTCTGGTGAGGAAAAAGAGGGATCTCCAGAGAGAGAGAAATCATCGTCGAGCACTCCTTTAAAAATAAGGGAACCTCGGAGGTTCTGCCCTCCTTCTAGCGCCAATCTATTGATGCAGAATCTGGTCGTCGTCGAAATCCATTGGAGTGGAGGTCGATGAGGTCGCCGTTGGGGACCTACAAAATAAAGTTCCGTTCGAAGCTGGTGGGGGTGGCTCCGGCAGGACCCTCCGACGATCAAGTCAGCTCTAGTCAACAGAAATGGAGTGCTCAGTGTGGAGTTCGGTAGAGTTTAGAGGAGGAGAGAAGGGTTTTTAGAACCTAGCGTAAGCGTATCTGGAGGGTCCTTTTTATAGAGGGAGCTTGTCGTAACTATCTTGATTAATGATTGTCGTAACTGTCCTAATCAATGCCGATCGTTATTGACTTTAAATATCGATCGTTATTGACTTGATAAATGCCGATCGTTATTATCATGTAACCATTTAGTAGTGGGATCGCTTGCAGGAATCCATCAACAGTCCATAAGAAGTTCGGCTTCCATAGAAGTTCGGCCACTGAAAGTTTGACCGCTGGGAGTCCGAAGGAGCTTTGCCGCTGAGGAGTTCGGCTGGCTAAAGGGGATGTCTGGGAGGAGTTCGGCTCTCGAAGAAGTCCGACCGAGGAGTAAGCTGAGAAGTTCGATTGAGGGATTACTACTGCAGAGTTCGACAGGCTGAAGGGACGGCCACTTGAAGAGTTCAGCCGCTGAGAGTTCGAAGAGGCTCGACCGCTTATCAGATCGGTCGGCTGTAATAGTTCAGCCAAGATCCATCCGTCGAAGTTCTTCCGTGGCTACTGGCCGCATCAGGCTGGGCACCGAACTTGACTCGACAGGAGCGGGGTTTATCCCCAACACTACAATGGAAGGGAGTACGACCTCTTATACAACCTGTCTTCGTATAAGACGTAGCGAGAAGCCTGATTCCTGAGCTTCCGAGCTTCCTTTCGGTCATGGAGAAGGATCCCCTCTTAAAGGTAGGCGATCAATGGGTTGATCCAACTGGGCTCGAATTCCGTTTGCAGGATGGCTTGAGATTCCTCTATGGTCGGGCACTTCAAAGTTTCCAAAAATACTTCTTTGGGCAGTTCGACCGGTGTTGAAGCGGCCAACTTGGAGAGAAGATCGGCTTTTGCATTTTTCGCCCTCGAGATGTGCTGAATGCCGAAACTGTCAAAGGCCGAGATCAAATTCTTCACTTTTCTGAGGTATCTCACCATGCTTTCCTAACATGCCTCGTAGCCGCCGCCAACTTGACCAACCACCAGTTAGAAATCACTATAGACTTGAAGCCGATCTATTTTTAATTTTCTTGCTATCTTTAATCTGGTGATTAGCGCTTCATACTCAGCCTCATTGTTGGTCGCAGGGAACTCGAGACGCAACGTGTACTCGACGATGACTTCTTCGGGGCTGACCAAGACCAGCCCCGCACCGACTCTAGTGGAGTTGGACGAACCATCCACGTGCAGAGCCCAGGAACCTTCAAGGAGGTCGACGCTCTCTTCGGGGAGGATCGATCGCGACAGCTCGGCTTCGTCGAAGTTCGGCCTCGCTCTAGTGCCGATTCCGCTCGACTCAGGCTCGGCTTCAACTGGAATGGTTCATTCTAGCACAAAATTCATCAGTATCTGGACTTTGATTGACGGCCTGGGTCGATAGTTGATGTCAAACTCTGTGAGCTCGATTGCCCATTTTGCGATTCTTTCGGAGGCGTCTGCTCGGTGGAGAACTGCTTTTATTGGTTATCCGTGAGGACCGTTATGGTGTGCTCCTGAAAGTAAGTTCGTAGTCTTCTGACAGCAATTAGGAGATAGTAAGTCAGTTTTTCTAACCTAGAGTACCTGGTCTCCGCGTCCCTCAGGACTCGACTCATGTAGTAGACCAGTTGCTGCGTCTTTGCTTCTTTCCTGATCAGGACTGCCGCTAGAGCCACCGGAGAGACAGCTAGATACTAGAATAATTCTTCTCCGAATTCGGGCTTTGCCAGTAGCGGGGGCATGCCGAGGTAGTTTTTGAGCTCCTCGAATGCCTGTTGGCACCCCGCCATCCAGCAAAAGTCCTTCGATCGTCTGAGAACCTTGAAAAAGGGCATGCATCGTTCGACCGACCTTGAGACGAAGCGATTTAGGGATGCCACCTTCTCGGTCAGGTGCTGAACTTCCTTGATCGTCTTTGGAATGGTCATTTCCCGAATGGCTCAGATTTTCTGAGGGTTTGCCTTGATTTCGCGTCTCGACACCATGAACCCAAGAAATTTTTTGGAGGTTACACCAAAAGTGCATTTGGTTGGGTTCAGCTTCATCTTGTGCTTTCTGAGTGCACCGAAGGTCTCTTCAAGGTCGGCCAGATGTTCTATTGAAGCCCGACTTTTGACGAGCATATCATCTACGTACACCTCCATGTTGCGGCCAATCTGCTCCTTGAAGATCTTATTAACCAAACGCTGGTATGTTGCCCCTATGTTCTTGAGTCCAAAAGGCATGACCTTGTAGCAATAAAGACCTCGATTAGTAATGAAGGCGGTCTTCTCTTCGTCCTCGGGCGCTATGCGTATCTGGTTGTAACCAGAAAAGGCATCCATGAAGGTGAGGAGCTCATGGCCCGAGGTTGCGTCCACCAGTTGGTCGATCCTGGGTAGGGGATAGCTATCCTTCGGGCAAGCCTTGTTCAGCTTCTTGAAGTCGACGCACATCCTCCACTTGTTATTCGCTTTCTTGACAAGAACCACGTTCGAGACCCAGATCGGATAGTTAACCTCCCGAATGAGTCCGACTTTGAGGAGTGTTGACGCAGAATCTCATCGTCGTCGAAATCGGCTGGAGCGGAGGTGAACAAGCTCACTGTCGGGACCCGCAAAATAAAGTCCCATCTAGAGTCGATGGGGGGTGGCTCCGGTAGAACCCTCCGACGATCAAGTCAGCACCAATAGGAATGGAGTGCTCAGTATGGAGTTTGGTAGAGTTTTAAGGAGGAGAAAAGGGTTTTTAGAACCTGACGTAAGCATATCTGGAGGGTCCTTTTTATAGAGGGAGCTTGTTGTAACTGTCTTGATTAATGATTATCGTAACTGTCCTGATCAATGCCGATCATTATTGACTTGATAAATGCCGATCGTTATTGACTTGATAAATGTCGATCGTTATTATCGTGTAATTATTTAGTAGTGGGATCGCCTGCAAGAATCCGTCATAAGAAGTTCGACTTTTATGAAAGTTCGGCCATTGAGAAGTTTGACTGCTGGAGGAGTCCGCAAGGAGTCTGACTTTCGTAGAAGCCCGTTCGAAGGGTGTCTGGGATGAGTCTGGCTTCCAAAAAAATCCAATCGGAGAGGAAGCTTGGAGGGAGTTCGGCTCTCGCAGGTGCCTGGCTATAACGACGCGGAGAGAGTTTGGCTCTTGCGAGAGTCTGACTGAAGCTCGGTGATTGGGAAGTCAGAAGGAGTTCGGCCGCTAAGTGGTTCGACCGATCGAACAGGTTCGAAGAAGCTCGACGGTTGAGGAGTTTGAAGGAGCTCGGCAGCTAAGTAGTTTGGCCAGCTGAACGGATTAGAAGAAGCTCGACCGCTGGGGGTTTGACTGAAGCCCATTTGCTGAAGCTCTTCTGCGGCTACTAGTTGCATTAGGCTGAGCATCGAACTAGATTTTGGCAGGAGCGGGGTTTATCTCCAACACTAGCCCCCCCACTCCCGAGTTCGAAAATCGAAAGAAGGGAGTGCAGGAAAGGCGACTGCCGAAGTCTTCCTCTGAGTCCAGTGCTGGTCCAGGTTGAAGCTCGATGGAGATCTCATCTCAGGATGAGGTTATCTTCGACCCTATCTCTGGTCGAAGTGAAAGTTGAAGCTCTCCAACCGAGGTTCGCCCGATCGCTCGGGGGAGATCTTATCTCCTTTGGCCGAGGTTGATGCGAGCGCTCGCGTTAGGACGAGGTTCTCCTCCTGTTCCTAACTTCGACTTTGCTTTGCGTAAGGACGAGGTTCTCCTTCTGTTCCTAACGGGCTATGGGAGCACATTCGGACCGTCGTCCGTCTCCTTCCGTCTCGTCCTTTGTGAACGAGGCCTTCGACTTTGCTCGTGTTAGGATGAGGTCCTCCTCCTATTTCTAATGGGCTATGGGGGTACATGCGGACCGTCGTCCATGCCTCTCTCTCCATCTCGTCCTTTGTGAACGAGGCCTTCGACTTTGCTCGCATTAGGATGAGGTCCTCCTTCTATTCCTAACGGGCTGTGGGAGCACATTCGGACCGTTGTCCATCTCTCTCCATCTCGTCTAAGATGAACGAGGCCTTCGATTTTGCTCACGTTAGGATGAGGTCCTCCTCCTATTTCTAACAGGCTGCGGGGGCACATATGGACCGTCGTCTGCGCCTCTCCCTCCGTCTCGTTCTTTGTGAACGAGGCCTTCAACGACATGTACTAAAAAAATCCATTATAGCAACAAATGATAATATTTCTAGATCTATATATTATATTTTAATATAATTTTTAAGATAAATTTTTAAAATTTATATATAAATATGTAAAATATCTTAATTTATTATATATATATGAATAAAAAAATATTAAAAATTTTTAAATATAAAATAGATTGCATTAATTGAATAATATTAATTTATTAGAAAAAAATTTAAAAAATTTTAAAAATTAAATTTAAAATTCTATATTAAAATATATAAAAATATTTAAATTTATTATATATACTTCAAAAATACTAAAAAATTAATATAAATAAAATTAATCATTTCAATTATATGAAATTAAAATATATATATATATATATATTTAGTTTAAAAATTAATAATTAAAAAATAAATTTAAATTTATAAATTATATTTATTGATTGATTTTAAAATTTATATTTATTTAAATTTAAAATTTTATCATCCAGATTAGCTTTTGTTAGTGCAGAATCTGATTGACGTTGGATCGAGCTGGAGTCGAGGAAGATGAGGTCACCGTCGGTGATATGCAAAATAAAATTTCATCCGGAGTCGGTGGTAGTGGCTCCGGTAAAATCCTCTAATGATCAAGTCAGCTCTTCTGGCCAATAGAAATGGAGTACTCAGGAAAGAGTTCAACAGAATTTTGGGATGGAGAAGAGAGCTTAGAGAAAACGTATCTGGATGTCCCTTTTAATAGGCAGAGCCTATAACAGATTGATAGTGATAGCCATAGTCGTCTGGTAGCGGGCCACTCAAGACCTAATAGAGTTTGTCATGGAGGGAGGCACTGTCTGTAGCACCATCTGTAGCAGACTGATAGTGACAGCTACAGCCATCCGATAGTGGGCCGCTCGGGGCCACGTGGGGTTTGCTATGGAGAGAGAGGTGCCGCTATATTGATAGTGACAGCCATACCATCTGATCGTGGACCGTGTGGGATTTGTTATGGAGAGAGAGGTGTCACCAGACTAATAATGTCAGTCGTAACCATTTGGTGGAAGCAGGCATTCAGAATCCGATTGAAGGAGAAGTTTGGAAGGAGTTCGGCTTCTAGAGAAACTTGACTGAAGGAGGAACTCGGAAGGAGTTTGACTCCTTGAGGAATTCGACTAAGAAAAATGTTCGGATGGAGTTCGGCTCCTATAGGAATACGACTGAAGGAGATGTCCAAAAGGAGTTCGGCTCCTAAAGTTCGACTTCTGAAGGAATCAGACTGAAGGAGAAGTCCGAAAGAAGTTCGACTCCTAGAGGAACTTGACTGAAGGAGGAATCTAGAAGGAGATCGGCTCCTAGAGGAATTCGATAGAAGGAAGAGTCCAGAAGGAGTTCGTCTCCTATAGAAATCCGACTGAAAGAGGAGTCCGAAAGGAGTTCGACTGCTGGAGGAATCTAGAAGGAGTTCAGCTTCCATAGAAATCCAACTATAGGAGGAATTCAGAAGGAGTTTGACTCCTATAGAATCCAACTGAAGGAGTATGGAAAGAGTTTGACTCCTAGAGGAATCTAGAAGAAGTTTGGCTCTTGGAGGAATCCGACTGAAGAGAAGTTCGGAAGGAGTTTAGCTCATGTAGAAATCCGACCGAAGGAGAAGTCCGATAGGAGTCTGGCTCCTGTAGAAATCCGACTATAGAAGGAATTCGGAAGGAGTTCGACTTCTGTAGAAATTCGATCGAAGGAGATGTCTGGGAGGAGTCCAGCTCCTTGAGAAGTCCGACCGAAAGAGAAGTCTGGGAGGAGTCCGGGTTCTAGAAGAGTTCGATAGGAATTCGACCACTAAGAGAGTTCAAGAGGGGTTCGGTCGATGGAAGAGTTCAACTGGGGCTCGGTCGTTGAGAAGTTTGGCTGGTTGAAGGAGTTCGGCTAAGGTTTGGCCGCTGGAGGAGAATTTTTGATCGAAGCTCTTCCGTGATTATCGGTTGCATTAGGCTAAGCATCAGACTGGACTTTGGCGGGAGCGGGGTTTATCCCCAACAATAGTCCCCCCCACTTTCGAGTTCAAAATTTGAAGGAAGGGAGTACAACAAAAGCAATCGCTGAAGCCCTTTTCTGGGATCTGCACCCATTGAGGTTGAAGCATGGGGAGATCTTGTCTCCAGTCGAGGTTGAAGGAGATCTTGTCTCCTGTTGACTTTGAAGCTCAGGGGAAGATCTTATCTCCAATCGAGGTTGAAGGAGATCTTATCTTTTGTTGACGTAGGCTTTAAAGCTCGGGGGAGATCTTATCTCCAGCTGAGGTTGAGGGAGATCTTATTTCCTGTTGATATAGACTTTGAAGCTCAGAGGAGATCTTATCTCCAGCTGAGGTTGAAGGAGATCTTATCTCCTATTGACGCAGGCTTTGAAGCTCGAGGGAGATCTTATCTCCAGCGAGGTTAAAGGAGATCTTATCTCCTGTTGACGTAGACTTTGAAGCTTGGAGGAGATCTTATCTCCAACCGAGATTGAAGGAGTTCTTATCTCCAGCCGAGATTGAAGGAGATCTTATCTCCTGTTAACACAGAAGCTCGGAGGAGATCTTATCTCCAACTAAGGTTGAGAGAGATCTTATCTCCTATTGACGTAGGCTTTGAAGCTCGGAGGAGATCTTATCTCCAGCCGAGGTTGAAGGAGATTTTATCTCTTTTGACGTAGACTTTGAAGCTCAGGAAAGATCTTATCTCCAGCCGAGGTTGCAGGAAATCTTATCTCCTATTGATGTAGAAGCTCAGAGGAGATCTTATCTCCAATCGAGGTTGAGGGAGATTTTATCTCCTGTTGACGTAGGCTTTGAAGCTCGATGGAGATCTTATCTCTAGCCGAGATTGAAGAGATCTTATCTTCTGTTGACGTAGGCTTTTAAGCTCAAGGGAGATCTTATGTCCAGTCAAGGTTGAAGGAGATCTTATCTTTTGTTAATGTAGACTTTGAAGCTCGGATGAGATCTTATCTTCAGCCGAGGTTGAAGGAGAACTTATCTTTGGTTGATGTAGACGTTGAAGCTCGAGGGAGATCTAATCTTCAGCCAAGGTTGAAGGAGATCTTATCTCCTATTGACGTAGACTTTAGAGCTCGAGGGAGATCTTATCTCCAGCCGAGGTTGAAGGAGATCTTATCTCTATTGACGTAGACTTTGAAGCTCGGAGAAAATCTTATCTCCTGTTGATGTAGGCTTTGAAGCTCAGGGGAGATCTTATCTTCAGTCGAGATTGAAGGAGATCTTATCTCCTGTTGACGTAGGCTTTGAAGCTCGGGAGAGATCTTATCTCCAACCGAGGTTGAAAGAGATCTTATCTCCTATTGACGTAGACTTTAAAGCTCGAAGAAGATCTTATCTCCAGCCGAGGTTGACGTTGAAGTTGAAGCTCGGGGGAGATCTTATCTCCAACCAAGGTTGAAGGAGATCTTATCTCCTGTTGACATAAACTTTGAAGCTTGGAAGAGATCTTATCTCTAACCGAGGTTGAAGGAGATCTTATTTCCCATTGACATAGACTTTGGAGCTCGAGAAAGATTGAAGGGGATCTTATCTCTTGTTGACGTAGACTTTGAAGCTCGGAGGAGATCTTATCTCCAACTGAGGTTAAAGGAGATCCTATCTCCTATTGACGTAGACTTTGGAGCTCGGAGGAGATCTTATCTCCAACCAAGATTGAAGAAGATCTTATCTCCTATTGACGTAGACTTTGGAGCTCGGAGGAGATCTTATCTCCAGTTAAAGTTGACATTGAAGTTGAAGCTCGAGGGAGATCTTATCTCCAATCGAGGTTAAAGGATATCTTATCTCCGATTGACGTAGACATTGAAGCTCAGGAGAGATCTTATCTCCAGCCGAGGTTGACGTTAAAGTTGAAGCTCGGGGGAGATCTTATCTTCAACCGAGGTTGAAGGAGATCTTATCCCCGATTGACGTAGACGTTGAAGCTCGAGGGAGATCTTATCTCCAGTCGAAGTTGAAGGAGATCTTATCTCTTGTTAACATAGATTTTGAAGCTCGGAGGAAATCTTTTCTCCAATCGAGGTTGAAGGAGATCTTATCTTTTGTTGATGTAGACTTTGGAGCTCGAAGGAGATCTTATCTCCAATCGAGATTGAAGGAGATCTTATCTCCTATTGATGTAGACTTTGGAGCTCGAAAGATATCTTATCTCCAACCGAGGTTGAAGGAGATCTTATCTCCTGTTGATGTAGACTTTGGAGCTCGGAGGAGATCTTATCTCCAGTCGAGGTTAAAGAAGATCTTATCTCCTGTTGACGTAGACTTTAGAGCTTGGAGGAGATCTTATCTCCAGTCGAGGTTGAAGGAGATCTTATCTTCTGTTGACGTAGACTTTGGAGCTCGAGGGAGATCTGATCTCCAACTGAGGTTGAAGGAGATCTTATCTCCGGTTGACGTAAACATTGAAGCTCGGGAGAGATCTCATCTCCAGTCAAGGTTGAAGGAGATCTTATCTTTGATTGACGTAGACTTTGAAGCTTGGGGAAGATCTCATCTCCAATCAAGGTTGAAGAAGATCTTATCTCCTGTTGACATAGACTTTGGAGCTTGGAATTGATCTTATCTCCAGCCGAGGTTGAAAGAGATCTTATCTTTTGTTAATGTGGAGCATGATGGGGCCATTGTCGGAGCCTCTCCTCCCATCCCATCTAAAATGAATGAGGCCTTCGACTTTGCTCACATTAGGATGAGGTTCTCCTCCTATTCCTAACAGATTATGGGGGCACATAAGGATTGTTGTCAGGGCCTCTCCCCCCATCTCATCTAAAATGAACGAGGCCTTCGACTTTGCTAATATTAGGATGAGGTTCTCCTCCTATTCCTAACAGGCTCTGGGGGCATATAAGGACCGTTGTCAGGGCCTCTCCCTCCATTCCGTCTAAAATGAACGAGGCATTCGATTTTGCGCACGTTAGGACGAGGTTCTCCTTCTATTCCTAACGGACTGTGGGGGCACATAAGAGCCGTCATCAGGGTCTCTCCTCCCATCCCATCTAAAATGAATGAGGCCTTAGACTTTGCTCACATTTGGACGAGGTTCTCCTCCTATTCCTAACGGGCTGTGGGGGCACATAAGGTCCGTTGTCAGGGCCTCTCCCCCATCTCGTCTAAAATGAACGAGGCCTTCGACTTTGCTCATGTTAGGACGAGATTCTCCTCCTATTTCTAACAGACTGTGGGGGCACATAAGGACCGTTGTCAGGGCCTCTCCTTCTATCTCATCTAAAATGAATGAGACCTTCGACCTGCTCATGTCAGGATGAGGTTCTCCTCCTATTCCTAATATGGCCATTTTTGGTTGCTTCTTTCATTCTCAGATTCTCTGAGTTTCAAGGTCGGGGGAGCATTGCTCTTTCGAACTTCTTTAGGCATTAAGTTTCGGGCCAGACAACCTCCTCTATTTCAGACCAGTCTTCCTACGAGCCATCCCAATTTGGGGCAAGCTTTCCCTAGCTCTGAGGTTGAGAGATGGTGGCTCGTCGAAGTACTAAGCCCCCCAGAGATAGCATTGGTGATGCCAGGAGGCGACCGATATCCTTATTATTCCTCCCTCACTGGTGGTTCTAGCTACGGTAGCACCCTTGGCTGATCTTCTCTTGCTTCATGTCTACATCGGTGGAGCATTGAGGAGGGCGTAGTTATGAAACCTTCTAGGGGGGACTTCTTCACGCCCTTCCATCGGAGCTTCCTTGACGATGAGCTCGAGGAGGAGTTCGGGCTCGCTTGTGCTCGGAGGAAGTCCGTGAGCATGGTCGAGCTTCATTCGGCCCTCCTGTGAAACCTCCTAGGGGGAGAACTTCGTGCCCTTTTGTTGGGGCTTCCTTGATGACAAGCTCGTGCAAGAATTTGGGCTCGCTTGCACTTGGAGGGGGGGCCATGAGCGTGGCCGAGCTTCATTCAGCCCTCCTTTGAAACCTCCTAGGTGGAGAACTTCGTGCTCTTTTGTCGAGGCTTCCTTGACGATGAACTCAATTAGAAGTTTGGGCTCGCTTACGCTCGGAGGGAGTCCGCGAGCATGATCGAGCTCCTCAATTCATCGATCTATCCTCCATAATTTCTGATTGAGGACGTCATCTCGATCACAGACCTTGAAAGGCTTTCGACTGTAGATGAAAAAGGTTTCTTCCAAAGAAAAATCATGATCCGAACAAGGATCCTCTGCTCTCTATTTTTCCTTCCCAGGGGCGATGGGTATGCTAGCCCAAGTGCTCTTCCTTGGGATCAATTTCTGACATTCTAATGATGGATTTTCTGATGGAATCGCCGTCAAGGACTGCCGCATGGCCTGCACCATCTCGGTGAGGCCCTAAATCCACTGCATTAATAGGTTAAACTGCTCAGAATTTACTATAGCCGTCGATGGAGGAGGAGGTTGAAGCGCCGACGTTGGAGCCGGAATGGATGGATCTAGCTCAGATCTGATGATAGAAGTGGTAGATCTCCTGATAGTCGCCTTCTTTGAAGGCATTTCTTGGGATTGAGGGAGAGGATGGAGATGGACCTTGGAGAAGAAGATCCAAAGGGTCGGCTGAGCACTCCTTCAAGAACAAGGGTACCTCAGGAACAGAGGGCCCTTCCTCTAGCACCAATTCTATTGGTGCAAAACCTGATTGACGCCGGATTAAGCTAGAGTTGAGGAAGACGAGATCGCCGTCGGTGACCTATAAAATAAAGTTCTGTTCAGAGTTGGTGGTGGTGGCTCCGGCAGGATCCTTCGACGATCAAGTCAGCTCTTTTGACCAACAAAAATGGAGTACTTAGAAAAGAGTTCGGCAGAGTGTTGGAAAGGAGAAGAGAGCTTAGAGAAAATGTATTTGAAGGATCTCTTTTTATAGGCGGAGCCTATAGCAAATTGATAGTGATAGCCGTAGCCATCTGGTAGCGGACCGCTCGAGGCCTGGTAGAGTCTGTCATGAAGGAAGGTGCTACCTATAGCGCTGCTTGTAGCAGACTGATAGTGATAGCTACAGCCATCCGATAGTGGGCTGCTCAGAGCCATATGGGATTTGCTACAGAGAGAGAGGTATCGCCAAACTGATAGTGACAGCCATACCATCTGATCATGGGTTGCATGAGATTTGTTACGGAGAGAGAGGTGTTGTCAGACTGATAATAACAATCGTAACCGTCCGGTGGAAGCAGGCATTCGAAATCCAACTGAAGAAGAAGTTCGAAAGAAGTTCGGCTCCTAGAGGAACTTGATTGAAGGAGGAATCTGGAAGGAGTTCGACTCCTGAAGGAATCCGACTGAGGAAGATGTCCGAATGGAGTTCGGCTCCTGGAGGAATATGATTGAAGGAGATGTCCGAAAGGAGTTCAGCTCCTGGAGGAATCCGACTAAAAAAAAAATTTGGAAGGAGTTTGACTCCTGAAGGAATTTGACTGAAGGAGGAATCCAAAAGGAGTTTGGCTCCTAAAGGAATCCGACTGAAGGAGTCCAAAAGGAGTTCGTCTCCTATAGAAATCCGACTGAAGGAGGAGTTCGATAGGAGTTCGACTACTGGAGGAATTCAGAAGGAGTTTGGCTCTCATAGAAATTTGACTGAAGGAGGAGTCCGAAAGGAGTTCGGCTCCTAAAGAAATTCAGAAGGAGTTTGGCTCCCATAGAAATCCAACTGTAGGAAGAATTCGGAAAGAGTTTGGCTTCTGTAGAAATCTGACTAAAGGAGTTCGTCTCTTGGAGGAATCCGAAAGGAGTTTGGCTCCCATAGAAATTCGACTGAAGAGAAGTTCGGAAGGAGTTCGGCTCCTATAAAAATTCGATCGAAGGAGAAGTCCGGGACAAGTTCGGCTCCTGTAGAAATCTGACTGCAGGAGAAATCCGAAAAAAGTTTGGCTCCTATAGAAATCTGATCGAAGAAGATGTTTGAGAGGAGTTCGACTCCTGGAGAAGCCTGATCGAAGAAGATGTCTGGAAGGAGTCCAGCTCCTGAAGGAGTTTGATAGAAATTAGGCCATTAAGGGAGTTCAAGAGGGGTTCGATCGATGAAGGAGTTCGACCGGCTGAAGGAGTTTGATAAGCATCATAAATTCATCAATAAAAATATTAATTTATCAATTAATTGATATTAATTTTTAAGAATTAATAATCAATTTATATATAATTTTTAAGAAATTCATATTTTTATTAATTAAAAAATTAATTAAAAAATAATAAAAATTAAAAAATAAAATTTTATAATCAATGAAAAGAGCTCATTTTTTTGATCATAACGAAATAAGTTTGGAGCAAAATGAAGCTAAAACGAAAAAGATATGAATTTCTAGAGAAATAAAATAAAAAAATAATATAAAAAAAAATATATGGCTCAAACGGCTCAAGTCGCCATGCCGCAATAGCCGGCGCATCCAGATGCACTGAGCCAAGCCGACCAACCCGGCGCGCCAAGCCATCCATGCTAGCCAACTCAAGCTCAGAAGCCATCAGCCGGTCTACAGCACAATGTAGACCGCCAGCTCAGCCGACACCGGCGAATCAAAGCCTGCCACATGGTAGACCTAAACCCCTAAAGGGTTTATAGAAAATTCATTGCGGCTCATAGGGCATTTTGGTCTTTTCATCTGTTAATAAAAGATGCTGATTGGTTGCAGTGCGCGATGTAGCCGGTCCACGCGGTCCATGGGAACAGTAAACGCGCGATCGTGCGGTGGTGGTTGTTTGCGATCAAGATCGGACGATCAGCATTTTTTTCGATTGTCGATTTCACTTGGATCACCATCGAACGACAGCGCTTGATTCCAGCTTCAATCCGATGGTCCAGAACACTCCGGCGGTGATCAGGACTCCCGAAGCACGATTTGCGGCCAGATTTCCTCTATCAAGTGCAATCCAATGGTCAAAAATTGATCCGACCCGATCTGGGCTAATATGCATCCGATTTTGATGATTTTTGGACCGTTGGATTTTATTAAATGGCCAGATTTCACCAGACTTATCAGAGTCATATCAAAGCTATTTTAATTCAAATTTTATTTAGATTTTGATGATTACAAAGGCCATTAGTCCCACATTGCCTTTAAAAATAAATATCCAGCCCTCCTAGCTCTATAAAAAGGATTCCAGGCCTCCAGAAATTAACATCTCCGATCAAAGTGAAGCTTTGGTACAGAGTGAAGCCAGGCTATGGATTAAAGGCTGCTTCGAAGCAATGGATGCCGAGAAGAAGAGCCGAGCTTCTACACCATCTTTCTGCCAATGCCAATCCAAGATCAGAGATCAAGCTATTTTATTCTTTTTTAAATTTTATATATTTAAATTTTAAAATTTTAATTAATAAAAATTTTATTTTTATACTTTAATTTCTTACTTTTTATTTTTATTATAATTTAATTTCTGTACTTTAATTATTACTTTTTATTTTATTGCAAGTTGATGCTAAGATCTAATTAGTAGATCTTAGTACCAAGTTTAAATTTCTGCATCTTTTAATTTTTATTTTTAATCTTCCAACTTTACTTTTGATTCCAAAACTCAAATCATTTTCTTTTTTTTTTTAAAAATTAAAGATTTCAAATCTAAAATACTATCTTCCCTATGGATTCGATCCGACTCACTGCTATCTATGCATTTTTAATGATTTTAAAAAGTCAGATTAAACTAATAAACACGGTGTCTTAACGACAACATCGCGTCCCTATCAAATTTTTGGCACCATTGCTGGAGAAGGCATGAACATTAAATTTTTTATCTCTTTAATTTTTCTATAAATAAATTATAAATAAAATTTTTATTTTCTTATAAATATTGCTTGCTATTTTTTTTTATTATTTTGCAGAAAAAGAGATTAAAGAACAAAAAAAACCTAGAGTTTTGCTTGGTGAGATCAATCCTAACCCTAATTCTCTTTTCTTTTTATTTATTTATTTACTTATTTTATTTTTAAATTAATTTTAAAAAATATTCATTTAAACCTAATTAAAAGTCTTATGATAAGATTAGAAACCCTAACTGCTTAGAGCATGCATCATATTATTTTTATTTTTTTATTTTTATTATTTTTTTTTAGTGATTGCTAGAGGCAAGGTAAGCCTTTCAGAATTCAATTAGTTGCATGCATCTAGTTTAAGTTGCATAGAATCCTTTGATTGAAAATTTTTTGTGCATATTCATATTGAACCAAATTAAGGGCACAACCTAATTAAACAAGATAAGGTGGAAATTTGATTATCCTTCCTTGGCCCACAAACAACCAACCAACATTCTACATTGACCTAAGCCTTTAATTTTAAAATCAATTAGACATCAACCCTAGGAACTCGAGCTCAATAGGACAAGGAACCCTAAGAGTTGAACCAGGTTAGGGTTAGTCAATTTGACTGGTGTCTAGGAAAGTGGTTCAGGGACGACTGGGCCCGAAGGAAGGTGGTTTCTAATTGATTCCGTTCGCTTACCTGGCCAAGCATAATTGGTGTCTAAGGCAAGCAACAGGGGGACTCCCACCGATCTTACACTTATCTGGCTAGTTGATTGGCTAATCCTACACTTGGAGGGCTTGAAGGTGACCTTGGCAGTTAGGAGCTGTCTAGATCTAGGATAACTTTTAGTCAGAATTGATTGACCAACTTGATTGCTAACCAACATTAAATCTAATTAAACCTAATTCTTCTCTTTCTTCTTAGTTCTAGGACTCTTTAGGACCTCTTCTTTAGAACTCTTCTTTCTTTCTTCTCCTTACTCCTCTAAAAATAAAATAAAATAAAATAAAATAAAAATTAAATTAAACTAACTAAAAAAATATTAAAAATAATAATCAAATTAAATTAAATTAAATTAAAATTAATAAATAAAATAATTAAAAAAAAATAATTTTTAATATAATATAATAATAATAATAATAATAATAATAATAATATTCTAAAATTTTTTTGAACTATACATTAGGGTTACACTAATACATATATGGTAGGAAATCGCTTTTTCTGATTTAGTTGGACTTAATTGAATGGTTGATTCATATTAAACATAATAATGGCTAATCTGAATCTAATAGTCCAAAAATTAGATAAAGTTGACCTTCTTGCTCAGAAAATAGATCAACTCCTAATCCTAGGTCAACATCTCTTGCATAATTCACATCATCTTCTAATTATTAGGAGATTTATTCAATCTATGCTAGTCCAATCCATCATGTGAGTGAATATCCTATGACTGCACAGTTTCCATATTTTATCCAAGAATAAGTTCAAGCTACTCAAGGATACTCCAAATTGATTAATGACCCATTTTTAAATTCATATAATCCAGATTGGAGCAACCATTATAATTTTTCTTGGACATCCCAATAAACTCAGGCTCAAACTCAAATTTTACCTATCCAAAACTATCAAAATAGGCCCCAATACCAAAACTATACCTATAATAATGGCCAGCCTAGTCAGTTTATCCAGCCACCACATCATGATCGGCCTTCATACCCACCTTCTCAATAGATCAATCTAGCCGATGATAGATTTAACCAACTTCAACAATTGATTCTGACTCAACAATAATCTATTACTAAGTTAGAAGCTCAAATTGGATAATTAGTTGAGTCTAACATGAGGAGAGAACTAGATCAACTACCGAACCTACCAATTTTAAACAATCCACCTAATATCCATCAATCACTTGGATCAAGTTATCAATTTAATATCTCACCTAAGAATCCTCAATTTGAGAATACCAAAGTAATTCCTGAACTTAAAAGCTATAGGATTCTTATGGACCCATACTAAGACCAGGTGAGAGAGGCTAGTACTGATGCTAGCCAAAATAAAAATTCAGAGGAACTGGTTAGTACTGAGACTAACCACATAGAAGAACCCGAGCCAAGAATTAGTACTGATGCTAGTTCTAGTTTAAATGAGATAGAAAAAAGAAAAAAAAGAATAGATGATTTATCCGAGACTTATAAACCTAATGTCCTATTCTCTTCAATCCAAGAAGCCGGTTCTTCTTATAAAAATCAAGAGGTATGTAATGAAATATCAATGGAGTTATCTAAGCAAGATCATATTAATTTATCTCTAAAATTAAAACAGCCTTTAGTCACCATTCCAGCACCTATTGAATCAAACTTAACTCCTAAAACTCCATTCATGAGCATTTTAGAAAAATAAATAGGAAAAATTCTTAATAAACATGGGTCTGAGAATGAAATCATAAATTATATCCCTAAAATTAATAGTGAATATATCAATAATGGGATTATAAATCATCTTTCTGAGATTAGCAATCCAAAATCATTGGAATTTGTCAATCCAATATTCAACATAGGATAGTGAGCTGCATTGTGTCTGACTGAAGATGGTAAACTTAGCGCTTGTTGGGAGGCAACCCAATATTTAGTTTTTATCTAATTTATCTTTTTAATTTTTTTTTAAGGATAATTTGAATAAGTTGGAGGAAAAGCCTAAATTTTCAAAGACATGTGCTGGACCAAAAATATAGTCAGATGTATTCTTAAATATTCTTTATTATACTTTTTATTTTTTCTTTTTTCTTCTCCATTGAGGATAATGTCGATTAAGTTAGGAGAGAGAAAAAATAAAAATTTTAAAATTTTGAGTTCTCGAAAAAGTTAGTATTTAGTATTTAGATACCTGATTATGCTTAAGAATTGAATTAAACTAAGTATTTTTTTTTAAAAAAAATTGATACACAGATCAGAGAATCTATGAGATATTGAGGAATCAAGTATTAAGAAAATTCAATAAAGAGTTAAGTCTAGAACATAAAAAAAATTTTCTTGGAGCATTTCTAATTATTTCTACTAGCATCAAAGAAAAGTCTACTTTTTATAGGCTTGTGTAGGATAACTATACGTTTCTTCATATAAAAAATTTATTTTAATAAAATAGTTTTCAAGTACTTCTCACTGAGTAACCGGGCCTCTTTGCCTAAGCAAGCATTGAGTTTCGCGTCAAAAGATGGGAAGGGCAAAGAAGCTCGTTGTAAAGCTAGTCTTAACTCGTAGCCTATTTGATTCGAGCTAGTAAGCCCGAGGGGTATTCTATACCTAGTGCCCTAAAGCCAACTAGTTTGGGAGTCATTGGCCCAAGACTCGCTACATGGATCAAATAGAAAGCTTAAGAAGTTAAGACACTCAATAGTGATACAATGTTAAAAAAAAAAATGGTTTTCCATCGAGTAACCGGATCCCATTGCCTAAGCAATGATATTCGCATAAAAAAATGAGCAATATAAAAATAAAAAAATTAATAAATGAAGGACGGAAGTAGCAATACACTTATCTATATGAAAGTTTAGACAAATTAGAGATAAAGGTAGGATAATTTAGAAAAAATTCTTAAAAATTTAATATTCTTTACTTAATGTTTCTATTGATAAGTATTAATATCCCAATGATATGTCTCATTTAAGCTCTACTAAATATCAATGGCCATTTTGAAAATTACTTAGGTGAAATTCGAAACTCTAAAGTTAAAAAGGTATTTAAAACTAAATTCTTTCTTTACTCGAGGACGAGCAAAGCTTAAGTTGGGGGGTGTGATAAGCATCATAAATTCATCAATAAAAGTATTAATTTATTAATTAATTAATATTAATTTTTAAAAATTAATAATCAATTTATATATAATTTTTGAGAAATTTATATTTTTATTAATTAAAAAATTAATTAAAAAATAATAAAAATTAAAAAATAAAATTTTATAATCAATGAAAAGAGCTCATTTTTTTGATCGTAACGAAATAAGTTTGGAGCAAAACAAAAAAGATATGAATTTCTAAAGAAATAAAATAAAAAAATAATATGAAAAAAAAACATACGGCTCAAACGGCTCAAGCCGCCATGCCGTAGCAGCCGACGCATCCAGACGTGCCGAGCCAAGTTGACCAAGCCGGCGCACCAAGCCATCCACGCTAGCTGACTCAAGCTCAGAAGCCATCAGCCAGTCTACAGCACAGTGTAGACCGCCAGCTCAGCAGACACTAGTGAATCAGAGCCTGCCACGTGGTAGACCTTGACCCCTAAAGGGTTTACAGGAAATTCATCACGGCTCATAGGGCATTTTGGTCTTTTCATCTATCAATAAAAGGCACTGATTGATTACGGTGCACGATGTAGCCAGTCCACGCGGTCCATGAAAATAGTAAACGTGAGATCGTGCGGTGGTGGTTGTTTGCGGTCAAGATCGGACAGTCAACATTTTTTTCGATTGTCGATTTCACTCGGATCACCATCGAACGGCAGCGCTTGATTCCAGCTTCAATCCGATGGTCCAAAATGCTCTCGATAGTGATCAGGACTCCCAAAGCACGATTTGCGATCAGATTTCCTCCATCAAGTGCAATCCAACGGTCAGAAATTGATCCGACCCGATCTGGACTGATATGCATCCAATTTTGATGATTTTTGGACCGTTGGATTCCTATTGAATGGCCAGATTTCACCAGACTTACCAAAATTATATCAAAGCTATTTTAATTCAAATTTTATTTAGATTTTGATGATTATAAAGGCCATTAGTCCCATATTGCCTTTAGAAATAAATATCCAGCCCTCCTAGCTCTATAAAAAGGATCCCAGGCCTCCAGAAATCAACATCTTCGATCAAGGTAAAGCTTTGCTACAGGACAAAGCCAAGCTATGGGTTAAAGGCTGCTTCGAAGCAATGGATGCCGAGAAGAAGAGCCGAGCTTCTACACCATCTTTTTGCCAATACCGATCCAAGATCAAAGATTAGGCTATTTTATTCTTTTTTAAATTCTATGTATTTAAATTTTAAAATTTTAATTAATAAAAAATTTATTTTTATACTTTAATTTCTTACTTTTTAATTTTATTATAATTTAATTTTTATATTTTAATTATTATTTTTTATTTTATTGCAAGTAGATGCTAAGATCTAATTAGTAGATCTTAGTACCAAGTTTAAATTTTTATATTTTTTAATTTTTATTTTTAATCTTTCGACTTCACTTTTGATTCTAAAACTTAAATTATTTTTTTTTTTAAAAAAAAATCAAAGATTTTAAATCTAAAATACTACCTTCCCTGTGGATTCGATCCGACTCACTGCTATCTACGCATTTTTAATGATTCTAAGAAGTTGGATTAAACTGATAAACATGGTGTCTTAACGACAACATCGCGTCCCTATCAGAGTTCGACTAAGGTTTGATCGTTGGAGAAAAATTTTCGATCGAAGCTCTTTCGTGATTATCGATTGCATTAGGCTAAGCATCAGGCTGGACTTCGGTGGGAGTGAGGTTTAACTTTGCTCACGTTAGGATGAGGTTCTCCTTCTATTTCTAACGAACTGTGGGGGCACATAAGGGCCATCATTAGAGCCTCTCCCCCCATTCAATCTAAGATAAACGTGGTCTTAGACTTTGCTCACGTTTGGATGAGATTCTCCTCCTGTTTCTAATAGGTTGTGGGGGTACATAAGGGCCGTTGTCAGGGCCTCTCCTTCCATCTCATCTAAAATGAACAAGGCCTTCGACTTTGCTCATGTTAGGATGAGGTTCTCCTCCTATTCCTAATGAACTATGGCGGTACATAAAGGCCATTGTCAGGGCCTCTCCTCCCATTTTATCTAAAATGAATGAGGCCTTCGACCTGCTCATGTTAGGATGAGGTTCTCCTCTTGTTTCTAACATGGCCACTTTTGGTTGCTTCTTTCATTCTCAAATTCTCTGAGTTTCAAGGTCGTGGGAGCATTGCTCTTTCGAACATCTTTAGGTGTTAAGTTCTGGACCGGATGACCTCCTCTATTTCAGACCAGCCTTCCTACGGGCCATCCTAATTTGGGGCAAGCTTCCCCTAGCTCTGAGGCTAAGAGATGATAGCTCGTCAAAGTACTAAGGCCCCTAGAGATAGCATTGATGATGCCGAGAGGTGGTCGATCTTCTTATTGTTCCTTCCTCACCGGTGGTTCTAGCTATGGTAGCACCCTTGGCTGATCCTCTCTTGCTTTAGGCCTGTGTTTGTGGAGCATTGAGGGAGGCGTAGTTGTAAAATATTCTAGGGGGAACTTCTTCACGTCCTTCCATTAAAACTTCCTTGATGATGAGCTCGAGGAGGAGTTCGGACTCGCTTGCACTCGGAGGAAGTTTGTGAGCGTGGCCGAGCTTCATTTGGCCCTCCTGTGAAATCTTTTGGGGGGTGAACTTCATGCCCTTTTTGTTGGGGCTTCCTTGATGACGAGCTCGCAGAGGAATTCAGGCTTCCTTGCGCTCGAAGGGAGGCCTGTGAGTGTGGTCGAGCTTCATTCGGCCCTCCTGTGAAACCTCTTGGGGGGAGAACTTCATGCCCTTTTGTCGGGGCTACCTTGAAGATGAACTCAATTAGGAGTTTGGGCTTGCTTGCACTCGAGGAGAGTCCGTGAGCATGGTCGAGCTCCTCAATCCATTGATCCATCCCCCATAATTTTTGATTGAGGATGTCATCACGATCGCAGACCTTGGAAGGCTTCCAACTGTAGATGGGGAAGATTTCTAGAGAAGAATCATGATCCGAACAAGGATCCTCTACTTTCTATTTTTTCTTCTCAGGAGCGATGGGTATGCTAGCCCAAATGCTCTTCCTTGGGACCAATTTCTGACATTCTGAAGGTGGATTTCCTGATGGAATCACCATCGAAGGCTATCGCATGGCCTGCACCATCTCGGTGAGGCCCTGAACCCACTGCATTAATAGGTTAAACTCCTCAGGATCTACTATGGCCGCTGGTGGAGGAGGAGGTTGAAGCATTGGCATCGAAGTCGGATCCAGTGGATCTAGCTTGGATCTGATGGCAGAAGCAGTAGATCTTCTGATAGTCACATTCTTTGGAGATATTTTTTGGGATTGAGGGAGAGGATGGAGATGGATCTTGATGAAGAAGATCCAAAGGATCGGCTGAGCACTCCTTCAAGAATAAGGATACCTCAGAAATAGAGGGCCCTTCTTCTAGTGCCAATTCTGTTGGTGCAGAATCTGGTTAACGTCGGATCGAGCTAGAGTCGAGGAAGATGAGGTCGCCATCGGTGATCTATAAAATAAAGTTTCATCCGGAGTCGGTGGTGGTAGCTCCGACAAGACCCTCTAATGATCAAGTCAGCTCTTCTGGCCAACAGAAATAGAGTGCTCAAGAAAGAGTTCGGTAGAATTTTGAGAAGAAAAAGAGAGCTTAGAGAAAACATATATGAAGGATCCTTTTTTATAGGCGGAGCCTGTAGCAGATTGAAAGTGACAACCATAACCGTCTGATAGCAGGCCGCTCGAGGTCTGGTGGAGTCTATCATAGAGGGAGGCACTGCCTGTAGCACCATCTGTAGCAGACTGATAGTGATAGCTGCAGCCGTTCGGTAGTGGGCCACTCGAGACCACGTGGGGTTTGCTATAGAGAAAGAGGTGCCACCAGATTAATAGTGATAGCCATATCGTCTGGTCATGGGCCGCATGGAATTTGTTATAAAGAGAGGTGTCGCCAGATTGATAATGACAGTCGTAACCGTCTGATGGAAGCAGACGTTCGAAATTTGACTGAAGGAGAAGTTCGAAAGAAGTTCGGCTTCGAAGGAACTTGACTGAAGGAGGAATTCGAAGGGAGTTTGGCTTTTGGAGAAATTTGACTGAGGAAGATGTTTGAATGGAGTTCGGCTCCTGGAGGAATACGACTGAAAGAGATGTCTGGAAGGAGTTTGACTTTTGGAGTTCGGCTCCTAAAGGAATCCGACTAAAGAAGAAGTCCGAAAGGAGTTTGACTCCTAGAGAAACTTGACTGAGGGAGGAATCTAAAAGAAGTTTGGCTCCTAGAGGAATCTAACTGAAGGAGGAGTCCAGAAGGAGTTCATCTTCGATAGAAATCTGACTGAAGGAGGAGTCCGAAAGGAATTTGGCTGCTAGAGGAATCCGGAAGGAGTTCGGCTTCCATAGAAATTTGATTGAAAGAGGAGTCTGAAAGGAGTTCGACTTTTGGAGGAATCTGGAAGGAGTTCGACTCACATAGAAATCCGACTGAAGGAGGAGTCCGAAAGGAGTTCGGCTCCTAGAGGAATCCGGAAGGAGTTCAGCTTCCATAGAAATTCGATTGTAGGAGAAATCTGAAAGGAGTTCGCTCCTGTAGAAATCCGACTGAAGGAGTATGGAAGGAGTTCGGCTCTTGGAGGAATTCAGAAGAAGTTCGACTCTCATAAAAATCTGACGGAAGAGAAGTCCAGAAGGAGTTTGGCTCCTGCAGAAATCTGACCGAAGGAGAAGTCCGATAGGAGTTCGGCTCCCATTGAAATTTGATTGTAGGAGAAACCCGGAAGGAGTTCAGCTCCTATAGAAATCCGACCGAAGAAGATGTTTGGAAGGAGTCCGGCTCCTGAAGTAGCCCGATCGGAGGAGATGTTTGGGAGAAGTTTGACTCCTGGAGAAGTTCAGCAGGAATTCGATCATTGGGGGAGTTTGAGAGAGGTTTGACCGATGGAGGAGTTTGGCTGGAGCTCGACCGCTGAGGAGTTCGGTCAACTAAAGAAGTTTGACTAAGGTTTGGTTGCTGGAGGAAAATTTTCGATCGATGCTCTTTCATGATTATCAATTGCATTAGGCTAAGCATCAGGATGGACTTCGACGAAAGCGGAGTTTGACTTTTCTCACGTTAGGATGAGGTTCTCCTCCTATTTCTAATGGACTGTGGGGGCACATAAGGGCCATCATCAGGGCCTCTCCCTGATCCCATCTAAACTGAATGAGGCCTTAGATTTTGCTCACATTTGGATGAGGTTCTCCTCCTATTCCTAACGGGCTGTGGGGACACATAAGAGCCGTTGTTAGGGCCTCTCCTCCCATCTCATCTAAAAGGAACGAGGTCTTCAACTTTGCTCATGTTAGAATGAGGTTCTCCTCCTATTTCTAACGAACTGTAGGGGCACATAAGGGCCGTTGTTAGGGCCTCTCTCCCCATCTTGTCTAAAATGAACGAGGCCTTCGACCTGCTCATGTTAGGATGAGGTTCTCCTCCTGTTCTTAACATGGCTACTTTGGTTGCTTCTTTCATTCTCAGATTCTCTGAATTTCAAGGTCATGGGAGCATTGCTCTTCCAAACTTCTTCAGGCATTAAGTTTTGGGCCGGACGATCTCCTCTATTTCAGACCAGCCTTCCTATGAGTCATCCCACTTTGGGGCAAGCTTCTTCTGGCTCTAAGGCTGAGAGATAGCGGCTCATCGAAGTACTTAGCCCTCCAAGAGATAGCATTAATGATGTCGGAATACGGTCGATCTTCTTATTATTCCTCCCTCACCGATGATTCTAGCTATGGTAGCGCCCTTGACTGATCTTCTTACTTCAGGCCTGCATCTGTGGAGCATTGAGGGGGGCATAGTTGTGAAACCTTCTAGGGAGAACTTCTTCATGCCCTTCCATTGGGATTTTCTTGATGATAAGCTCGAGGAGGAGTTCAGACTCGCTTGCGCTCAGGAGGAGTCCATGAGCATGGTCGAGCTTCATTCGGTCTTTCTATGAAACCTCCTGAGGGAAGAACTTCGTGCCCTTTTGTTGGAGCTTCCTTGATGATGAGCTCACGAAGGAATTTGAACTCCCTTACGCTTGGAGGGGGGCCCGTGAGCATGGTCGAGCTTCATTCGGTCCTCCTGTAAAACCTCCTGGGGGAAGAACTTCATGCCCTTTTGTCGGGGGTTCCTTGATGATGAACTCAATTAGGAGTTCGGGCTTGCTTGCGCTCGAAGGAAGTCCATGAGCATGGCCAAGCTCCTCAATCCATCGATCCATCCTCCATAGTTTTTGATCGAGGATATCATCTCGATCGTAGCTTTGGAAGGCTTCCAACTGTAGCTGGAGAAGGTTTCTTTTAGAGAAGAATCATGATCCGAATAAGGATCCTCTGCTCTCTATTTCTTCTTTCTAGAGGCGATGGGTATGCTAGCCCAAGTTCTTTTCCTTGGGACTAGTTTCTGACATCTTGATGGTGGGTTTTCTGAAGAAATCATTATCGGAGGCTACCGCATGGCCTGCACCATCTCGGTGAGGCCTTGAATCCACTACATCAATAGATTAAACTGCTCAGGATCTACTATGGCCGTCGGTGGAGGAAGAGATTGAAGCACCGGCATCGAAGTCAAAACGGACGGATCTGGCTCGGATCTGATGGCAGAAGCAGTAGATCTCTTGATAGTCGCCTTCTTTGGAGACATTTCTTAGGATTGAGGAAGAGGATGGAGATGGACCTTGGAGAAGAAGATCCAAAAAATTGGTTGAGTACTCCTTCAAGAACAAGGGTACCTCAGGAACAGAGGGCCCTTCCTCTAGCGTCAATTCTATTGGTGCAGAATCTGGTTGACACCGGATTGAGCTGGAGTCGAGGAAGATGAGGTCGCCGTTGGTGACCTGCAAAATAAAGTTTCATTTGAAGTCGGTGGTGATGGCTCCGACAGAATCCTCCGATGATCAAGTCAACTTTTCTGGCCAACAAAAATAGAGTGCTCAGAAAAGAGTTCGGCAGAATTTTGAAAAGGAGAAGAGAGCTTAGAGAAAATGTATCTGGAGGGTCTCTTTTTATAATCGAAGTCTATAGTAGATTGATAGTGACAGTCGTAGTCATCTGATAGTGGATTGCTCAAGATCTGGTGGAGTCTGTCATGGAGGAAGGCACTGCCTGTAGCGTCGCTTGTAGTAGACTGATAGTGACCGCTGCAGCCATTTGGTAGTGGGCTACTCGGAGCCACGTGGAATTTGCTATGGAGAGAGAGGTGCCGCCAAATTGATAGTGACAACCATACTATCTGATCATGGACCGTGTGAGGTTTGTTACTAAGAGAGAGGTATCGCCAGACTGATAATGGTAGTCATAACCATTTGGTGGAAGCAGGCATTCAAAATTCGACTGAAGGAGAAGTCCAAAAGAAGTTTGACTCCTAAAGAAACTTGACTGAAGGAGGAATCCGAAAGAAGTTCGGCTGTTGAAGGAATCCGATTGAGAAAGATGTCCGGATGGAGTTCGGCTCTTGGAGGAATATGATTGAAGAAGATGTCCGAAAGGAGTTTGGCTCTTGGAGTTCGACTCCTGGAGTAATCTAATTGAAGAAAAAGTCCAAAAGGAATTCTGTTCCTGAAGGAACTTGACTAAAGGAGGAATCTGAAAAAAGTTCGGCTCCTGAAAGAATCCAATTGAAGGAGGAGTTCAGAAGGAGTTTGTCTTCTGTAGAAATCCGATTGAAGGAGGAGTCCGAAAGGAGTTTGGCTACTGGAGGAATCCGGAAGGAGTTCGATTTTCGTAGAAATCTGACTGAAGAAGAAGTCTGAAAGGAGTTTGGCTCCTGAAGAAATTCAGAAGGAGTTTGGTTCCCATAGAAATTCGACTGTAGAAGAAATCTAGAAGGAGTTCGACTCCTGTAGAAATCTGACTAAAGGAGTATGGAAGGCGTTCGGCTCCTGGAGGAATCCGGAAGGAGTTTGGCTTTCGTAGAAATTCGACTGAAGAGAAGTTTGAAAGGAGTTCGACTCCTATAGAAATTCGATCGAAGGAGAAGTCCGATAGGAGTTCGGCTCCTGTAGAATTCTGACTGCAGGAGAAATCCGAAAGGAGTTTGGTTCTTATAGAAATTTGATCGAAGAAGATGTCTGGGAGGAGTCTGGCTCTTGGAGAAGCCCGACCGAAGGAGAAGTCTGGCTCCTAGAGGAGTTTAGTAGGAATTCGACCACTAAGGAAGTTCAAGAGGGGCTCGACCGTTGAGGAGTTCGGCCGATTGAAGGAGTTCGGCTAAGATTTGGCCACTGATGGAGAATTTTTGATCGAAGCTCTTCTGTGATTGTCGGTTGCATTAAGCTAAGCATCAGGCTAGACTTTGACGGGAGCGGGGTTTATCCCCAACAGCTTTAATTGGGAAGAATAGTTAAATTTTAAGTTTAGAAATATATAGAGTTGCATGAATTTAAATCTTTAGCATTCAAAGAAACCAACATACAAAATTAATTCATTTAAATTCTAGATCTTGCTATTCATATTAAATTCACTATTGGGTGTTTTAGATAATTTCTCATCACCATAATGCATGTTGATAATTTAAATTTATATAGTATTTTAGAGAGTGAAAATACTAAAAAAAGAAAGATAAGCTTGGAAGAAATTAGACATATCCAAGATACTTTATTTGATCAAGTTGGGACTAGAGTAACTTTGAGTTTTATTTTAGATATTCTATATATGGTCTATGTTTTTAAAGTTGACTATTGAAATTATTCTCGATCGAGTACTTTGTTATGAGTTAATGATATGAATGTCAATCATGATATGGAGTAAGTACTCTTCAAGGATACTGCATGTTTCATAGCGAGAAGCTATATATCCTTCTTTATTTCTCCTTATTTCGAGAATAAACTATCTTGACATATTATTCTTTGTTTTCTTTTTCTAAATATTATTAAACCTTGATTGAGTGTTTTGCTATGAGATTATTTTAAAATAATATGGTAAAGATAGCCTTCGAATTAATTTATTCTTATTTCTTATTTATAGTTTTTGGAAGAAGATTTTGGTGATATCAGCTATCCATTGACATATGTTTCTTTTTATGAGAGAAATCTTAAGAAATAGTAAGTCATCTTTCATCTTTTAATGTCACTAGACATGGTTTCTTAATATTGATTTGTTCATTCTTTCTATTGAGAGAATTTTTGTCCATGCTTCTTTCTTTTTTTTCTGATGGTAAATATTTTGGGTTGACTTATAAATAACATTTTTGGTTGAGCAAGTATAGCTTTTGTTTGTATGTAGGTATATTCTTTGCTCGAGTTGCTGCAGATGATGGGTATGTTCTGTTTGTATATTTATCTAGTTTATTTTGGATGATTTTTTGGTGTTGGTGATGGTGGGATTTTATGATATATATTATAGGTTTGGCTTATAAAGATCAAACTTTGTTTATTATGGATGTTTTAGCTTGGATTTCTTCTATATGCAGTAATTTATTCTAGAGGGATTTAGAGAATTACATGTGCTTCATCGAGAAGGGATGAGAGAAATGAAGGGACTACTTGCTAAAATTCACTTTTGAGAAGGAATCTTATCTATAGGATTTTGTTGTTTGGATTAGAAGTTTTTAGATAGAACTTACTTCTCCTAATAGAAATTCTCTTTAGTCCCTAATTCTTATGCTGCTAATGGCAAAGAAAAAATTTTACTTCATCTAAAATTTTTCCATCTTAGAGAAACTTTATACTTTCCAACTCCTCCATATTTAATGGCTGCTATGGTTCAAATTGACATTATATACGCCTTGAAATAAAAAAAGAATGATGCAAGAGTATTCAATAAATGCAGAATGAGCATTGTGCTAATTCTTATTTATATACCATTGAATCTTGACATAACATCTAAAATTCAATAAAATTTTAGTTTTTACTTATTATTATATTTTTATTATTTTTTATAAATTAATTGAATTTTATTACATAGTATGAGTTATTTACTAGCAATATAAATATATCTCTAATGCTCCTTTCCGATGGTACGGTTTTACTAAGATTCCACGTACACTTTTTATGTCTTTTTTTCATTTGCTCTTCGCCCCCAAACCACCCCATTATTCTCCCCCACCCCACATCATGTCTTTTTTTTTCCATTATGACCTCTCGGGTCAAAGATGCACGCAGACTATTTTCTTATGGTGACACTATGGTGACATAGGAGAACTTTTGTCCTTACGAAAAATAGTGGGAATGTCACCATTTCTATTTTTGCCATGCCAAGTTTTCACCTATGCACCACTTTGAATTGTATCTTTCATATGAAAGAGAGACTAATCTTTCTTTTCATGATCATTAAATCATATTTTACATAATTTTGAAAGTACTCAAATATTTTTTTTCATCCATCTATGTTGATCTCAAAGTGGCCATATATGATCTAATAGTTGATATCGTGAAAAAAGATGAATCATTATTTTGATACAATCCAAAATACTATGTGCTAAGCATAATTAAAAATATGGCTTTATAACAATTTCATATCTCTCAAAAAAAATATTATGAAATTTGTAATAGCCTTCTTTTGAAATTATTTTTTTAATATTGTAATTAAAAAATCATTGTGTATTTTGAAAATGGTAGTTGTTGGATTAAAATTACAAGTCATAATGATATTAAATATACATTATAATGATTTTCTTTCTAAGAGAAAAATGCAATGATAAAATCATATGGTTATTTATGTGACTAATAACTATTGGCACATCACATAACACATTACCAACATCAAAATGTATTATTTTGATCATACAAATAGTGAAGATGTAGGATTCCAATTGCTCTTTTATAATATTCCATAACAAGGTTCTAGCTATAATTCAAGCATACACTATGCATGTGCTTGATAAAATGAGAGTTTTTTAAATTCATTATAAAAAAAAATTTGTTTGGGACAATTGAGATGAGTTGCACTTTTATCAAATTGATCCTAATCAATAACAAGGAAAATACAACAATATATCCCTTCAACTTTGGATGAGAAATTTTTTAATTTTGCTATTTTAAAAATTTCAATTAAACTCCAAATTTATTTATTTATTTATTTATTATATCAATATGATCCAACTATCTATGTAGTCTCTAACACTATCAATAGATTGGCTCAAAAGATAATAATACCTTTGTTATTGATCAAGAATTTCATTATGTCACTTTCCTGACCATAAGCAATCTTCATAGCTCACTTCCTTCCTTATCCCACATCCTACTAAATATTAAATATTTGTTCACACCTTGTCTTGTTCCAACCCACCACCTATCTATTACTCATCAGACCTAGGATTCTGCTCCTCACATTCTATTCTACCCTCCTTGTTGCTATCACTGATCATTACATTAGCATTTACTCCTTCCTCTCCCATCTTTTTCTTATTGAGCCTTTCTTTGTCCTCCTCACACCACTGCTGCCCCTTCATCAACCCAATCCATGTCACCACCCTTAATGGTGACTTCTTCTATAACTCCAATGCCAATTGCAATTGTCACTTCTTCGACCAAATAATCTCCTCCAATGCACCCTTCCATGCCCCTAACCTTCCTCATTATGTTTTTCAAAACCCAACAAGTCCATAGATTAAGATTCTTGAAGCATAAAGTCAATTGTGAGGCAATAAGCCATGTTGTTATACTCTCATCATGTACTTATGGACCTCCGTTGGAGGTGAACCCATCCAGCCAATATAAATATAGTCCAACACCATGTTGAAGGCCTTGAACCTTATCTCAAAACCCTTTATGAAATCCTTGAGCTCTAGTAGCATTGTCATCATACAAATCACTTCCAAAAGAAAGGGCTCCACATAGTGAGCATGCAATGATGTAACGAACCTCCCATGGGAGCTACTAATGGTGCTGGATCCAATGGTGATGTGAGCATTAAAGCAGAATCTTAGGTCTAGCAAGTGAAGAAGGGCCTCGAGATGCTTTGAGAGGTGATGAAGATCATGAGGTTGGCTAGGCACCAATCTACCATCAATGTCGATGGATCGCAAATGTTGGTGCTGCAATCTAAATCCATGAAGAGATGCCTCACCTCTATAGCCACCAAGATCCATGTTCGATAAGTGGCAAGGATGAAAGGGAGAATGCGGATAGACAAAAGACTATTGTTTAAACCCTTTAATGTGAAGAGAAGATAATTAGGTGACTCTTCTTCCCTTGGTGCCCAAATGCTAACCTATTTATAATTAAAGTGAAGAACATTTCAATTATTGCATGGGTATTTAGTTGGCACACAATGATCAAGTGATAATGCCTTTTAATGGAGATGGATAGCCAGACCACATTGACATAAGATGACAAATGAAGTTAATTGAAAATTTTTGAACTTTTAGGTCGATATGTTTCTCATCCAAACTTGAAAGGTTATCCCCATAATTTTCCCTCAATGATAACATAGTAGCAAAATGAACTATTTTTTTCTAAAAAATGAAAATATGGCTCCATTTTATATTATCATGAGCACTATAATTTATATTCTTTGTGGCTCAATTTTGGATTATGTATATACATATATTAGCACATTGATAAAATTCTTATTTAAATTTTGTCTACTATATATAGCAACCAAAGCATGACAAGAATACTTGCTATATTTGTTCTTTGTTTAATGTGCACTAAACAAATAATTTTTTTTTGTAAGGTGATAGCTTCATACAAACCTAAAATAAGTGCAATATGAAAAATCAAAAAGAAGAATGTCCCAAAAGGACATTAGCAAAAGGGAAACATCATTCCAAATTCCATAGGAGTAGTGAGCAACAAACGAGGTCATCCAGTCTGCTGTATTATTCGCCTCAAGATATGTATGCCAAATCTCATAGGAAAGATATCCCCAAACTAAACTATGGATGTCATGCACTAGGGGATGAGAGATAGCTATGCAGTCCTGAACCCCTATCAACCAAGTCACCACCATCAAGGAGTCCTCCTTCAGCACCAACTGGTCAGCTCCAAAGATCATTCTTGCATAAACAATGCCTTCCCATGCCACCCTCAACTCTGCAGTGGGCACAAAGGTCTCCACCAGTCGAACACCCCCATCCGTAATAAACAAAGAGTCGGAGCCTCGAATGATAAAACATGCACCATCTCTTCCATCAGTCATACTGTCATCAAAATTTACCTTCAAGAAGGTCAGGGGTTAGGGCTCCTAGGAGAAGAAGATCCTCCTCTGTGCTCTAGGAATAGGAAGGGAGTCTCAGGTGTTCTGAGTCCTGAAAGTCAAATTGGATGATGAGGCATCCATAATTTTCATGACCTGGGTTATGGCCCTCTCAAATACTAACCTCGCCAGCTACTAGGTTGCCTTAAAGACTCTAATATTTTAGACAAGTCAGATATGATAAGCATCATAAGCTGCCCTAACACGAACAAGTCTAGTAGCCTCAGACTCCATGCTTTGCCTTTGAGCCTCTAAGAAGGACTGGACAGGTCGCTCCATAGAAATAACTAGAATAGAAGGTTAACCAATCACCACACCGATGCACTCTGAGGCAAAAGAAAGAGCGTATGCTCCAAAATCTCATCCTCCAAATTGCAGCAAGGATAGATAGTCAAAATACACATCATCGACTCTCAGTACAGCTTGAGTAGGTAGGCGACTTCAAGGTATCTTCCAAAGAAATAGACTCACCGTGGGATGAATCCGAAGCCTCCAGATCTAGGCACCATCCATCATCCTCACCGGCTCACCCCTGTAGATCTCATAGAGATCTCTAGACACTGCCTTCAAGGTGCACCATGACCATTAAACCTAGACATCGGTCCCTCTAGGATGGGAATTGCTTGAGACAGCATCCTCTCTACCAACTGATCTCCAAAGAGCCCAGTAACCAACTGTGCATTTCAGCCCCTCCCCTATGGTTAGAAGAGGTCACACCCCTGATCCTATTGTCAATCTTAGTGTTAATGAAGGTTAACCATTGACTCAAAGGGAGCTTGGATAGCCACAAATTCTCAATATATAATTTTAGTATTCAGCCTTTATGATGAGATAGATCCCTTGTCGATCAATTTCATCATTCTCCATACCAATCTTTTAAATTCTAGTAGGACGAGGGGCATCTCGGCCATCCCATTCTATTCTTATAAGGAAATAGGATTGGGAGAATAGTGAGATCCTAAAACTCATCCATGTAGGTAAGAAGAAGAAAGAAAATAGAAAGAAGGAAAGGAAAGAAGAAGAAAAGCAAAATGAGAAGGAAAGAAAGGAAGGAAAGGGAGAAGAAAAGAAAAGAAATGAGGGGATGGTAGAACAAATGAAAGAATTAAGAAGAAAAAGGAAATAAATAAAGGAAAGAGAGAAAGAAGATGGGAAAGAATAAAGAAAAAGGAAAGCAAGAAAGGAAGGAGGAAGAAAAGAAAGAAAGAAGGAAGGAAAAAATAAAAGAGAGAAGATAAAACAAACAAACAAAAAAAGAGGAGAGAGATAAAGAGTACCTATCAGGATGGGATGGGACAACGAGGCATCTTGTTTTATGAAGAAATTGGGATACCCCCATCATATGGGATTTAACACTTGCTATATATAAAGTCGTATCAATAACATTTACAAGGAATAGCAATAGTGAAGATCAACTTCATAGCCTTTCATCTCTCTAAGGAACAACGTACCAATATAGGACCAATACCCATATTGGTGAGAGTCGGAATCATGATGATTGGGCTGAAAATCCTATAAGATTAGTAGGTTAAGCTAAGCCTATATTTTTTTCTTCTCATGGGCTCGAAATCATAGGATTATAGGTTAGGTAAGCCTACATATTCATAACTACCCAAGAATGGCTTGGGAGTGGGCAAGTCCGAATCCCATAAGGAGAAAAAAAGATAAAGATCCTTTTTCACCCTATAGAATTAAGGCTAGTCTACCTCAAAGCTATTCCTAAATAGTTATGAATATAGATCTAGCCCAGCATATAATCATATGATTTTGTTGATTGTATTAGCCCCACCTACAAATCCAATATGATTTTCAGCCCAATCAATTGAACAGGCCTTAAAAGGATGGTCTAGCACATGAGGCTCCATCTATTAATGTTTGAGATGAGTCACATGTACATAGCCTTTTTCTACAAGCAGCAAGACTATTTCTGTGTTTTAAATCTATGAACTCCAAGTCATAATGGAACAACCTTACTATTGCTCTAAGGTGCACCTTCTATAATTCTAAGTTACAACTAAAATGCTCAAATCAACAACCAAAAATTTTGGTTTCTGCCTGTATCCAATTTAGAAAAAGTGGTGCTATTTTTGGAGTTCTGGCAAAAGTAACTATTGGTGCTAACTCTTGTTATCGGACTAGATATATATGTTACTACTCTAGTTGTGCATATATCTTTGACATTGGGATGGAAAATGGGGAATAACATATGAAAATCCTTTATTTCTTCAAGATATTGAAAGCATTTTCTCTGTACTAGGTTTATGAATTTCCAAAACGTTAGAAATGATGTGATAATTTGAAAAGATTCAAATGAAAATAAAGTTTTTGATATACCTTGCATATTTTAGGTTTAAATTTTATGGACATTCTATTTTTGTATGATATTATTTTCTTCATCATTTTTCCTTCATTTTAATTGATAATTTTTTATTTTTATTAAACTTTTCTAAGAAAGGCTGAAACTAAAGTAGAATCACCAAGACTGAAATAATTTGGTCTGATCAAAATCAGAACCAAGTATTTAAACCTTGTTGTTCAAGGAAAGAATCTATTGACCTAGGACACTTCATGTTAGAAATTGGATTAAAATACATACCTTGAATGTTTTAATCCCGAAACAAATAGAAATGATTGTATTTGTATTTGGATTTGTTTGACGATCCTCTTGTTTTGCACTTCAAGAACCATGGCCTTGTGCTTTCATTGAACGTACTCAAATTTAGGAAGAGGACTACCAGAGTCCTCTTATATTGTCCACACCTTAGATGCCCAAGGCTCTTTTTTGGATGGTTGCCTTAGAGAAAGATAGAAAGCATATACGGAAGAATATCATGTGTCACTAGTTATCCATAAAGAGGTACGATATATGACTATTTATTTATAGAAGCACGTACTACAATCCTACTTCTACACGATCCATAGTTGGGAGTTATCTGAAATCCTTAACTTCCACTTAAGATAAGACTAAGTCAATAGGATCCACTAATTAGGATATGACTAGGATTCCCAATAATTAATTAATTAATTAATTCTAATATCCATATGTACACACTTATCCCATGTGGACATATTGGTATTCTACACCAACGTTAACAATCTCCTACTCAGACACATAGGATAACACATCTCTCATATGCGTACAAACTTATCTCCTCATACAGAGCATTAAGGCATATGACCTTGATGATAAAAAATGATCGTACTATATCAAGCAACCACCAAGGCTGATATAGTACTCATTGCAAAAAAATGAGGGCAATATTATCTATGCCTCAAATAATTGATGTCACATCAATCAAATACTTTCAAACCTTTGAAAATAACTCTAAACAATATTTGACCATCATTCTAAGCTTTTGCACTCATGATCATCACACGTAGGATAAACGACTGGATTATGATATACAAAAACTTGCATAATGTGATCTAAATTATCTTTTTTAGAATCCAAAATAATCTATCTTTTGGTCCAACCATTTTTCTAGACATGATCTGCATAGCTGCTCACGCTGGCTAATTGGATGACATGCTAAAATAGTGAAATCGAACCTCAACTTCATAAAATGACTCTAGATCCAAAGGTATAAAATAATAGGTTCTCACATAGTGACAAAGAGAGAACTATTATATCACTCCTCTATGAGAGTCGAATATGAGCGCATGTTGTATGATGTACATGCTATGATGGAGCTCCCACTAATCATGAGATATTATACTCATAAACACCATATGGATATTAGTGTAGTCACCACCAAGGTACTAACCTAAGCTACTCAACTCATGAGTGCTCACATTCGGCTTCTAATAGGCTTACTAAGGATTGGATAGATCCATAGTTGACTTCTTAAGAAGTCTCATCTTAGACTTACTAAGATGACAATAACCTCATTAAATACCCCTTATGTATCTAGGCACTTACACCAATAACACAAATCCAGGTATAAGCTATCTTATCCTACACACCACTCAGATGTCAGGATGATCGTCTATGTGAGTGGACCGATCTAAACTTGGTGACATTTAAGAACACGTGTAATAATAGCAGTTTTAATTCTAACAACATATTCAAAATGTGCCATATCATAAAACTATAAACAGATAAAAAATATTTATCAGTACAAAATAAACATGAATGTCCAAACCAGTGATCCAATTAAGGGATTCAAACTCTTCGTAATTCCATATGTCTAATATGAGTCTCAAATACATTCCTACCCGATGGTTTAGTCAATGGATTAGCCACCATCTCAATACTAGGAATGTGTTTTAAGATCACTTCTCCATCCCCAACTTGTCCTCTAATGTAGTGATATTTTCTCTTTATATACTTGTCTCTATCATGAAACTTAGGGTCTTGTGCAAATTGCATGATAGCTATATTATCAATACATATCTCAACAGGCTCATCAACATAGGCTATCACCCCAAGCTCTTGTAGAAAAGTACTCAGCCAAGTTGCATGTCTTTCGGTCTCTGAACTAGCCACATACTCTACCTCCATAGTGGATTGTGCAACATAATCCTATTTCTTACTCTGCCATGAGATGATGCCTCCTCCAAGGATAAAAATATATGCTAATATAGAGACACAATAATCTATCTCTACTAAAATCAACATCACTGTAGCCAGCAATCTCATGTCTCCATCCTAGAACACGAGGACATAATCAGATGTACCACGAAGATACCTCATGATCTTTTTCATAAGTTTCCAATGTTCTTCGCCTGGGTTACTCTAAAATCTACTTGCAAGCCCAATGATGAAGCAGATGTTGGGGTGAGTATACTTCATGAGGTACATCGGGCTCCAAACTAGCATATGGTTTCTTTTCTATTGATTTTTTTTCTTCTTTTATCTTTGGACATTGTCTAAGACTTAAGGTGCAACCTTTATCAACTGGAGTATCAACAGACTTTGAGTTATGCATATGGAAATGCTCAAGAACTTTATTCACATAGGTCTCTTAAGACATACGAAAAGCCTTCTTGAGCGATCTCTTGAGATCTTAACCCCGAGCACATAACTTGCTTCTCCTAAATTCTTCATCTCAAAGATGGAGGATAGCCATTACTTAATGGCATCGATCATCTCCAAGTTGTTTCTAGCAAACAAGATATCATCTACGTATAAGGATAGGGTCAAAAATCTTTCCTTAGTCTTCTTGTCATACACACAATGATCTTCCTCCATCATGGATATACCTATGGAGGTAATGGCTTTATGAAACCATAGGTATCATTGTCTAGATGATTGCTTAGGACCATAAATGGATTGCTTAAAATGGCACACTTTATGCTCTTGCCCTTCAACAACAAAGCCAATGGGTTGCTCTTCGCCTAGTCCTCCATTGAGAAATGCATTCTCGACATCCATTCGATGTAGCTCAAGATCTAAATGAGCTACAATGGCTAGAATTATGCGAATGGAGTCAAACCTCACTATGGAAGAGAAAGTCTCCATATAGTCTACACCCTTTTTCTGGGTATAGCCCTTCATGACTAATCGAGCATTGAACTTGTCGATCAAGCCATCCGCCTTGCACTTGACCTTCAAGATCCACTTATTGCCAATCACATTTTGCTTAGATGGAAGATCGACAAGCTCCCACACCTCATTCTTAGAAATGGAATCCATCTCTTCCTTCATTGTGGCCAACCACTGATCTCGGTCTGGTGAGGCAAGTGCTTCTTCATAAGAAGCTGGCTCATCTACATTCGACATAGCACACATGAAAGCTCTTTCCTCAACTTCATCAAAATGACATCGAGGAACATTCCTAAGTTGGCTCCATCGAACTAGTTGAGCTTTTGAAGCAGTATCTAGAGGTTCGCTCCTACTGAGTGGTGCACTCTCACTGTCCTAAAAAATACTCCTACTGATTTAAGGTGCTTTCTTTTGTAACTCATACAATTAGAAGTCCTTATCAACCTCACCAATTTTTGAGAACTCACCCTCAAGAAATTCTATATCCCAAGACTCTATATCAGTCATTCCCCCATTAAGGTGTTCACCATACATGATGTATCCTTTAGAAACCTTAGGGTACCTAATGAACACCTTCTTGCTAGCCCTTAGTCCAAGTTTACTATACTTATGGGAAGAACTATAAACATATCCTACTAATCCCCAAGAATGCAAGTAATCTAGATTTGGACTTCTACCAATCCATAACTCAAAGGGAGTAAAGGGTACGAACTTGCTTGAAACTCAGTTAAAGATATAGATAGCAGTTAACAGTGCATCTCCTTAGAAACTAATCGAAAGATTTGCCTGCGCCATCATGAACCTAATCATTTCCAATAAAGTCCTATAACACCATTCTGTTGTGGAGTACCTAGAATCGTTAGGTGTCATACTATACCCTTTTCCTCACATAGACCTCTGAACTGATCAGATAGATACTCACGACCCCATCAGTTTGGAGAGTTTTAAGTTTTCTCTTCATCTGATTCTCTACCTCTGCCACGAAGCATCTAAAGCATTTTAATACTTCTGACTTATGGAAAATCATATACACATAACTAAAATATGAGTAATCATCTATAAACGTAAGAAAATAAGTCATACCATGATGTGCCCTCACATTCATTGGACCGTATATTTTGGAGTGCACTGACTGCAATGAATGAGATGATTGAATAGCCTTATCAAAAGGCTTTCTCTTGGCTTTATCAGCCAAGCAAGGCTTATGTACAGTAAGTCTTACTTTGTTAAGAGGTCCCAATAGACCTTCTTTAGCTAGCTTGGCCATCATGTCTTGGCCTATATGGCCCAATCTCTTATGCCACATATCACAATCATCAACGGAAGAAGATGAAGAAATTAAAGTAAAAGAGGGATTTTGATTATAAACATCCAAACATAGCTTAAAGAAACCATTATCTAAGAAAGCAAATCCTAATAACATATCCTAATCATAAATATTTACACCACTATCTTTGAAATGGAAGGAATATCCTAGTCCTAATAATGCTACTACTAAAACTAAATTATACCAAATTTCTGAAGCAAACAAAATGTTTTAGAGTAGGCCTCTGCCATTCTTCATTCTGAGTTGGTACGATACAACTCCAAAGACTTCTTCACTAGTGCCATTTTCTAGTATGACATGTTATGTCCCCATAGGCATCCGATGATAATCCATGAATCCCTTTCTGTCATCACTTATGTCCGCATTGCTTCTGTACCAATAATCCACTCAGGATGTGAATATGCAACTAATGCATGTGAGCATACCAAATTACAACAAGAGTTAGGAAAGGAGATTACCTTCTTCAGCTCAGGACAATCCTAAGCGAAGTGTCCTTTCCTCTGACAATTGTAGCACTAGAGTTTGGATATATCCTTCTTTCCATGTAAGCCCTTCAGGACCTTCTTAATATGTCCTTTCTTGGATGTAAGGCTCTTAGCCTTAGATCTTTACTTTTCTTATTTAGGCTTGAAGCTCTCACGCTTCTCAGCCTGAGCCACATAAGCTACTGTGTGGCTGGCCTCAATGCATTCTGCCTCCAGCTCCAAGTGACATGAGATGTCCTCTAAAGTCTTGACATTCTTACTATGCATCATAAGAAGTTTCATTTGGGCCCACTAAGGTCTGGCAAGGATCTGATCACCCCCAATACTTCCTGTTTATCAGTGAGGATGACACCTGCAGTCTGAAGGTCTTGAATGAGAAAACTTAATTTCCTAAGATGTTAAGCCATGCTATGCTTCGAGTCCTTGACACACTGCTAGAATTTCAGTTGCAAAGTATGGAGGTTTGTTACAAATGTCTGTCTAAATATAATCTTCAATTTTTTTCACATTTTCTTTGTAGTTTTGTAGGACTTGAACTAGCCCATGAGGTCACTCCGCACGTTAATAGGCATTGCTAGGTGAGCATGACGGTCCATCTCGAGCCACTTGTCATAGGCCTTCTAGGATGCAAGGAAAACATTATCCCCTTATAGTGGAAGTATGGTAGTATGCAAAGTATCCCATACCTTCTTCATCTACAAAAGATAATGGACATGCATCTCCCAAGTGGCATAATTAGTACCATCCAATTTCTCAATTTTTACAAGATTAGGAGCGATGGAACTAGTGGCCATATCACTATAATTCAAGGGATTAAAAACATTCAGTGCACATGTTCAAACAAATAACAATAAAATCAAAGCATAAATCAATGCATTTTAGAATCGATAGATCGCTTGGCTTCAAAGTCATCATCCATCATGCATAATTTCACATTTTTATCCAATTATTCTTATGGAATAAATCCACACATCTCGAACATCACATGACGTAGCCACACAAAAGAGCCCTAATGATGCTAAACACATAAGATGAATAATTAACAAATAATTACATTATAGCACCAATTTATAAGTTTACCAAATTAATTTTCATGCAAACCTAAGCATAATAGATTAATTAAGGATATTCTAATATGCACAAAATAAGCATAGAATAATCCTAATCATAGGAACTCATAAAACATTATTTTATAATTTTTCTATAATTAATATATAATAAATTATAATTATTAAATTTAAATTAAAAACTAATTTTGGTAAAGCTGAAAATCTAGAACTAAGCATATAGAGCTATGACCATAATTTAAGAGCACTAAACTCAAAACAAAATAGGCCCAATGGGCCCATCATGCGCCCACACATATATTAAAACATTTTTGAAAATTTTTTTTGGAACAAGGTGAATGGGCCTTGATGGTCTTTAAAAGTCTCTTGCCATCCACCGCAAAGATGCGGTGCCCAAAAGGACGAACCTTTCGAGCAATAACTACGTTCTCATCACCTCTGGTGAGAGGTAGAGACCAAAGTAAAGCCCTCCTGAGAAATTTGGATTAAAGGTACCATGTCCAATGTTTTTTTTTTTTTTTTGGTTTTCAACGGTATGGGGCTTACCATCCGCCTCTATGTTTTAAATTTTCAAACTTTTCATTGAAAAGAGAGATGGTTGGCATCTCCCAAAACGAGGATGGGAACAGCCTGTGGGCTTTCCTATTAAACACATGGTTTAGGATTTCCACTGCAGTGGATTTTATCCAAAAATTTTAAAGTTTCAAAACTATTTAGCACGTGTCACACGCTAACTGCAGTAGAAATGCGCTAACAACGGACAATAATTAATATTTATTTATTTATTTATTTATTTTTAGATATCCATTCGGTCATGCAACCACCGCATGCAGCATGAAAGGGATGAATGGTCCGATATACCATTCATCTTCTTCCTCCAGTAGTCTAGCATGCCGAAAAATATTCCATACAACCAACTTTGGAAGCCCATATCTCTCAAAACACTAAGCCAAATCATGCATATAATAGGTCATTGAAAAGCATAAAGAACGTAGTCTCATATAATATTAATATCACATTAGGAAACAAACACTGTATGCATCTAAAATAGGCCTAAAATCTTTAGTTCATTCACAGAATGGAATTTGTGTTTGCAATTTCTCTCAAATGGCTCAACAGATGGGCTTAAGATTTTGCAAGCATATAGACTACCATATAAGGAACAAATCCATCTAGTTGAATCAATAAAATAATAATCAAAACATATTCTGATAAGGGCTGAACATATCATGCAATATGGATCTATTTGGATGGTTCTAGTATGCTATTATTATCATAGGTCAGAGAGCCACAATAAGGGTGCAAACAAAATTGTGTAGGCTCTGATACCACTATTAAAAATTGGGTTAAATATATACCTTGAATGTTTTAGTCGCGAAATAAATGAAAGCGATTATATTTGTATTTGGACTTATTTGATGACCCTCTTATCTTGAGCTCCAAGAACCACGGCCTTATGCTTTCGTTGAACTCCAAATCCGAGAAGAAAACTACCAGAGTCCACTTATGGTGTCTATATCTTAGATGCCCAAGGCTCTTTTTTGGATGGTTGACTTAGAGAAAGATAGAAAGCATATACGGGAGAATATCTTGTGCCAGTAGTTATCCGTAAAGAGGTATGATATATGACCATTTATTTATAGAGGCACGTATTACAACCCCACTTCCACACGATCCATAGTTAGAAGTTATCTGAAATCCTTAATTTTCACTTAAAATAAGACTGAGTCAGCAGGATCCACTAATTAGGATATGATTAGAATTTTTAATAATTAATTAATTAATTCTAATATCCATATGTGCATACTTATCCCATGTGGAAGTATGGGTATTCTAATACCAACATTAACACTTCAAATTAAATCAACATTCAGAATATCGATGAACCCAAAAGCATTTATTTGTTCAGAGAGATAATTCCTTGATTCAAGGATTCCAAATGATATGACCCCGATCACAATCCTAAGCGATAATGGTAAGTGACAAGTTAGAGTATTATCACATGTGAGCTCCAATTAATTAAAGCATTTTAAGTTATTAATACATTCACACAAAATGATTTTTAGATTTTAAAGGAACTCTAATATCTAAACCATAGGCCATGGAGTTTATCTTGTCAAGATGCACCGCTCCATAATAAAGATAACACCATTCCATGTAGATTTTCCTTAAATATATACCTAGTGAGTAGAATAAATTGTTAAATCATGACCATGTGCACGTTGTAGATAACATTAATAAGGTTATGTTAAAGGAATCTCATTAACAAAATCATTATTACTTTTTTTATATATATCTCAAAGACTACTTTAATGAAGAAAATAGATCTAGGGTTTCATGATCAGATTTTAAAATTTTTTCAAAAACACGCAGTAGAAGGGATGAACTAATCATATTAATTCATGAATAACACATAAAAAGCCCTAGATCTAGAATCTTATTACTGTTAGATGTATGCCCTAGAAGCTAGATTGACTGATACTTATAATACACTGTTAAGGATAATTTTATAATTTTGACTATAAATTAATAAAAAAATTATTTACTATCACAGTGTGTATTTAAAGTATCTATAATATATTCTTTGAGTTAATGATAATGATAATTCATATTTTTAAGAATTGAAAATTTAAGGCATGAATTTTCATAATTAACTCATAAACTGCTCCTGACCATAGGATCGTCATGAAAATGATGATCGATCCAGAAGGTTGGTATACGATCGCTTTCTTAGGATAGATGAGTCTTTAGTCTACGATGTGGAGACACCGAAAGGAGACACTGAAATGAGAGTATAGGTACTCGTTAGAGAACAATGGTACTGAGCATGACCATCTCGAGCAGTCATAAGAAAGTCTACTTTCTCATCGGTGACTGACTCGATGCTGCAGTGATGTGTCTTATTTTTTAATCTGAGATGCATCGATAGTTCACCTTGAGAATGTTATAGTTTGAGTACACCATAACTCGATCTCCTAGGCATTTAAAATTCTGAGGTGTATGTTGGCTATAGCATGTTCATTATAGGAATTAGATTGCACTAATAAGAGATCTATCTACTTTGGTAGATGAGGAATAACCCTATGATAATCATGAGATTAAGTCCATAAGTCCATGGCCATGGTAATGTGAAGATGATAGAAAGAGTTTCTATTAGGATTTTACATCGAACTTAAATCAAATAATTAATTCATATGATGGATATTGGGTTTGATGAGGTCACCTTAATCCTAATCCAATCGGAGCTCAAGATAGAAGAATCCAATCATACAGGTAGCTGCACTGAGAGGTTTGCTTTCAGTTTTGATGGCTTGCCACCATATACTGCTAGGTGTCATTGATGGATTTTGGGAGTAATTAAAATGATCTTGATGATCGATCATTTTAAATTGTATGAATCGAAAAAGTTCTGATCCATCGAAAGGTATTTCAATGATATCGATGATGGAGATCGTGACATGTCTTATTATCATATGAAACTGAACCTAACTAGATCACACAAACAAAGGTTTGAGTTTGGATGTGATCAACAAGTTAACCCAGTTCGATTGATTTATATTAGATTCAATTAGATTCAAGAAAATCATGCTAGCACATGATTGAGCCTAACTTTTTCCTTCTGTAGTCTTTCTGGTTCATCTCAACTAAGCCAAATTGATTTGGGCTCACTAGAGAATCCTGTATGGATTTATCTTTATCTGATTATCCAGGTCAAAAAAGAGATATCTTAATCCATCAGATAAAAATAAGACAATACCTGCTAATTCCTATTGCCACCTGTCATTTTCTGTCACTACCGAGATATGAGATGTCTCAATGCAGGAGAGGTGTGCCTTCTTTGGACATCTCCTTGGGACACACACCCCCTTAGATTTCATGCACAAGAATGTGTGCATGCCCCTAGTTGGTGTGCGCACATGGGGAAAGGGGAAGAGTCCCATACAGATGGGACTCTAGAGGTTGCATGATGGCTTCAAACTCTTAAGCGCCAAAGTGCTCGGGCCTATCCAAACTTGGTGCCATCTATGGAGGATTAAAGGGGTCTCTAACCTAATTGGATTAGGTGACATCATTCCACAATCAGATTTAGATCTGATTAATTCAAACAATGTGATTGGTCAGACCTATGTGGCACTGCATGGCGCAGCAGGGTGTATTTAAACCCTGTCTGCACCTAGGGTTTAAAGTGCATGCCCATTCAACATGCTGCAAGGCTACCCCTCTCCTCTTCCATGCCTCCCTCTGGTCCTCTCTCTCCCCTCTCCATGCCCAAGAAGTTTGGTGAATCCAGCAAGGAAGAAATAAGTTGTTGGCGCAAGGATTAGAAAGACTACAATGTGTTCGTGAGACGAGCATGTGGCTTTCATTGATCTTTTGAAGGCTTTATGAAATAGATCCAAATCTAATTTTTAGAAATCAGATCTAGAAGAAGATCGCATCCTGATCCTACTTGAGTGGACCCTGGTAGAGGCCAGATGCTTGCATGGCTACATCTGGAATCCGACCGGGCTTCGACAGATCATCAGTAGGATAATCAGATTGCCCAAACAATGTATGAAATTAAATTTGATTTAATTTTAATTTTATTTTTAATATTAGATCTATTGAATTAGATCGAGATGTCTTAGATCTGATTAGAATTTTTTAAAAATTTTTTAAAATATTATTTCAGATCCAATCAAATCTGAACGATCCTATGATGGAAAAATGATGATTTTCCTTCAACTGATATCAGAGCTGTATTTATAGTTCTTCAAATCTATTTTAAAAATAATTTTTATTATAATTTATGATCTTATATTAAAAATTTTAGAAGTCACATCAGATGTGATTAGATCTAAAATTAGAAAATTAAATTTTAGATTCATATCAATATTGTATGAGATACATATCTAGACTAGATATAGAATTATTCTATGGGTAGTCTAGAGTAATTTTTTTTTGATATGATTAAAATATTTTTTAAATCTTTTTATTTCTATTTTTTGATATTATAAATGTTTTAATCAGATCTTAAAATAGAAAATAAAATTTTTAAATTTTATATAAGATATAAATGATGCATGCCTAGACTAGTTGTAGAATAGTTTTATGAATTATTTAGAATAGGTTTTATTTGATGTAAACAATTTAGAACTTTATTTTTTAGATTTTATATGTGATTTATCAGATCTGATAGCATGCATATTTGATTTAATATTTGAAATATGAGATGTATACAAAACATGCATGATTAGATCTAGACTTTATATGAGTTATATTTTGTAGATCTTATTATTTTGTAGTATAGTTATTATTTCTGATTAAGGCATTCTCCTTGGCCATCTGATCATAAGAGTAAGAAGGATTTAAAGGCTCCCTCTTTTCATTCGATGGAATGCTCTTATGGCATGTAGGGGTGTTGCATGCTTGTTCTTAATCAAAAATCAAAAAATTACTTTTCTACAAAATCCTAGATTCTAAAACTATAAAATTTTCTAGCATATTTTTGTTAATAGATCCAAACTTAATTAAGAATTAAGAATATGAAATCAATTAGATCTAAAAATTATAAATTTTTAAATTTAAGATACTTTCATAAATTTGGGCTCGGGCTTGGATAGCTTAATTAGGTCTAGCGGTTGAACAAACCGAATTAAGAGTTGGTTAAGTAGGATTAAGAGTGCTTAAATTGACCAGCTCAATAGAATTAAGTCTGGATCAAGATCGACTCATAATCATATGTGGTTGATCAAGTCACCTAATTTGGCTTCGCAGTTCGAGCCTGGATTGTAAGCTAATCTGATTAATTCTGGTTCGATAATTTGGTGTCTAAGATAAGTTTGACGGATACGATCGACTAATTTTTAATTGAGAGCTACTCATCCTGAATATGCTCTTATCGAGTTAATGGCATATCTTTTCCACCAGTCTCACTTATCTGACCATTTGGATCGACCCAGTTCTAATTAGAGGTGGCTAACAATTTGAGCTAACCCATGCCATTAGGTTAGTCATAATTATTATGACTAAGTCAAGTCAAGTCTAAAGAGACTTAAATCAAATTTTTCTAAAAAAATATTAAGTCATAGGTCTTCCACCATTATAGATGTGCGGGCTCTTTTTGAGGTTGATTATTCTCGATTGGTTACAGTAGTTTAGTTGCATCGAGAAGATGCAGCCATGTCTATTAGGCATTAGATGCTATGGGTTGGAGGATGGGTTGGGCTCAATATTTTGGATACAGTAAGAAATCTAATCAGAAATCCAATTCATGCAAATGATGGGCCTGACTTAACTAAGAAGTGGAGCAATCTTTCGGGCACGATGAGCTTCATGAATTAGAGACCAGATTTGGATGCACTATGATTAGAGAATCATTGGATAAGAGTTGTCCACTCATCAATTGACCGATCAATAATAACTGTTAGGTAAGATGGTGAGCCAGTCGGTGGGACCACACCATCCACTAGAAATCAATTGATCATGAAGATTTTTGTATCTCTGCTAAGGGAGTGTAAGGATTCGAAAAAATAGTAAAAGTCTAATTTGTTTAAAAAAATAAAATTTTTAAACAAATTGATCAAGTCTAATTACAAAATCTAACTAAAAATTTTGACTCTCTATAAGAAAAATGTTTGCATCCAATCCACTAACCCGTACCCACAGACTGATCGAACCTAATTACAAGGATTGACTCTAAAATTATAAAATTATTTTGGATTCTAAAAAGCTGACTCATATATTGGACTAGGATCCCTCCACCTTACTAGCCCGTCCATCCGCTGAGCAGAGAGCATCTCTAGAAAAGTGGATGGATGAAGATAATAAAGCTAGGTACTACATGTTGGGCTCGATGTTTGATGAGCTTCAGCACTAACATGAGGACGTCAAGACTGCTCACCAAATATTGGCTCACGTACAAGAGTTGTTTGGTGAGGAGAGTCGTGCAGCCAAGTATCAAGTCACTAGACGATTTTTTAAGGCTCAAATGCGTGATGGACAGTCGGTCCAAGATCATTATCTGATGATGATCAAAGACTTAGAAGAGCTTAAGAAGCTCGGTGTCAAGCTAGATAGGGACTTGCAAATTGATGTGATCTTGTAGTCCTTGACTGATGCATATGGATAATTCATCATGAACTTCCATATGCATAAGTTACAATGTACTATAGCTGAATTGATAAACATGCTAGTTACCGATGAGCTTTCTTTGAAAAGTTCAAAGGACTTAATGCTTATTGTAGAGCGGACTTCTTCCAAAAAGAAGTCTTTTGGAAAGAAGAAGAAGTCTACGAAGAAGCAAAAGATAGATGGAGGGAAGAAGAAGAAGGAAGAGCCAAAGAAGAAGGTCACGAACAAAGAAAAATATTTTTATTATAACACCGATGGCCATTAGAAGCAGAACTACCCTTTATACCTGGCCAACCTGAAGAACAAGGAGGCAGGTCCTTCTGGAGGTATGCTCGTAATTGAATCCAATCTAACGATTTCTTCTGTATCCAATTGGGTGCTTGACTCTGGTTCAAGTGCTTACTTGTGCACTTCTATGTAGGATCTTCAGGAGAGTAAGAGGTGGAGGGATGATGAGATGATCCTGCATGTCGAAAATGGAGCAAGAGTTGCTGTTGTTGCCATGGGAACCTACTCTCTTCGATTACTATCAGAATTATATTTAGTACTTAGAAATTATTTTTATGTACCTGCAGTAAGCAGAAATTTGATTTTTATTTCATGTTTAGCACAAGAAGGCTATGTAATTAGTTTTCTTTAGGACCATTGTAATATTCTTCTTAAAAGAGATAAAATTGCAAGTGATTTTCTTATAAATGGTCTCTATCAGTTACATATTGATGTTTCTATTTTCAATATCGAGCAAAATATGAATGCCATAAGATCAAAATGACCTAGGGATGGTCTAAATGATAGATATCTTTGGCACCTTAGGCTAGGGCATATAGTGGAAGATAGGGTTAATAAATTAGAGAAATATAAGCTATTGAGTCCTTTAACTTTCGAGTCATATCCAATTTATGAATCATGCCTTTATGATAAAATGACTAAGCTTCCTTTTGTAGGATACAAGGAAAGGGCCATAGACCACTTGCCCTGGTAGACACAGATATGCGCGGCCCATTTGATGTGCTAGCCAGAGATAATTATATCTACTTCATCACCTTTATCGATGATTTATCTTGATACGGGTATGTGTATTTGATGCAACATAAATCTGAAGTCTTTGAAAAGTTCAAATAATTCAGACTCAAAGTAGAAAAACAAATAGAAAAAATTATTAAAGTTCTTCGATCAGATCGAGGAGGTGAATACCTTAGTCAGAAATTTCTGGCTATCTCAAAGATAATGGCATAGTCTCATAATGGACTCCACCTGAAATGTCTCAATTCAATGAGATTTCAGAATAAAGAAACTGGATCCTATTAGATATAGTCCGATCCATGTTAAGCTTTATGGACCTTTTTGAGTATTTTTGGGAATATAGTCTAATGACAATAATATATTTATTGAATAAGGTTTCTTCTAAAACCATTCCTACCATACCATATAAGATATGACATGGTAAGAAACTAAGTCTGAGTCACCTCAGAATTTAAGGATGTCCGACCCATGTCAAGAGACAGCAGGTGGATAAGTTAGAATTTAGATTCTTTAGAGCTCGATTCATTGGATATCCTAAAGAGTCATTAGGATATTATTTCTATCTTTTAGAAGATCATAATGCGATTATGAGTCGACATGCTATTTTTTTTGAAAAATAATTTATTCAAGATGGTGGCATTGGGAGATGGATTAGGCTAGAGGAGAAGGCCTCTGAATAGCAATGAGCTAAGAAACCTACGAAACCCAATCAAATTAAGCCAGTCCAAATACTACCTCCACCTCGAAAATCAACTAGGATTTTTTGTCCTCCTGAAAGATACTTAGGTACTATTTCAGAGGATGTTGAAAAAATATTTCTCATGAGAAATGGGATTCATGATGATGATCCCAAAATCTATGATGAGATGATATCAGATATCAACTTTGAAAAATGGTTAGAGGCAATGAAATCAGAGATTGACTCAATACGCTCGAACTAAGTCTGGACCTTGGTAGATCCACCTGAAGGTATAATACCTATTAGGTGTAAATAGATCTTCAAGAGAAAGATAGGTGCTGATAGGAATGTAAAGACATTCAAAGCAATGCTCGTAGCAAAAGGATATAATCAGCGTGAAGGCATTGACTATCAGGATATCTTTTTGCTAGTGGCCATGCTTAAATCTATTCGCACATTGCTTACTGTTGTAGCCTATTTTGATTATGAAATATGGTAGATGGATGTGAAAATGATATTCTTAAATGAATATCTTGAGGAAGATATCTATATGGAATAGCCGCTTGGTTTCACATCTAGTGATAGTGATCACAAGATATGCAAGCTGCAAAGATCGATATATGGACTTAAGCAAGCATCTCAGAGCTGGAATGCTTGTTTCAATGATATGATCAAAATGAGGAGCCATGTATTTTCGAAAAAATTAGTGGAAGGGCTGTTATCTTCCTCGTACTATATGTGAACAATATCCTCCTAACTGGAAATGATATTTTCATGTTGACTATGGTCAAAATATGATTTTCAAAAAAATCTCTATGAAAGATCTGGAAGAAGCATCATTTATTCTGCAAATTAAGATCTATAGAGATAGACCGAATAAAATGCCAGGACTTTTATAGAAAATGTACATAGAGAAGGTGCTAAAGAGGTTTAGCATGAAAAACTCTAAAAGAAATCTAGTATCCTTTAGATATGGCATTCATCTCTCCAAGAAGATGTGCCCTAGCACACCTGAGGAGATTGAATGCATGAGTAAGATCTCTTATGCTTTGGCAATAGGGAGCCTCATGTATGCCATGCTATGTACATGATCTGATATTGCCCATGCTATGAGTGTCACAAGCAGGTATCAGTCGAATCCAAGTGAAGAGTATTGGACTTATGTGAAATGTATTCTTAAGTACTTAAGAAGAACTAAGGATATGTTTTCAGTCTTTGGTAATGGAGAACTTCAGGTCTAGGGGTATACAGACTCGAACTTTATATCTGACATAGATGATCGAAAGTCGACATCTGATAGTCTATTTGTATGCAATGGTGGTGCAATTAGCTAGAAGAGTTCCAAGCAGATGGTGATTACAGACTCTATCATGGAAGCAAAATACATTACTGCATCGAAAGTTGTGGAGGCATTCTAGTATAAGAAGTTTACCACAGAGCTCAGAGTGATGCTATCAGATGCCGTCCCTTTGTACTATGATTATAATGGTGCCATAGCCCTTGCTAAGGGTCCAGGTCTCATCAGAAATCCAAGCACATCGAGCGACGATTCCACCTGATTCATGATTATCTCGAGAAGGGATACGTCGAGGTCAAGATAGTCGATATCATAAATAATATGACTGATCCACTAACAAAACCATCGAAAAATCAAAGTCCACCTTGAGAAGATGGGATTTCATAATTAACTTATAAACTGCTTCTGATCATAGGATCATCATGAGAATGATGATCGATCTGAAAGGTTGGTATATGATCACTTTCTTAGGATAGATGAATCTTGAGTCTACAGTGTGGAGACACCAAAGTGAGAGTATAGATACTCGTTAGAGAGCAAGGGTACTAAGCATGATCATCTCGAGCAGTCATAAGAAAGTCTACCTTCTCATCGATGACTAGCTTGATGCTGCAATAGTGTGTCTGGTTCTTTGACTGACTACACCATAACTCAATCTCCTAGCCATTCAAAATTCTGAAGTGTATGTTGGCTATAGCATGTTCATTATAAAAATTAGATTGCACTAATAGAAGATCTATCTACCTCGGTAGATGAGGAGTAGCCCTATGATAATCATGAGATTGAGTCCATAAGCCCATGGCCATGGTAGTGTGAAGATGATAGAAAGAGTTTCTATTAGGGTTTTACATTGAACTCCAATTGAATGATTAATTTATATGATTGATATTGGGTTTGACGAGTTCACCTTAACCTTAATCCTATCGGGACTCAAGATTGAATAATGCAATCATACAGGTAGCTACACCAAGATGTTTGCTTTCAATTTTGATGGCTTGCCACCATATACTATGAGGTATCACTGGTGGATTTTGGGAGCAATTAGAATGATCTTGATGATCGATCATTCTAAATTGTATGAATAAAAAAAGTTTCGATCCATCGAAAGGTGTTTCGATGATGTCAATGATGGAGATCGTGATATGTCTCATTATCATATGGAACTAAACCTAACTGAGTCACACAAATAAGGATTTGGATCTAGATGTGATCAATCAAACTAACCCAGTTTGATTGATTTGGATTAGATCTAATTAGGTTCAAGAAAATTATGCTAGCACATGATTGAGCCTAACTTTCTTCTTCTGTAGTCTTGCTGATTCATCTCGACTGAGCCAAATTGGTTTGGGCTCACCAGAGAATACTGTATAGGTTTATCTTTGTCTGATTGCTAGGTCAGAAAAGGAATGTCTTAATCCATCAGATGGAAATAAGACAATACCTACTAATTTCTGTCGCCACCTGCCATTACCTATCACTGTTAAGACATGAGATGTCTCAATGCAAGAAAGAAAGGGGCAGGGGCATATGCCTTCTTTGGACATCTCTTTGGGGTGCACACCCCCTTAGATTCCATGCACAAGAATGTGGGCACACCCCTAGTTGGTGCGCGCATGTGGCGAAAAGGGAAGAGTCCCATATAGATGGGACTCCAGAGGTTGCATGATGGCTTCAAACTCTTAAGCGCCAAAGTATTTGGGCCTATCCAAACTTGGCACCATCTATGGAGGATTAAAGGGATCTCTAACCTGATTGGATCAGGTGACATCATTCCATTAATCAGATTTAGATATGATTAATCCGAGCAATGTGATTGGTCGGATCTGTGTGGCACTGCATGGCGCAGCAGGATCTATTTAAACCCTATCTGCGCCTAGGGTTTAAAGTGTGCATCCATTCACCATGCCGTAAGGCTACCCCTCCCCTCTTCCATGCCTTCCTTTGATCCTCTCTCTTTCCTCTCCATGCCCAAGAAGTTGGGTGGATCCAGCGAGAAAGAAACAAGTTGTTGGTGCAAGGATTAGGAAGATTACAACGTGTTCGTGAGACGAGTGCATAGCTTTCATCGATCTTTTGAAGGCTCTATGAATTAGATCCAGATTTGATTTTTAGAAATCAAATCCAAAAGGAGATTGCATCCAAATCCTGCTTAAGTAGACTCCGATAGAGGCTAGGCGCTTGCGTAGTTACATCCAGAATCCCAGGCTTCGATAGATTATCAGTAGGATAATTAGATTGCCCAAACAAGGCATGAAATTAAATTTTATTTTATTTTAATTTTATTTTTAATATCAGATCAATTGGATCAGATCCGAGATGTTTTAGATCTGATTAAGATTTTTAGAATAATTTTTAAAATATCCTTTCAGATCCAATCAAATTTGAACGATCCTGTGGTGGAAAAATGATGATTTTTTCTTCAATCACATGATCTAAGCATGCTATTAAATCTAAAATTAAGAGACAAGAAAATATGATGTTGATCGTATCAACATTAGAACTATACTAGATCAAATCTAGATAGGAAAAAGGAGATCATATCATCCTGACCTTAACAAGTTAGATTCTTCAACTTACTGATCCAAGGATGAGGTCGTCACTCCAAGCCGCACATATGTCTGGCCTCTATAGGATGTCCACACAAGGCTCCAATCTAAGATCTGAAGTCTGACGATAGAAAATCAGCATAGCTTGCTAGTACTGTGCTGATCCTTCTTCGATGGCTGATCTAGAACCTCTTTCAATCCTTGGATCCTTCAATATTCAAACGAAGAAGAAAGAGATTTGTGAAGGGATTCACCTCTCAAAATATCATAAAAGGAGGAAGGGATCAAGAAAAAACCCTAGAGAAGAACCCTTTCTTCTCCCATCTTTTTCTCTCACCAGGACACAACGGTTTATGTCTTAATGAAGCACCACATCTAGATCTTCTTTGCACCAAGTTTCTCATGTCCCAAATCTCTCTCTTAGATCTAAAACCTATAGAAACTCATGCTCTAACTTTCTTTAAATAGAGAGTTATGATAGAGTTCTTATCTAGGTCAAATATCTAGAAAGGTAGGTCTAAATTGAGCAAGGATTAGGGTGCCCAACTCTTAGGCATCCCCTCCTTATTTTTTTTCATGGACTCTAAGAAATATGTGCAAATAAGTCTTCTATTTCTCATAAAAAAATTAGAGGAAAATCAGATGGTTTGGTGTCTCAAAGAAATAAGGAAAGATGATGTATCAAATTCTATCCAATAGAGACCTAGGTCAAAATAACTTATTTATTTTGACCTATTCCATAACTAATTTCCTTCTAAAATAATGGGAGACATAAAAAAGGTGTGGATACTCTCTAGAAATAAAATTTTTCATGAAAATTTTAAGAAAATTAGTGTGAGGGGGCATGAAAAGTAAAGTGACGCAAGATGGAGAAATCCTAGTCACACTAGGACTTATAGTTTTGACTTAGTCCAACTTATTATTTAAACCTAATTAAATCAAAACTAATACAACCCAATTAGAGATGATCTTAGTCTAACTAAGAGTCTAATTAAATTAAATTAAATTTAATTTAAATTTAGTTTAATTTTTAATCAAATTAGAAATTAGGTGCAGACAAGTCCTAGTTGAATAGGAACTTGTTCTCCCTCGCAATTAGCTCATCCAATAAACTAATTGGACTTGATCCAATCAAGTCCAAATCAAATCTAATTAAATCATATTCAATTAGACTTAATCTCAGTCCTCTAACTTATAATTAATTAGTAATCCACTTGCTAATCGATTCTCATGCAACACTTGCACCAGGTCAAACATTAATCGTATTGATTGTTTAACCTTAGAATGATTCTAAATCATTGATCAACCATTCGATCAGATCGAGACTTCTTATGTGTATAATCCCATAGGTTCAAACCTAAACTGGTAGCATAAGAATAAATTTCTATATCAATCAAAGTGACCATCTAATAATGATCTTTGATGATCGGATAGGTCGAATATGTAAAGCAACACTCATAGAACCCATGTGGATATAGTTTTCATATAATTCATCCTCTTAATCTTAATACTCATAGGATGACTTAGAGTTTAACTGTTAATATTGATTAGATCATCCATATTATATTTTAAAATATCAAATCTATCTCATGGATTATCCTAGCCAAGATTTTGCTAAATTAAACATAGTGATGCATTTTCTCTAAACCCTTAGAGTAGTCAATCTCATCTTAATCACACACCGACTTCACAAGTACTTGACTGTGTCTAAAAACCTTCCATTATTGAATTAAAAATTTAGATAGTTCGGCACCAAAGCACAGTGAGTTGCTTGCAAGCCACTATGGTGATCTCAGGTCTAAGGGATACTTATACTCATATCCCATTAGAGCAATTCTTGACAGTAGAATGCTCTACAGTTGATCACGTTCAATAATAATGTACTCTTACATCTTACTTGTATGTCATACTAGTGTCTCCACACTCCTTGGTTAAGAGGACAATCAATCTATATGGCATACAGCGATTTATACTTGATAAACGTTATCATCCTAATTAACAACTTATCATTTGATAATGAATAGTTTAAGGACTAATTGATAAATCTTCTCTTTATCGAAACTAAATAGTCATAAAGACTTCATCATAACAAAGCTCATTAAAAGATATAGACTTTGTGATGAAAATATCAGAATATTATTTTATTTAATACTAAATTATTTATAAATATAAAATAGCACAATCGTCAATAAGCTGACGATTGGCTTTGGAACATAATTCCCAATAACTCCTATTTGTCCTAAGACCACTCGGTATAGTATCTAATACCCATCTTCGACATGTGGTTATCAAACTCCTTTACTGCCAGGGCTTTAACGAAGGGGTTAGTCAGGTTCTCCTTTCCATCAATCTTCTGAAGATCAACGTCACTTCGATCCATGACTTTTCAGATCAAATGGTAGCGACGTAGTATGTACTTCATTTATTGGTGTGCCTTTGGTTCCTTCACCTAAGCAATGACACTAGTGCTATCGTAGTAGAGTAGGATTGGACCATCAAGGAAGAGTGCTACTCGAAGCTCGGTGATGAACTTCCTCAGCCATACAGCTTTTTTCGCAACATCTGATGTTGCGATGTACTCCACCTCGCAAATAGAGTCTACCATAGTATACTACTTGAAACTCTTTCAACAGATGTTGGAAAATATGTTCCAAAGTCAATCATCAGCCTATTGACGGTTGAGCTACATTGTATCTATAATTGATTCATTAATAAATAAAATATATTTTTGATATTTTTCATCATAAAGTATTCATCTTCTAACGAACTCCATTATTATGATGAAGTCCTTAGGACTATTTAGCTTCATTAAAAAGAGAATTTATCAATTAGTCCTTAAATCTATTTACGATTAAATGATAGATTATTAATTAGGATGATAGCGTCTATCAAGCATATGTTGCTATATGCCATATAGGTTGGTTGTCCTCTCAATCAAGAAGTATGGAGGTACTGGTATGGTATATAGGTGAGATGTATAGGTACATCATCATTGAATGTGACCAACTCTAGAGTATTCTACTATTAAGAATATCTCTGATGGGATATAGGTATAAGTATCCCTTAGACCTGAGATCACCTCAGTAACTTGCAAGCAACTCACTGTGCTTTGGTACAGAACTAACTAAATTTTTAATTCAGTAACAGAAGGCTTCTAGACATAATCAAGTACTTACCAAGTCAGAGTGTGATCAAGATGGACTTGACCACTCCAAGAGTTAGAGAAAAATGTATCATTGTATTTCAATATAGCAAAATTTTGGCTAGGGTAATCCATCGGATGGATTTGATATTTTGAAATACAATGTGAACAACCTTATCAGAGTTGATAGTTAAACTTTAAGATATCCTACGTGAAGGGAAATCCTGATTTCCCGGTCCAGGTTCGTCCAGATCTGATTAGATCAAGAGATATATTTCAAAAATTTTTCTCTTGATCTCAATCAGATCTTGATATGTTTCAGATCTGATTCTTATTATTTTAACAAATAAAATAAAACAAGATAAATTAAATCAAATTTAATTTACCTGATTTGGGTAATCCTATTACCCTGTAGATGATCCTGATTGCAGCGGAAGGTTCTGGATCTTAGCCACGCAAGCGCCTGGCCTCTACCGGTATCCACTCGGGTTGGATCTGGAGAACCTCTTCTTCTCTATCACACCTCCAAAAATTAGATCTGGATCTGATTTGGAGGATCTTCAAAACTCTTTTGAAGATCTGCAGTCGTCCTTTTGCAGCAGCGCAGCCTTCTTGCTTTTGATCGCCTTTCCTTGATCTGAATCGCACCAAACTAAGTCCAAAACACTTTTGGACGTGGAGAGCAAGGGGAGAAGAGAGTATGGCATGGAGAAGGAGGGGAGAGGCAGCCTTGGGGCATCTAATCTCATTCAATTCACTTAGGATTAGGGTTGGGCGCAGGGTCTTATTTATAGACCTCTTGTGATCCAACTCCTCTTCCTCTCAACCAATCACAACCCTTTGTGAAATCAGATCTAAATCTGATTGGTTGAAAAAGAGACCCCTGGATTCCTCCTTAGAGGGCGCCTAAGACCAGTCAAACTGGATTCTTAGTAGAACTCTGATTGGAATCCAAAAGGGAGGTGGAGTCCTTGTCCAACAAGGACTCCTAGGCGCCTCCTACTTGGGCTCACGCCACCCTTGGCGTGCGCCCTTCTCCTTGCCAGGTTCTGGCAGGGGGACAAGGCCCCCACCAGCTCTCCAATAGGTGCATGACATGTGGTCAAAAGTCAAAGGGTCAATGGTCAACGTTTGACCAGTCAAAGGTAGACTTTTGACCAAAGTCAAAGAACAAGAAATGGCAGGTGACCAAAAATGGCAGGTAATGTCTTACAAATAAGACAACCTATTCTGACTTGGACAACCTCCAGTCAGACCATATGAAGGCCTCTGATTGAGCACAAACTCCTTTGGCTCAGTCAGGACAACTTATTTATGATAGTAAAAGAAGAACGTTAGGTTCAATCGAGTGCTAGCACGATTTCCTTGAACCTAATTGAATCTCATTCAGATCAATTGAACTAGATCAGTTCAATTGATGATCACCAGATTCAAACCCTTGTTTGTGTGACCCAGTTAGGTTCAGTTCTGTATGGTAATGGGATATGTCATGATCTCTATCATAGACATCATCGAAACTCCTTTCGATGGATCAGAACTCTTCTGATTCGAACAGCTAGAATGATCGATCATCTAAATCATTCTAATTGCTCCCAAAATCCACCAGTGACACCTAGCAGTATATGGTGGCAACCCATCAGAGCTGAATGCGAACCTCTTGGTGCAGCTACCTGTGTGATTCAAGTTCTTCTATCTTGAGCCCCGATCAGATTAGGGTTAAGGTGAACTCGTCAAACCCTAGTCTCTGTCATATGATGTAATCATTCGATTCGAGTCCAATGTGAAAATCTAAATAGAAACTCTTTCTATTATTTCACTCTACCATGGCCATGGATTTCTGGACTTGATTCTCATGATCATCATAGGGCTGCTCCTCTACCACCGAGGTAGATAGATTCCCATCTTGATGCAATCCAGTTCCTACAATGAACATGCTATAGCCAACATACACCTCAGGGTTCCATATGGCTAGGAGACCGAGTAATGGTGTAGTCAAACTATAACACCCTCAAGGTGAACTGCCGATGCATCTCAGGTCAAAGAACCAGACACACTACTGCAGCATCGAGTCAGTCATTGACGAGAAGGTAGACTTCCTAATGACTACTCGAGGTGGTCACGCTCAGTGCCCTCGTTCTCTAACGAGTACCTGTACTCTCGCTCCGGTGTCTCCACACCGTAGACTCAAGACTCATCTACTAAAGAGAAGCGATCGTACACCAACCTTCCGGATCAATCACCATCCTCGTGATGATCCTATGGTCGGGAGCTGTTTATGAGTTAATAATGATTATTCATGTCTTAAATTTTCAACTCTTGAAAATATGAATTATCATTACCATTAACTCAAAGGATGTATCACAGACACTAAATACACATATGTGATAGAAAATAACCCATTTTATTAATTATAGTCAAAATTATAATTTTGCCCCTAGAAGTGTATTACAAGTGTCAGCCAATTCTGGCTTCTAGGGCACATATATCTAACAATCTCCCACTTGTCCTAAAGCCAATTGGCTACAAGTCTAAGTCCCATCTTCTCAAGGTGGGCTTCGATCTTCTGCTGGCCCAACGGCTTTGTAAGTGGGTCTGCCACATTATCTGCGGAGTTGACTCTCTTGACCTCAACGTAACCTTTCTCAAGGTAATCGCGGATGAGATGGTATCGCCGCTCAATGTGCTTGGACTTTCTGGTGAGACCTCGGCTCCTTAGCAAGGGCTATGGCGCCATTGTTGTCGCAGTAAAGAGGAATGGCATCTGATGGCATTACTCCAATTTCTGCAGCAAACTTCTTGTACCAGAATGCTTCCTTTGCAGCCTCTGATGCAGCGATATATTCTGCTTCCATGGTGGAATCTGCTATCACAGTTTGCTTGGAACTCTTCCAGCTGACAGCTCCACCATTGCACACAAACAGACTTCCAGATGTCGACTTTCGATCATCTATATCGGACATGAAGTCCGAGTCTGTGTATCCCTGGACTTGGAGTTCTCCATTACCAAAGACCAACATCATATCCTTAGTTCTTCTCAAGTACTTAAGGATACATTTCACAGAAGTCCAGTGTTCTTCACCTGGATTTGACTGATATCTGCTTGTGACACTCACAGCATGGGCTATATCAGGTCGTGTACATAGCATGGCATACATGAGGCTCCCTATTGCAGAAGCATAAGGGATCTTGCTCATGCGTTCTATTTCCTCAGGTGTGCTGGGGCACATCTTCTTGGAAAGATGAATACCATGTCTGAAGGGTATTAATCCCCTCTTAGAGTTTTCCATACTAAACCTCTTTAGTACTTCCTCTATGTACATCTTCTGTGAAAGTCCTAGCATCCTATTCGGTCTATCCCTATAGACCTTAATTCCTAGAATAAAGGATGCTTCACCTAGGTCTTTCATGGAGAATTCCTTGGACAACCACATCTTGACTGATGTCAACATGGGAATATCATTCCCAATAAGGAGGATGTCATCCACGTACAATACGAGGAAGACAACAGCGCTCCCACTGACCCTTTTGAAAACACATGGTTCCTCTTCATTTTTGATGAAACCAAACTTTTTGATCACATCATTGAAACGAGTGTTCCAGCTCCGAGATGCTTGCTTAAGTCCATATATGGACCTTTGCAGCTTGCAAACCTTGTGATCAGTATCACTGGATGTGAAACCTAGCGGCTGTTCCATATAGATATCTTCCTCAAGATATCCATTTAGGAATGCCGTTTTCACGTCCATTTGCCATATTTCATAATCGAAATAGGCTGCAACAGCAAGCAATGTGCGGATGGATTTTAGCATAGCTACTGGGGAAAAGGTATCCTGATAGTCAATGCCTTCGCGTTGACTATAACCTTTTGCCACCAGTCTAGCCTTGAATGTCTCCACATTCCCATCTGCACCAATCTTTCTCTTGAAGATCCATTTACACCCAATAGGTACTATACCTTCTGGTGGATCTACCAAGGTCCAGACTTGGTTTGAGTGCATCGAGTCAATTTCTGACTTCATTGCCTCTAGCCATTTCTCGGAGTCGATATCTGATATCGCCTCGTTGTAGGTTTTGGGATCATCACCATGAGCACCATTACCTATGAGGAACATTTCCTCTACTCCTCTGAAATAATACCTAAGTATCTTTCAGGGGGACGGAAAACTCTTTCCGATCTACGAGGTGGAGGAGGTAGTGTTCTTATTGGCTCAACCTGATTTGGTTCCACTTGGTCCTTAGCTCGTTCTGCTTGTGAGACTTTCTCATCAAGCTTAATCTGCTTTCCAATGCCGCTATCTTGAATAAACTATTTTTCAAGAAAGATGGCATGTCGACTCACAATCACATTGTGGTCTTCTGGAATGTAGAAATAGTATCCTAATGACTCTTTAGGATATCCTATGAATCGAGCTCTAAAGGACCTAAACTCTAACTTGTCCGCTTGTTGTCTTTTGACATGAGCCGGACAACCCCAAATTCTGAGATGACTCAGACTTGGTTTCTTACCGTGCCATATCTCATACGGTGTGGTAGGAACGGTTTTAGAGGGAACCCTATTCAGTAGATAGAATTGAAGTTAACAATGAATGTCCCCAAAGAAAATCAGGGAGGTCTGTGAAGCTCATCATGGATCGAACCATATCCAATAGAGTCCGATTTCTCCGTTCTGAAACCCCGTTGAGTTGAGGTGTTCCTGGTGGAGTCCATTGAGAGACTATGCCATTTTCCTTAAGATAGTCTAGGAATTTCCTGCTAAGGTATTCACCTCCTCGATCTGATCGAAGAACCTTAATGGGTTTTTCCAGTTTATTTTTCTACTTCATGTCTGAATTCTTTGAACTTTTCAAAAGCTTCAGACTTGTGTCTCATAAGATACACATACCCATACCTAGACAGATCATCGGTAAAGGTAATGAAGTAGACAAAATTGCCTCTAGCCGGCACATCAAATGGGCCGCACACATCAGTATGTACTAGGGCAAGGAGATCTGTGGCCCTCTCCCCATGTCCAACAAAAGGGAGTTTAGTCATTTTGCCTTGAAGACAAGATTCACAAGTTGGATATGACTCAAAAGTCAATGGACTCAATAGCCCATTTTTCTCCAATTTGTTGATCCTATCTTCTGCTATATGACCTAATCTCAGGTGCCATAGATATCTGTCGTTTGGACTATCCCTAGGTCGTTTGGCATTCACGTTTTGCTCGATAGTTAAAATAGGTACATCAATATGTAGCTGATAAAGACCATTAATAAGGAAACCATTTGCAATTTTATTTCTTTCATAAAGAATGTTACAATGGTCCTTAAAGAAGGTGAATCACATAACCTTCTTGTGCTAAGCATGAAACAGAAATCAAATTCCTGCTAGCTGCAGGCACATAATAACAGTCTTTTAAAACTAAGTCTAAACCAGATGGTAATCGAAGAGGGTATGTTCCCACGGCTACTGCAGCAACTCTTGCTCCATTACCGATGCGTAGGATCATGTCTCCATCCCTCAGCCTCCTGCTATCCTCAAGACCCTGCATAGAAGTGCACAGATGAGCACTAGAACCAGAGTCAAGCACCCAACTGGATGCAGAAGAAATCCGTAAGGTTAGACTCAATAACGAGCATACCTCCAGAAGGACCTTCCTTCTTGTTCTTCAGGGTGGCCAGGTAAGTAGGGCAGTTCCGCTTCCAATGGCCGTCGCTGTTGCAATGGAAACACTTTCCTTTGCCATCGGCCTTTTTCTTCGGTTCTGCCTTCTTCTTCTTTGATCCTTCCACCTTTTGCTTTTTCACAGACTTCTTTTTCTTTCCATAAGACTTTCTTTTGGAAGAAGTCCGTTCCATAGCAAGAACTGAGCCTTTAGAACCTTTCATAGAAAGCTCAGCGGTAACCAGCATATTCATTAACTTCGGCCAAGGAATTTTGAAGTTTATGCATGTGGTAATTCATGATGAATTGCCCATATGCATCAGTCAAGGATTGCAGAATAATATCGTTCTGCAGATCCAAGTCCAACTTCACACCGAGCTTCTCAGCTCTTCCATGTCCTTGATCATTGTCAGACAGTGATCTTGGACTGACTGCCCATCACGCATCTTAGCCTTAAAAAGTCATTTCGTGACTTGATATTTGGCTGCGCGACTCTGTTCACCAAACATCTCCTGCAGGTGAGCCAACATTTGGCGAGCAGTCCCGATATCTTCATGTTGGCGCTGGAGCTCATCAGACATCGAGCCCAACATGTAATATCTGGCCTTATTATCTTCGTCAATCCATTTTTCCAGAGACGCTCTCTGTTCAGTGGATGGACGAGCTGGTAAGGTGGGAGGGTCCTGGTCCAAAACATCTCCGCGCCTTGGGCTGGGGGCTCATCACACCTCCAAAAATCAGATCTGGATCTGATCTGGAGGATCTTCAAAACTCTTTTGAAGATCTGCAGTCGTCCTTTTGCAGCAGCGCAGCCTTCTTGCTTTTGATCGCCTTTCCTTGATCTGAATCGCACCAAACTAAGTCCAAAACACTTTTGGACGTGGAGAGCAAGGGGAGAAGAGAGTATGGCGTGGAGAAGGAGGGGAGAGGCAGCCTTGGACGTGGGAAATCTCTTTCAATAAGACTTCGGATTAGGGTTGGGCGCAGGGTCTTATTTATAGACTAAGCGTGATCCAACTCCTCTTCCTCTCAACCAATCACAACCCTTTGTGAAATCAGATCTAAATCTGATTGGTTGAAAAAGAGACCCCTGGATTCCTCCTTAGAGGGTGCCTAAGACCAGTCAAACTGGATTCTTAGTAGAACTCTGAATTGGAATCCTAAAGGGAGGTGGAGTCCTTGTCCAACAAGGACTCCTAGGCGCCTCCTACTTGGGCTCACGCCACCCTTGGCGTGCGCCCTTCTCCTTGCCAGGTTCTGGCAGGGGGACAGGCCCCCACCAGCTCTCCAATAGGTGCATGACATGTGGTCAAAAGTCAAAGGGTCAATGGTCAACGTTTGACCAGTCAAAGGTAGACTTTTGACCAAAGTCAAAGAACAAGAAATGGCAGGTGACCAAAAATGGCAGGTAATGTCTTACAAATAAGACAACCTATTCTGACTTGGACAACCTCCAGTCAGACCATATGAAGGCCTCTGATTGAGCACAAACTCCTTTGGCTCAGTCAGGACAACTTATTTATGATAGTAAAAGAAGAACGTTAGGTTCAATCGAGTGCTAGCACGATTTTCTTGAACCTAATTGAATCTCATTCAGATCAATTGAACTAGATCAGTTCAATTGATGATCACCAGATTCAAACCCTTGTTTGTGTGACCCAGTTAGGTTCAGTTCTGTATGGTAATGGGATATGTCATGATCTCTATCATCGACATCATCGAAACTCCTTTCGATGGATCAGAACTCTTCTGATTCGAACAGCTAGAATGATCGATCATCTAAATCATTCTAATTGCTCCCAAAATCCACCAGTGACACCTAGCAGTATATGGTGGCAACCCATCAGAGCTGAATGCGAACCTCTTGGTGCAGCTACCTGTGTGATTCAGTTCTTCTATCTTGAGCCCCGATCAGATTAGGGTTAAAGGTGAACTCGTCAAACCCTAGTCTCTGTCATAATGATGTAATCATTCGATTCGAGTCCAATGTGAAAATCTAAATAGAAACTCTTTCTATTATTTTCACTCTACCATGGCCATGGATTTCTGGACTTGATTCTCATGATCATCATAGGGCTGCTCCTCTACACCGAGGTAGATAGATCCCATCTGATTGGCAATCCAGTTCCTACAATGAACATCTATAGCCAACATACACCTCAGGGTTCCATATGGCTAGGAGACGAGTAATGGTGTAGTCAACTATAACACCCTCAAGGTGAACTGCCGATGCATCTCAGGTCAAAGAAATCAGACACACTACTGCAGCATCGAGTTCAGTCATTGACGAGAAGGTAGACTTCCTAATGACTACTCGAGGTGGTCACGCTCAGTGCCCTCGTTCTCTAACGAGTACCTGTACTTTCGCTCCGGTGTCTCCACACCGTAGACTTAAGACTCATCTACTAAAGAGAAGCGATCGTACACCAACCTTCCGGATCAATCACCATCCTCGTGATGATCCTATGGTCGGGAGCTATTTATGAGTTAATAATGATTATTCATGTCTTAAATTTTCAACTCTTGAAAATATGAATTATCATTACCATTAACTCAAAGAATGTATCACAGACACTAAATACACAGGTGTGATAGAAAATAACCCATTTCATTAATTATAGTCAAAATTACAATTTTGCCCCTAGAAGTGTATTACAAGTGTCAGCCAATTCTGGCTTCTAGGGCACATATATCTAACACTACGTGCATTTTGGTCAAGAGGATGAATTATATGAAAACTATATCCGCATGGATTCTAAGGATGTTGTTGTACATATTCGATCTATCCAGTCGTTGGGTACCATTGCTAGATGGTTACTTCGATTAGTATAGAAATTTATTTCTATGCTACCAACTTAGGTTCAGACCTATAAGGTCACATACATTAGAGCTCATGATCTGATGGGATGGTTGATCAATGATTAAGAATTGTTCAAGGGATAATGATCAATACGATTGATGTTTAACCTAGTAAAAGTGTTGTAGAAGGATCGATTAGCAATTAGATCGCTAATTGGCTTAATTTGATTTAGCCAAAGGACTGAGATTAAGTTTAATTAAATATGATTTAATTAGTTTTGATTTGGACTTGATTAGATCAAGTACAATTGATTTATTGGATAAGCCAAGTACAGAAAAGAACTAGTTCTAGTTCAACTAGGACTTGGGTCAACTAAATTTTTTAATTTAATTAAAAAATTAAATTAGAATTTAATTTAATTTAATTAAGTTTTTAATTAGATTAGATTCTAATTTAATTAGATTGATTTACTTCTAGTTTGATTTGGTTTAAGAAATCATATATGACCAAGTCAAAATAGGAATTCTAGCATGACTAGGATTCCCTATCCTTGCGCTACCTTAGTCCCAATGCCCACCCTTCACGTCCTCTTTGATTTTGCATGAATTCTCCATGCTCAAGAGAAGCCAACCATGTCGCAACGTCCTCCTTTTTCTTTCTTACACGTTAAATTAAGTATAGACTAAGTCAAAGTAGGAATTGGTTTTGATTTCAAATTCTATAAGATAGAATTTTAGGAAACCAAAACTCTTCCTATAGTGCATCGATTCCATCCAGATTTTTTCTAAAATTTTTGTGGCATTTAAAAAGATTTTTTAATGACAAAATCTGATGGTCCACAGTAGAAAAGAAGGAGGGAGCATCCAAGAGTTGGGCGCCCTAAATCATGCCTTAATTGGACCTTCCTTACTAGATATTTGACCTAGAGAAAGAGTGGTCTATATCTCTCTATTTAAAATAAATTTTGGCTTGATTTTTTTCATGGATTCTAGATATTTGAGAGGGCTCTTAGGCATGAGAAAACCAAAAAAAAATTTATCTGGGGTGTGGAAATTTTAAAGATATCAATCAAGGTATCTAGGTAAGAGAATAAAGAAGAAGAAGAGGATCTTCTTCTAGGGTTTTATTCTACACCTCTTCCTCCATTATTTGTGAGCTTTTGAGAGGAGTCTCAATATCACATATCATCTTTCTTGACTTTTGAAAATTAGAGAGTCCAAGTTTTAAAGAAGAAAAATTCAGATCAATCATCAAAAAGGGATCAGCATAGTTCTAGCAAACTATGCTAATTTTCAGATACCGAACTTTGATCAGCATTCGTGGACTCGTGTGGACATCTCTTAGAGATCGGACATATATGCAGCTTGCAACATCATCCTCAAGCCTAGATTAGCAAGTTAAAATATCTAACTTGCATAAGTAACAAAGATCTGATCTCCTGTTACTTATATGATTCTGATCTAGTGTAGATCTGTGTTGATATGATCAACATTTATTCTTTCTTTATGTTTTTAATTTTTAATTTAATGCCATGCAATAATCATGTAATAGAATCTTAGATCTAAAATTTTTTTTTTTAAAAAAAATAAATATTAATTTATTTAAGTCTTTTGTTGTCTGATCTTGAAAAAGTTTTAAGATCTAGCTCTAAAACTTTAGATCTGGTTCCTTCAGCAGATGGCTCCACCATTTAGAGTAAAGATATAACCTGACACGTTTTTGCTGTCATCATAGTTAGATTGAAAGATAGAGCCTATAAACCCTACTAGTTTCAAATATTACTCATCAAAGATCAACCATTGATCCTTAGTATTTCCTAAATACTTAAGGATGGTTTTTTACCACTTTCTAGTGATTTTTCTCTGGATCATATTGGTATCTACTCACTACTCCTAGTGAGTATGCTATATCTGATTTCGTACATATCATGGCGTACATGATAGATCTCACTACTAAAGCATATAGGATTCTACTCATACGCTCTCTCTCTTCAAAAGTTGTCGGACAATCTTTCTTAGAAAAAAAAATTTCATGGCCTATCAAAAGATAGCCCTTTTTGGAATTCTCCATGCTAAACCTCTTCAGCATAATTTCTATGTACGTGGACTAGAATAACCCAAGCATCCTCTTAGATCTATCCCTATAGATCTTCATTCTTAAAATGTAGGATGCTTCACCCAAGTCTTCTATGGAGAACTGAGATGACAACCAAATATTTATTTTTTATAGTACATGGATGTCATTCTAGATTAAAAAAATGTCATCCACGTATAAGATAAGAAATACTACTGCAAGATCATTTGTCTACTTGTAAATGCAGGGCTCTTCTCCATTCTTAATAAAGCCATATGTTTTGATTACCTTATCAAAATGCATATTCCAACTCCGAGATACTTGCTTCAATCCATAAATGGATTTCTAAAGCTTGCACACCTTGAACTCATCTGTGGATGTAAACCCCTCAGATTGTATCATATACATCTCTTCGGTTAGCTCTCCATTTAGAAAAGCTGTCTTCACATCCATTTGCCAAATCATATAGTCTAGATGGAGAGCTATCGCAAGTATTATTCGAATAGATTTGAGCATTGCCACAGAGAAGAATGTCTTGTCATAGTCAATACCATAATGTTGACGATACCCCTTGGCAATCAGACAGGCTTTATAGGTCTCCACCTTCCCATCTGTACCCCTCTTTCTCTTGAAGATCCACTTACACCAATGAGTTTAATCCCTTTGGATGGGTCAACCAATGTCCACACATCATTAATCTTTATAGACTCCATCTCGAATTTCATGGTCTCAAGCTATTTCTCAGAATTAGATTTTGCATTGCATCCATATAGGTGATCGAATCCTCATCGTTCTCATCAAATTTGATAGGATTACCATCTCGGATAAAAAAATCATAGTATTTATTCGATTGATATGGTACTCTACTAGATCACCTTAATGGTGCAGGTACACTAGGCTCCAAGTTTGATCTAATCAAATTCGGTTCAGGTTTGACTACTGGTGTTGGCTTTTCTACTTGTTGAACTTTCTTAAGTTCAACTTTAGAGACAATAATTTCTTCATCAAGAAATTTTTTTTCTAAAAAGATTATCCTATTGCTGATGAAGATCTTTTGCTCTTCAGCATGGTAGAAATAATAACCCCTAGTTTTCTTAGGGTATCCTATATATACACTTATCAGATCGGGGTCTAAGTTTATCTATATACAAATATTTGACATAGGCTGGACAACCCTAAATCTAAAGGTGAGAGAGTGTAGGCCTACGTCCAGTCCATATCTCATATAGAGTCTTTGCAATAGATTTACTTGACACATTATTCAATATAAAATATGTAGTCTTAAGAGCAAATCCTAAAATAAAATAGGCAGACTAGCAAATCCCATCATGGAACGAACCATATCCAATAACATTCAATTTCTCCTTTTCAATACACCATTATGCCGTGGAGTCCCTGGAGGAGTCCACTGTAAGAGAATCCCATTCTCTCCTAGATATATTAAGAACTCACTAAATAGGTATTCACCTTCTTGATCTGATTGAAGAGTTTTCATACATTTTTTAGTTTGTTTCTACTTCATTTTAGAATCGTTTGAATATTTCAAATGAATCTGACTTGTATTTCATTAGATAGATATATCATATCTGGATAGGTCATCTATGAAAGTGATAAAGTAGAAATACCCACCTCTAGCACTTATACTCATAGGTCCACATATATCAGTATGTACTAGACCTAAAAGCTTAATGTCTCTTTCATCTTTTCTAGTAAAAGATGACTTGATTATTTTTTCAAGAAGATAGGACTCATAGGTTGAAAGTGATTCATAATTACTGACTTCGAGGATTTCCTCTTGAGTCAACCTATTTACCTGTTCTTGTTAATGTGACCCAGCCTACAATGCCATAGGTAGATATCAGAGATATTATCTAATCTAAGGCATTTTATAGAAGTGTACATTACACTCATAGAATGTGATAAAATATAAATACCATTTTTTTGTTGTCTTTACATTATCATAATATCATTCATAATGATATCATAATAATCTTTCTTTATTGATAAATGATAACCATCTTTGGACAAAAGGCCAATAGAAATTATATTCATCAGAAAAGAAGGATAATAATGACATTCATCTAAAGAAATGACATTAGCATTAAAAATAAGCTGAACTATTCCCATAGCTAGAACTAGAGTAGATCTTTCATTTCCAACATTTAGAAATCGCTCGTTATTTTCAAATTTTTTACTAACTTGAAATCCTTGCAATGAATTGCAAATATGAATTGAACTTTCGGTATTCAATACCTAAGTAGTAGTATCACAAATAAAAAAATTACAAGATGTTATTATATAACATCCTTGATTAGCAGCTCTTTGCCTTTTTCTCTTATTCAGCCTGTTGGAATTACGAAAAATAAGGTGCTGAGGATAGTTCCTCTTTCAGTACTTCTATTTCTTACAGTAGAAGTACTCTACCTGATTTAGGTTAGTCTTGAACCTTTTATTTAGACTAGGCATAGAAGCCTCAGCACGAACCTCTTCATGTTGTTGAACAATATTTAACTTCTGATACTTATTTTTAAAGTTGGGTCTCATAAGTATATCATTATCTTACAGTGAACGAAGCAACTAGGGTTTAGCCTTAACTGCACAAAGAAGAGAAAGCCTAATTAGTAAATGATTTATCAAACCTAAAGATTTGGACTTTAATCAAAAGGTTCTTCCACTATTTTATTCAAATTAGTAGCCTCTACCTTCAATTCAAGGAATTATCTTAATTTTTTAGTAGATACTAAAATCCACATAGACTGTATATGGACCTGAGGAAAGCTCTGGCTAACTATGTGCATCTATGGGTAGGTTCTTAATTAATTATTTCTTCAAATAATTTATAGTATTAGGTTTTGCTTCAAGTATCTTTTCAGTAGGTTAGGGCCTCCACTGAAAGTTTCGGTTAGGTCCAACCATTAACATGATTGAGTTTGGTGTACTAAACAAACGATAATCAGGCCCGAGAAAAGCTCTGGCTAATCTAATCGTCATTTAGAGAATGCGACATAATCATCATATGATGAATGATAATTCCAGTATCTTGATGACACTACTACAAAAATGGCCTATGGCAGCGTTTACTATGGCAGTGGTTTTCGAAACCGCTGCCATACTACCTACGGCAGTGATTTTCGTTAACCGCTGCTATAGGTTGGACTTATAGTAGTGGCTTTTGTAACCGCTGCTATAGGTCCGATATATAGCAGCGGTTACAAAAAATCGCTGCCATAGGTCGACCTATAGTAGCGATTCATTGTAACCGCTGCCATAACTTGGATCTATAGCAGCGGTTAGTAGAAACTACTGTTATAATCTGATTTATGGCAGTGATTAATTATAACCGCTGTCATATATATATATATATTTTAAATATTATATAATTTTAAAATTTAATGCTTATCTTTATCATTCATTATCTAAATAATTATTATTAGAGTATCATCGTAAAAGATCGCCTCGATCCGATGGCCCTAGCTTCATCGATCAGAAAAATTTGATTTCGACAATCACGAATGATGATACGATGATCTGATAGATGGAGACCTCCGACAGATCCAAAAACTTGCAACGATGATCTCGGTGATGTTTGTAGCATACTATCAAAATTTTACTTCAATCAGATATCGTTATTTTGGTCAATTTAGTATATATTAGTTTCGACCGTTAAATGATAAATGATTGATCAAAGGACCAAACGGTGTTCGATTATGAGATAATTTTTTTTATAAATGATCTTGGCTACTACTTTAATCATTTTTTATGGTGGTGATTATAAAATTTAACTTATGAGATGAAGACGATCTAAAACTATATATCTCTTAATAACCATTCTAAAACTTCACTGATTATTATGCACGTGCTTTTGCAATATCTGCTTAACATGAACAGTTTATACGAAAATGATTTAAATTTTACTATCATCACCATATAAAATATTTAAAATTATAACAAAGATCATTTAACTAAAAAATTATCTCATAATCGAATGCCGTTTAACCCTTTGATCGCTTGTTTTTAATTTAACGATCGAAATCATTCCATACTAAATTGACCATGATAACGATATCTGATTGAAGTAAAACTTTGATAGTATGCTATAAACATCATCAAGATCATTGTTGCATATTTTTGGATCCATCGAAGATCTCCATCTATCAGATCATTGCATTATCATTCATAATCATCGAAATTAAATTTTTTTGATAGATGAAGCTAGAGCCATCGGATCGAGGCAATCTTTTGCGACGATACTCTAATGATAATTATTTAGATAATGAACAATGAAGATAGATATTAAATTTTAAAATTATATAATATTTAGAAAAAAAAATTATTTTCAACCTATGGCAGCGATTTTGGATAACCGCTGTCGTAGATCTATGGCAGCGATTCGATAACCGCTGCCATAGATCTATGACAGCGATTCGATAACTGCTGCCGTAGGTTAGATTAAAAATTCTTAAATTTTTTTTCTTTCATGCATGCTCAATCTCTCTTGCTCTCTCTTCCCCTCCTCTTCGTCGTCGGTGAGGCGCCTCCCCTCCGGTTGGCGTCACCCCTCCTCCCCCCTGGCCAATGTCGACCCTCCTCCCCCCCGACCAATGTCGTCCCTCCTTTCCCCTCGGCTGACGTCGACCCTCCTCCGCCTCGACCAACGTCGTCCCTCCTTCCCCCTCGGTCGGCGCTGCCCCTCCTTCCCCCTCCCTCTCCATCCCCCCCATCTCCTGCCACCCCTTTCTACCATCTGCCATCTCCCACCCGGCCCACCCACCCCTCCATCCGACCCTCCCTCGGCCCCTAATGAAACCCCTCCTCTAGCAAACCCCCATCCAACCCTCCCTCAACCCTCCATGAAACCCCCCCTCTGGCAAATCCCCCTCCATCCTCGCTCGACCCCCCGCGAAACCCCACCCCTCCATCCGACCCTCCCTTGGTCCCTAGTGAACCACCCTCTGACGAACCCCCATCCAATCCTCCTTCGGCCCCCACAAAACCCACCCCCCACCACCACCATTCTGACCCTCCCTCAGTCAAGTGCAAAAGCCTCCTTCGGCCTCCTCATCACTATGCCACCCTCCCCCTGCCCTCCATCCCCGGCTGCCCCTGCTCTCTCTTTTTTTTCTTTTTTTCTCTCTTCTCTATCTCACTATCTTACTTTTGTTTCGTAGGTTACCTCTAGTGCCATCGTTCTTCTCTAGCATCATCATCGATGACCCTCGGAGCTTTCAGTGTGATCCGCTCTTTATAGCTGCAGGTATAATTTTTTAAATTTTATAGTATTATTTATTAATCATATATATTTATAATAATTTATAAAATATTTATAATAAATATTATAAATATTTATTATAAATATTATAATTATCTACATGCCATAGTTTTTGAGTCGTACCGGGGTGGTAGCCTTGGGTCGTGTCATGTCGACGGCTATGGATTAGATCTATCAATAGATTGGGTTCAGATCAGAATCTGGATATTCAAATCTAGACCCAATTTTAATTATTGATACCCGATCGAAATTTGAATATCCGATGGGTCTGTACTTGAGAGAGGAAGGGAGGGATCCGACCTCACCACCATCATTGGGAGGGAGGGGGTTCGACCTCACCGATGAGGGAGATCGAGAGAGGGAGAGTGGGAGATCGAGAGAGCGAGAGAGGGAGAGAGGGGGTTCGGCCTCACCGGCATCACTGGGAGGGATGGGGTCTGGCCTTGCCGATAAGGGAGATCGAGAGAGTGAGAGAGGGAGGCATGGGGTCCGACCTCATCGACGAGGGAGATCTAGAGAGGAAGATTAAGAGATGAAAAAGTTGGGGAGGGGTTTAGCCTCACCGCCATTGCCAACAAGAGAAATTGAGAGAGAGAGAGAGGAAGTGATCGAGAGGATGGCACACAGCTGAGCCAGCTCGAATACGCAGTCGAGCCAGCTTGGGCCATGATCGAGCTGGCTGGGGGAGGATCCTAGCTGGATGTCTCAGGCACGGAGTTAGCTGTCTCAGGCATGGAGCTGGCTCGGCTTTCGAGCAAATAGAATTTGATATATCACGATGTTATATTGATTAATGTTCATTAACGTTGTAGGTCACGATGGCACCAAAATGCCATATAGCTTTCATCCCTACCTCTCGATGGGTTACGCACAGTTCTGCATCTATGGAGCAGTCGGAGCATACTCCATTCACCTCGGCATCGACTGCTCAGGGATCTTCACCGCTGGCATCTACTCCATCGACGGTATCTACTCCACCGACAGCTGAGTCTCTACCATCGCAGGCATCCGAGTATACATTTTTATTATATTAGCATAACTTTATTTTTTATATAGTATTTGTATACTTATATATTTGTATAACGTATTTGCATTGTAGATGCATCATCCAATTGGATATTTTATGATCCCACATGTATGGCACACGTGTGAAACCGTCAGCATCAGGTGATGGAGCAGTATGATGCGGAGGGAACGTCGGTAGGGGAGACCGCACGGAAGATGCATTCCTTTTTTGGAGTGCTTGTGAGGTGGTCGGACATCATTCCCGTAGAGACCAAAGACTGATGTTTGATGGATGCTGCCATCAACGATCGGGTATGGGAGGAGATATGGGTAAGTACGCGCATCTTAATTATATTTATGCATTTTATATGTTTACACTATATATGTTTGATTAGAATAATTTTATAATTGATTTTTGATAAATTTATGCAAAGAAGGTACGACTTCTTCGATCACGAGTGGGCTCGAGATACTCGACTAAAGAAGATGGAATAGTTGTACCAGGATTACAAGGTCAAGCTTCATAGAGGATGGCTCAAGCACCGATCAGACACTCTGGAGGAACTTGTTCCTTGGATACAGGACTGTCCTCCAAGTCAGTGGGAGAGGATGGTTAGACATTGGAGGAGCCACGAGTTCGAGGTAAAATTCTTAACTTTTAAATTTTCAATATGCTTAAAGTTTTATTTAAATATTTTTTTAAATATTTATTATTTATTTGAATACTTGTTAGACTATCTTTCGTCAGAATCGAAAGAACCGTGCAGCCCAGAAGTATATGCACACTCTAGGCCGCGAGTCTATGGCCAGTCATGTGCATAGAGAGGTAATTAATTCTAAATCTTACTAGATAAATTAAATTCATATTTTTTATCATCTTTCTGATAAATTTATTCTTTGTTATAGCTGATGAGAGATGGAGTGATGCCCAGCCATAGCGAGATCTTCCGACCAGTCGCATGAACAAGACGGGCAGGCTGATGAATATCGCGATCAAACGTATTTTTATAAGTATTAAATATATTAGCATATATGATTAGTATTATAGTATTTTTTATAAAATTTTATTTCAATTTATAATTACATGATCTGTTAGATACGCTCGCGAGTGAGGGCCTAGATACCTCTAGGCCCCATGACCATCTATCTCAGGTCTTAGGGCCTGAGCACTTTGGGAGGATCCGATGCAAGTCCAGACACACGCCGATGAGCTACTGGTTCGAGGCAAGCATCTTCTCATAGACTTTTGATGTCGTCAGTCGGAAGAAGCTTGAGGAGGCATTGGCATGGGCAGATCATGCTGCGATGTGGGCAGATTGGGCTGAGGAGCACGCATCTCATCTGGAGGGCATCGTGAGAGACATGATGTCGACACTCAGCGCACATTTTGGAGTCACAGACTTCGAGAATATGTTAGCCCACATTCCAGCTCCAACTCCGGCTCTGACTTCAGCTTCAACTCCTGCTTCGGCTCCAGCTTCAGCTCTGGCTCCGGCTCTCGATGACGATGATGACGACGATGATGTAGATTTAGGAGACTTTTGATGTATTTTATTTTTTAAAAAAATATTATAATAAATTTTATTTGATAATAAAATTTTAGCATTTTAAAATAATTTTTATGTTTATTATATTTTTTTATATTATATATCTATATATATTAGATAAAATATATAAAAAAATAAAAATTTTATTTTTTTAAATTATTCAAGATCTACGGTAGTGGTTTTATAACCACTACCATATCCATGCTAACCATTGCCATAGGTTCGGTGCCAACTGCTACACTAGACCTATGGCAACGGTTAAGAAACCACTATTGTAAATTATCTATGGTAGCGGTTATGTAACTGCTACTATAGATATCCTATGGCAGCGGTTATATAATCGTTGTGATAGGTCGATCTATTGCAGCGGTTTATAAACCGCTGCAATAGGCAATCTATGGTTGCGGTTCTAACAACCACTACAACAATCACTGCCATAGAGCTACGACAACGACCGCAGTAGTAGCGGTAAGAAAATCGCTGTCATAGCCTATTGTAGCAATTATTTGGGCTATGGCAGTGGTTACAAACCACTGCCATAGCCCTTTTTTGTAGTAGTGTGAACATTAGGCGTAAGGTGCCTCCAATGTCCATCCAGACTACTGGATCCATTACCATCCACCTTAATGGGAGGCTATGATCTAGTTATCATAATAACTATTTTATTTTAAAAATCTAATAATTTAGAGAATTTTGTTAATTTGATTTAAAGAAGAGAGTCAGATGAACCAACTAATCATGATTCTCCCACTGACTTCACCAAGTCAGATTAAGGAAGACCATTGATAGGCTGGTCTAGGAGCACCTAAATCAATCACACTGCTTTACCTAGTTGACATGGGTCAACTCGAATTATCAAGTGATCTGATCAAAATATAATTTTACCAAGAAGGTCAAGTAAGTGAGATCGGTGGGAGGGTCTGTCAAAGCTTGACTTAGACACCATAAAAAATGGTCAGATAAGCATGCTATCAATTAAAGACCATCGGTCTAGATTGTCAGACTTACCTTAGGCACCAACTAGTTAATTACTTTCAATTGGATCAACCTAACAATTCATGTGAGACCGCGTAGCCAAGAATCAAGTTCATCTTGGTTCTTGTTAAAGATATGGACTTGACCAACTACAACTATTATAATTGATCTAGAGAATCCTTGACCTAATCTAAGACAACTATTGATTAGATTTAGTCAATTCTCTAATTAAGTCTATTCTTTAATCTAACTTTAAGTCTAACTCAATTAATGGATCTAATTCACACTAACCCATTAATCCAAATATTATAATTTATGTCTTAGGATCTTCAATTCATAATTCCAGATCCTAATCAAAATAACTCTTAATTCTTAATTAAGTTCTGGGCTGAGGGTTGGGGTTTGGCATTTTGAAAATAATTTTTATATTCATAAAATATTTTTACAATATGGTTCTACTAACCAGTTGCATGTTTAATTCATAATCAATATGCAAATAATAAAAACATGAATCTACATTATATCTAATCTAAACATATTCATGTAATTCAAGATTGAAACAATTTCAATGCTAATCTATCATAAATTATCTTAGATCAGTTCTAACATATTTATGATGATTAAAATTAGATTAAAATACTTTCAATCAAATCATAAAATTTCTTAGATCTAATCTAAAATTTTATAATTAGAATTTTAGATTAGCACGTACTAGGACAACCTTTTCACTATAAGGATAAATCTTACAATAGGACTATCTTATAAGATTAATCCATACAATCTAAAACATATATTTTTAGATTTAAATACTTTTAAATCTAATAAATTATAAATTAATCTACATCATATCTAATAAATTTATGATTTATGTTTGATCTGCATGAACTAGGATAACTTTTTCACTATAAGGGATAAACCTTACAGTAGGACAACCTTATAAATTAGTTCATACGATCTATTTTTTTTTAATTTTAGATTTAAATAATAGATAATAATTTAAATCTATTTTAAATTATTAATTTAAATATGTATAAAAATTATGTAATAAAAATCTATGCTCTAATACCAATTAAAGGAAATAAATCAAGGATTTCATTATCAAATTTTGAAACTTTTCAAAAATACGCAGCGAAAGAGATGAACTAATCATATTAATTCATAAATAATACATAAAAAGATCTAAATCTAGAATCTTATCACATGATCTAAGCATGCTATTAAATCTAAAATTAAGAGATAAGAAAATATGATGTTGATCACATCAACATCAGAACTATGCTAGATCTAAATAGGAAAAAGGAGATCATATCACCCTTACCTTAGCAAGTTAGATTCTTCAACTCACTGATCTAAGGCTGAGGTTGTCACTCCAAGCCGCACACATGTCCAGACTCTATAGGATGTCCACATAAGGCCTCGATCTAAGATCTGAAGTCCAATGATAGAAAATCAGCATAGCATACTAGTACTGTACTGATCCATCTTTGATGGCTGATCTGAAATCTTCTTCTTCAATCCTTGGATCCTCCAATATTCAAAAGAGGAAGAAAGAGATTTATGAAGGGATTCATCTCTCAAAATCTCACAAAAGGAGCAAGAAGGGATCAAGAAAAAATCCTGGAGAAGAACCCTTTCTTTTCCCTTCTTTTTCACTCACCAGGATAATGGTTTGTGTCTCAATAAAGCACCACACCTAGATCTTATTTGCACCCAATCTTTCCACATCCCAAACCTCTCTCTCAGGTCTAAAACTTGCAAAAAACTCATATCCTAACTCTTTTTAAATAGAGAGTTATGAAAGACTCGTTGTCTAGGTCAAATACCTAGAAAGGTAGGTCTACATTGAGCAAGGATTGGGGCGCCCAACTCTTGGGTGTCTCCTCCTTATTTTTTTTCATGGACTCTAAAAAATATGGGTGGCAAATAAGTCTTCTATTTTTCATAAAAAAATTAGAGAAAAATCAAGTGGTTTGATGTCTCAAAGAAATAAAGAAAGATGATGTGTCAAACTCTATCCAGTAGAGATCTAGGTTAAAATAACTTATTTGTTTTGACCTATTCCATAACTAATTTTATTCTAAAATAGTGAAAGATATAAAAAAGGCATGGATACTCTCTAGAAATAAAATTTTTCAAGAAAATTCTAAGGAAATTGGTATGGGGGGGCATGGAAAGAAAGGTGGCGTAAGATGGAGAAATCCTAGTCACACTAGGACTTCTAGTTTTGATTTGGTCTAACTTATTATTTAAATCCAATTAAATCAAAACTAATGCAATCCAATTAAAGATAATTTTAGTCTAACTAAGAGTCTAATTAAATTAGATTAAATTAAATTTAAATTTAGTTTAATTTCTAATCAGATTAGAAATTAGGTGCATACAAGTCCTAATTAAATAGGGACTTGTTCTCCCTTGCAATTGGCTCATCCAATAAATCTATTGGACTTGATCCAATTAAGCTTAAATTAAATCTAATTAAATCATATTTAATTAAACTTAATATCAATCTCTGGCTTAATCAAATTAAGTTAAATTAGCAATCTAATTGCTAATCGATCCTTCTGCAATACTTGCACTAGGTCAAACATCAATCGTATTGATTGTTTGATCTTAGAATGATTCTAAATCAACCATCTAATCAGATCAAGATCTCTTATGTATATGATTTCATAGATTTAAACCTAAGTCAATAGTATAGAAATAAATTCCTGTATCAATCGAAGTGACCATCTAATAATGATATCCGATGGCTGGATATGTCGAATATATAAAGCAACACTCTTAGAATCCATATGGATATAGTTTCCGTATAATTCATCCTCTTGACCTTAATGCTCATAGGACGACTCAAAATTTAACTATCAATCCTGATTAGGTCATCCACATTATATTTTAAAATATCAAATTTATCTCATAGATTACACTGGCTAAGATTTTACTAAATTAAAATATAATGATGTATTTTCTCCAAACCTTTGGAGTGGTTAATCCTATTTTGATCACATACTGACTTCATAAGTACTTAACTGTGTCCAAAAATTTTTCATCACTGAATTAAAAATTCAGATAGTCTAGCACCAAAGCACAGTGAATTATTTGTAAGCCACCATGATGATCTCAGATCTAGGGGATACTTATATCCATATCCCATCAGAGCAATTCTTGATAGCAGAATGCTTTGGAGTTGATCATGTTCAGTGACGATGTATCCTTATGTCTCACTTATATGCCATACCAGTGTCTCCACAATCCTTGGTTAAAAGGATAATTAACCTATATGGTATATAGTGATCTATACTCGATAAACATTATCATCCTAATTAACAACATATCATTTAATCATGAATAGTTTAAGAACTAATTGATAAATTATTTCTTTATCAAAACTAAATGATCCTAAGAACTTCATCACAACAAAAGAGTTCATTAGAAGATGTAGACTTTATGATGAAAATATCATAATATTATTTTATTTAATAATAAATTATTTATAAATATAAAATAGTACTACCATCAATAGACTGACGATTGGTTTTGAGACATAATTCTCAACATTCAATGTATCCCAAGCATAAAAAATGACAATTGCAACAAATCTTCACCAATAAGAGTTTGAGATTTAGAGTATAAACAACAAAACATCTAGCATAATAATAAGAAGATATTATCTCGGTATTCATAATACCACTGCAATGAATTTATTTGAACATGATGAAGAACGATGTTTCTATTTCCCATAAACCTTATGAACTGTAAGAATGCTATAAAGATGCATACAATACCATATATTATTTTATAAAAATCTTAAGATATATAAACACATATTGCTGTTCAAATCAATCAAAAAATATATTTATTAGAAAATAATTATTGAATAATGTTTAGATATTTCTTCTACACCAACCATCTCATCATCTTCTTCTTCATCCCTTCTTTTTTTCTTTTTTTTTTTGAGTTTGTTTTTGTGCTTAGGATAGAGATTATGAACTTGGTCTATTTTCTGAAAATTAGCAAAAAATCAAAAAACAATGAAGATTAAGGAAACTCATATTAAAACTAAAGCTCCTATGGAAAATCATTAGGAGCTATATTTTTTTAAATCTTGAATCATCTCAAAATCTTTTCTGTATCTAACATTTTACATTATGCTTTTAGTTTTTGTCTGAGAATTTTTGACCTTGTCTCCATGAAAAATTCAACTAATTCTCATCATCTTTGCTACTTTGGCTAGCTACTCTCAAGATTTATTTAACGCCACTGCAACTAATACATATAGCATGGCATAAAAGCATCCTAAAATAAATGTATTGTTTAAGAAAGATATTTGTCTAACAGTGGGCCATGCAAATCCAAGAAGGGAGGGAGCCACAAATAGAAAGATAGTATATTTCATTTTGCAAGACAGAATCATGATTCATGCTACTTATGATTTCTAACATACATCATCATGTCTTTTCAGCAAGAAAAAAAAGTCAAGATCCTAATTTCATGCAAATGCTAAATGAACAAACTAGAAAGCTAAAAAAAAAAAAAATCATGCCTTATGTGACTCTAACTTGGTATAAAAAGAACCAAAGTTAAAGATTTTATTCTTATTAGAAAAGAATTTAGGCCATCAAAATAGTTGGATGAGATTATATATAATGAATTAAGGAAAATGCATATATACAAGCACACATGTTCTAGTAATAGCATTATAGAGATTTTGATAGCCAAAAAAAAAGATGAAAAATATATTTTTTTAATTAATACAAATAGAATTCTCATCAAATAATAATTTATATATATAATTCCATCCAAAGCTTAAATCCTTCTAATTGCATAACTTAAAACTAAAGATGTAGCCTTTACCAATGCTTCAACCATCGAAGAAGTTAAACATTGCCCTAAGGAACACTCATTAAATATGCTAGCTTAGATTAATAGGGAAGAAATCAAACAATCAGCTCTTTCCAAACCAAAGACAAGAGCTTTCTCATACAACTCCAACTAAAAGCCTAGGGTTTCCATCAAAACCTATATCAATCACCAAATAATGTAACATAAACACTATAAATGCTTAGAAACAATGAAGAAAATATAAATTACAAAACTATTAGTCCAAAATTCCACCAAGAATAAGGTGGTAAAACTGAGGTACAGAAAGAGAGAGAGGGAGAGAGAGAATCTTGATACCAAAAATGGGGGAGATGGAGATTGAGGAGGCATACCTGATCTTAGCTAGAATTTTATGAGTTCTACGACTTCTAATTAGTGGGAGTTTCTTCTAGGGAAAGGAGTCGATGGCGAGGTGTGGAGTCCTTAGGCATGGTTTATATATATGTAGGGCTTTTCTCGACTAAACTCTCATTAGTGCTGGTCGTGGCCGAAGTAGAGATGGTAATTGGTAGGGTGCCCACAAAATTTTACCTACCCATATCTGAATCCATTTAAAATCTTACTACACAAGCTAATTATGAAATTAACCAAAAATCCCAAACCATCGAGTATCCAACCTGCCTGATTAACCCATCATTCATATTCATATTATCACGGGAATTGTTGCTGCTAGAATCTAACTCTTTATTGAAGAAGCTGAAGTTGGATGGGCATTCTTTGAGTGGGAGATCTACAAAAGAAGTCCTAACTGGAGGTGGCTCCGATGGGGACCCTCCGATGCTCAAGTTAGATTCAAAGAAATAGGAAGATAAAACATTGTGTATTAAGGTTTTCGTACCTTCAAGGGTTCCTCTTCTTGGCCTTTTATAGATGATGATGATTGGATCAGCTTGATAACGAATCACTCCTTTTCAATTTAGATATATTATGGTGAGATTTTAGGCTAAGATTCTCTGGATGCAGTTGTTATTCCTTTCTTATTTGTTCATACATAGCTAGATAGAGTTATAGTTGAAATAGGACTCTAGATTTGTAGTCGGATTGGAGTAGGACTCTGTTCTGAGAGTTTTGTGTGCACGAACAAAGTCAAAGAAGTAGACCTAGATTAGATGTCAAAGTAGCAGTTAGTTGAAACAAGAATTTAGCGAGAATAGAAGCTCAGCAGAAATAGCGGCCCGATAGGAATAGTGGCTCGATAAAAATACAAGCTCAGCAGGAACAGTGACTCAATGATTACCACTTATTCCTGCACTCTATGCCAAGCTCGAAGGATCTAATAGTGTGTAAGCTAAAGTGCAGTTTGGAGATCTTCTTAGTTGATGTGCCTATTAAAGATCATATTGAAGTACTCTAGAATAGAGCACTCTGGAAGAATCCATTACAGGCCTTTTAGCCGAACTTGACTTTGGCAGAAACCATCTAAATCTCTTGATAAGGTTGACTTCGGAAGAACCCTTGTAGGTCACCTGACGAGGTACACTTTGAAAGAGTCTTTTCTTTTGAACAGAATAAAAAGTCGAGTAAAATAGTAGATCATCATCTGAGGTAGTAGCCTTTCAGCCAAAGTGGTCCTCGTCTAACCTGTGTAGGATATACTATATAATTGGAATACATATCACCGCAATCATCAAAGTCATTTCTTCATTGAGTTGCCATATTGCCAAGGTTACCATTCGTTGCTAAGGTTGCCATGTGTCAGTCATCTGAGAGTCATAATTTTATCTCCCAACATATGCCTCCGTACTCCCTAGTTTAAATAATAGTTAAACATAGGGAGTAAAGAGGACAAGCTTAAGGCCGAAGACACGTGGCATCACCTAAGAGGAAAGGACTTGCCATGTGCCTGACATCAAATCATATCGTTAGAAGATTAGGAGTCATGGTAACCACCAAACATGGGACTCGAGGTGCTATTTGGAACCTTTTAAGGCATGATAATTAATGCACCATCGGAGGAAATTATTTAAAGCTACTTGCTGTCGCCACCTTGAATCATTTCAAAAATTCTAGAGATCGGGAACCACTATTATCACCCCTAAATGAAGGATTTGCTAGTCGCATTCCATTTCTACCACCTTCTGAAATCAATCTTCTTCCTAGAAATCCTTTGAAGTCATCTGAAGAACCTAAGAGCTTGCTAGCAGTTAGGGTTCTTTCTTGCACCTTCTTCCTTCTATTCTCATGCATTATATTTCTCTATTTCTCTTGGGTAAAAATGGAAAAAGTTGAGAAAAGAGCCATGCCACAAGAACCTTTTGAATCTTTTGCCACATTTGAGTCTCCAGTAGTTCCTCCGAAACTACCAATTCTAGCTTCACCCTTGAAAAATATTATTCCATCTTGAAACCAGAGGATCTTAGCATGAATGGAGTCCAATATGGTATTTCTTCTTAGTTTGATTTGGAGATTCCCAGTCCTTCCAGTAGAATATCTAACCCTCCACTAGGTCGGCTGGCTTTATATAAAGAATCCTTCCGAGCTAGTCTTAGGCTTCCTCTCCCTCCTTTTATAGTTGAACTCTTCCTTATTTTTTGAATGTCTTTATGTTCGTTAGTCCTAAATTCTTTCTGCTTTGTCATTGGCTTCCTAGTTGCTTACTTCTTGGAAGATATCAAATGTTCCATAGATCTTTTCTGAGCTTTCTATACTTTCAAGAAACATCCCCAAGAAGATTAGTAGTATGTTTTCCCCCAAAAGTGGCTCAAAGCCTTGATCAAAGGTGCTCCATAAATTGAGAATTTTGTAACCAAAGAAGAGTCCTTTCAGTCAAAAATTCCCAAATCTTGCAAAATATCCTACTTCTACCAAGATTAATCTCTCAAAACCTTAAGGGAACAACTCACACCACCGCAGCTCACACAAAATTCCATATGCTTGAGAAAAAACCCCCAATTGGAACCTAAGAAGCACCATCGATCTCCCTCAAGTGCTCTCCTTCCTGAACAGATCTTTGAAAAAGAGAATGAAATGAAAGGGAAATGAAGCAAAAAGAAAAAAAAAGAGCAATCTATGTAGGAAAGGATCTTAATTACCTTTTAATTTGTCCATTTTTTCTTGGTTTTCATTGATTTTTCCTATGTTTTCCCTAATTTTTTCTCTATTTTTTTTTCCATTCTTAGGAGTCTCAATCAGGTTGGAGCCTTAATTGGAGTGGCAGCTGAATAGGAGAATTTAGACGATTGCTGGTGTTTTGTATTGGTATTTATATATAAGTTTATAAATGGGATAAATATGTTATCAATCAATTTATGGATTAATCGAATTGTGCCTGATTGTTTAAGGTATCCTTTATCCAAGGATTCGGTGTTCAAATAACATTCAGGTTTGGGTGGTAGGCATCTAAGGGGTAAAAATATATTTTTGGATTTGGGTAGGCAAATCTCAAACCTATCCCAAATCCTACTAGAGTATGCAATAGGCCCAAAAAAATTCGCCCGACATCCCTAGGGTGGAGAGACTTGGACTCGAACCACCTGGGTTGGGGCTAGAACTAGTCCTGATTCATGAGGTTTATATGAGAGTCTAGACCGACCAACATAAGGAGTTTACCAATGTTGGTATTATTAGTTTTAGCAACTACTCAATTTTCTTCTAACGTAAAAACATGATGGAATTCCTTTAGATTTTTTCTCTATATTTTATTTTCTGATTCATATGGATATTTTTATTTTATTGGTTTAATATATCTATTTTTCACTAGAAAAACTAGATGAAAATTTTCACAAGCTTAAAAGGAATCAACATATTTAATAAGAATTTTTTTTTTTACGACACCGTGATCAAAGTTTTACCTATTTTGATGACTTTGCTGGATTCTCTCCCTCCCATGACTAATCCTCGTAGGCTCATGGAAAAGAAGAAACAATGAAAGAGAGAGATCAAATCTCAAGAAACTCCTCACCCTAAAATTAGAAAATGATTAAAAATCTTTCCATGCAATCTGTCCCTTCAAACAACCTCCTACCATACAAGAAGATTTATTGTTCTATATTGCACAATGGCATGTGTCATATCCATTACATTAAACAATTGTAATAGTTATAGCACTGTTGTGTGAGCTTCATTTAACATCCTAATTAACAATTTGTTACCTAGAAAGGTAGCAACCCCAGAGGAGGAATGAATTGAGTTCTTCAAAAATTTTAAGCAAATCTAATAAATATATGCTTTTAACCAAATTAGCTTAAATGTAAGTATGGTGTGTGTAATGTATAGTAGCAGAATTTAAAAAGAATGATGCAATACAAGAATTAAGAATAAGTAAAATAAAGAACATCACAAAGATAAAAGATTTATGGTGGTTTAGTGCAATTCCGTACCTACATCCCCTCTCCAAGCTCCACTTGAGAATTTCATTATAATCATCCCGACCACGGTATGATTATTTAATTTAACCATACTCATAAGCAAACTTAGTTGATTTTTCAAGATCACCAACCAAAATCTTACACAATTATTTTCTAGGCTAACAATTAAATCAAGTTTTTTTCTGGGTGCACCAACCAAATCTTACAATATCCAATTCTGAGCTTGGATGGGTCTAATCTAAATTTCTTGCACCCCAAAAAAACTTATAAAGAAAATCAAAAATATAATGGATAAGAAATTTAAGCACAAATAAAAATAGAAATAAAAACTCTTTTAGGTCGGAGAAATGATGAAAGGTGATTTTTTTGAAGCTTAAACTTTTCTTCTTTTGACACTTAAGAGGACGCAGCTGATGAGAGTAAAGATCTCTCTTGAAAGCTTACTAAAAGTTTTGCATTTAATCATCTCTTTTTCATTTTCTCAAAGATATTCAATAATCACTCCAATAAATGATGTATTTCTCTTTTAAATCTTCTTCTCTTCCTTCTTTAATGATTCTCTTATTTTTTGTAAGATTGGAAATGGCTGGAGAATGAATTTTAAATATTGGAATGCTTGAATTAGCTGTTGGAGTGAAAAAAAAAGCTATTAGAAGAAGCTAGAAACTAGCCATTAGAGATGTCTTCGTATTAGGAGTCGACTCACAATCTTCAAGGGTTGACTCAAGCTATGCATGAGTCAACTCAAATCACTTAGGAATTGACTTGGCCTCAGGGTCCAAAAATTATGTATACTTTTTTCTTGAGAGAGTCGGCTCACCATTCTGAGAGACGGCTTTAGAACTTCTAGGAGTCAACTTGAGTACTTTAAGAGTTGACTTGAACAAGGATCCCAAAAATTCAATTTTTTATCTTGACTGAGAGAGTCGGCTCTTGTTTTACAGAAGTTAACTTGCATTCCATGCCAATAAGCTCCAACATGCGATAATTGACTCCTCATTCTCTGAGGCCCACTCCTAATTAAGCTACCTGAACTTTATATTTCTTTTGTTTTCTGCTTGTTATTGCTCAAGGGTCGGCTCCTATACTTTTAGGGTTGACTCCATAAAGTCAAATACATGAAGTTTCATCTTTGATTTGCTTTGACTTAGCTTCTTTGAGAAGATTTCTTCTTTAGATAATTTATTCATTGTGAGCATCTAAGAAATCTTACATGTTGGGAATATATCCCAAAGCCAATCATCAGTCTATTGACAGTTGTGCTACTTATTATACTTATATATGAATTATTAATTCATAAAAGTTATTTTGGCATTTTTCATCATAAATTCTGTTGTCTTCTAATGAATTCCTGTATTGTGATGAAGTCCTTAGGACTATCTAGATTTGATAAAGAATGATTTATCATTTAGTCCTTAAATTATTCATGATCAAAAGATACGTTGTTACTTAGGACGATAATATTTATCATATATAGGTCATTGTGTGCCTTATAGATTAGTTATCCTCGTAACCAAGGAGTGTTGAGATACTGGTATGGCATACAAGTGAGATGTATAGGTACATCTACACTAAACGTGACCAACTCTGAAGCTTTTCTGCTGTTAAGATTTGCTTTGATGGAATATGGATATAACTATCCCTTCAATCTGAGATCACTATGGTGACTTTCAAGCAACTCACTGTGCTTTGGTGCCAGACTATCTGAATTTTTAATTCAATGATGGAAGATTTTTAGGCACGGTCAAGTACTTAAGAAGTCAGTGTGTGTATCAAGATGAAATTGACCATTCCTAATTTCAGGAGCTGTGTTCAATTGTGTTTCAATTTAGCAAAGCTTTGGCCAGGATAGTCTTAGTGACATAGGACTAATTGCTTTGAGACACGACATAGATGTATTTTTTAGGTTTGACAGTCAAATTCTGAATCATCTATTATACAGAGGTCATAGGGATGAATTATACAGTAATCATATTTGCGTAGGTTCTGAATGTTGCGATTACGACTATTCGACATATTCAAACGTCGGATACCATTAATAGATGGTCACTTCGATTAGTGCAAAAATTAGTTTCTATGCTATCAACTTAGGTTCAAACCTACGGAGTGACACATACTAGAGGTTCCTACCTGATCTGATGGTTGGTGAAGAGTTTCACTTAATTGGGACTATGATGAAGAGTCCCACTTGACTGGAACTCTATGGTTAAGAGTTCCATTGGACTAAAACTCTTCGATCAAGAGTCCCACAGCTCTAGGACTTTGAGTCCTACATATCTGAGACTCTGTGATTGAGAGTTGAAACTCTACAATCATGAGTTCTATTTGTTTCAGACACCGAGATCAAGAGTCCCACTAGTTTGGGACTCTTTGATCAAGAGTTTCATTTTGATGGGACTCTGTTGTCCGGACATCCACCAGATTTGAACTTTAAATTTATAAAAGATTTTATTAATAATTTGATCACTAATTAACTTAATTTGATTGAGTAATTATTTTTGGATCAAGTTCAATTGAATTGGGTTCAGTTGGGTTTGACCCGATTAGGTCACGGTTTGACCTAATCGCCGAGGAGGTTCGAATCCTGATTTGATCAGAGATTGAGCTTGATCAATTTCTAATTTTATTAAGATTTAATTAAGTCTAATTATATTAGATTTAATTTAATCTAATTGGGCCTAACCAATTTTGATTGGATTGGTTCAATTGGTTGAAGTTTAAATTCAAAGACTAGTTTGACTAGTCTTCTCTTCCCATGCGCCACATATGCCCCACGCCTCTTTGAATTCAATTTTCTCTCTCATAAAGTTTTCCATGCTAATTAGAGGTCTGTTTCCCAGGTCTCCCACATTCTAAATGGATTGGGATGGTTGGTTTCATTCAAAAATTCAAAGGAGTTTGAATTTTAAAGGCTAACCACCCATGCACCACCTCACTTTTGTGCAACCACTTTTCTTCACGAGAAAAGGTTCTTGTGCTTCATTCTTCATGTGCAAAATATTCCATGCCTTCCCTTCTTTCACCACTTTTTTGTTTGAAACAAATTTGTTGGTATTTGAATTCAAAACAAGTTTGAATTCAAATTGACAACCAACCCGTTCTAATCCTCTCATGCGTACTCTCCACTATTTTGGCAAAAAATAAAAGGAAGAGATTTTTGGACGTGTGACATAGATCTAAAAAAAAAGGGAGAGGACTTTCGTGAGCTCTGTGTGCATGAGAAAATATTAAAAAAAATTGAGAGAAAGAAAAAATAAAGATAGTTGGGCATAAGTTCTTTTTCTGAGTGCTACCTAGGATTTTAGAACCTGAGATTCGGAAAGCAATTGCATGAGCTATGAGAGTCGTAAGCCCACGAAATATCAGAGAGAACCTCCTTTACCTCTTTACTATGTCTACCAGCAATCTGGAGTATCCATGAAGCCCATAGATGAAGATCAAAATTATTCGATCGAAACAGCCCTTGAAAGACTCCGGTGTCGGGCTAGCACTCGCGGGGAGCCAATCAAAATCAGGAGCCTCGTGTGGATGATCCATGGAGGTCAAATATTTATGTGGCTATGTCATGACTAATGGACCTTCTTGATGATGATTATATTGTGACAATCGACTACCCATGCAAGGTATAGTGTTCAAAACACTTAGATGTAGTAAATAGCTTACTGTACTATTTTATTTTTCATATCTGATATGTATGCATTTATGTCATGTTTAGATTTTTAGTGTAGGATTTATTTTCTGATATGATCAGTAATTAATTAATTAAATTAATTAATTTTCTACTATAATTTAGCTATTTTTGAAAAAGTTTTTGAAAGTAGCACTGTTAACCCTGCACTGGTTCCTTCAAATGGTATTAGAGCAAAGTTCGCTAAACATGATATGCTTGCATATTTTAGATTGATAATTTAGATTTGATCTAAATATTAATTTAATATTTTAAATAATTAGATCTAAAATATTAAAATTAAGATCTCACGGACTGTAGGTTGTCTTGTTGTAGGATTTATCCCCTATAGTGAAAAGATTATCCTGGTACGTTGCTGATCTAAATCGTTAATAATAAAATCTTAAATTTAATCTAATATTTTTATGATCTGATTAAATTAGGCTTTAATCTAATTTTTTTTATCATGAATGCATGTTTAGATAAGATCTAAAATTTGATTCATGATTTAGTATTATGTAATGTACATAGCTTCAGATTAAATCCTACAACTAATATTATTTATGAATTGAGCTGATTCAATTTTAAAGTGAGTCGACTCAATTGATGAATAATACTAAGTTATAAAGAACCTTTCAAAATTTAAAAAATATTTTTAAAATATCAAAACCTCAGCCCGTAAACTTAATTAAAAATTAAGTATAATAATTTAGTGTCTAGAATTATGAATTAAGACTCTAAGTCATTAATCATAAAATGTGGATTATTGGATTAGTTGAATTAGGTCAATAAATTGGATTAGACCTAAGGTTAGTTAAAAAGTAGACTAAATTAGAGTAATTGATCAAATTTAATTAAATATTAATTTAGATTAGATCAAAAATTCTATAGACATAATTACAATAGTTATAGTTGATCAAGTCCATGCCTTTAATGAGGACCAAATGGACTTAATTCATGGCTACATGGGCGAAGTCAAAAATACTAGGTTGGTCAAATTAAAACTAATGAACCGAATGGTGTCTAAGATAAGTCTGAGAGTTTGACCAGTGATTTTTAATTAGGAGCTACTCGTACTGATTCGGTCTTTGACGAGTTAATGACATATCTATTCCACTGATCTCACTTACCTGGCCATCCTGATGAGTTAGGTTTTGATTGGATCATTTGGTGATTCGAGCTCACCCATGTCAATTAGGTAAATCAGTCTGACTGATTTAGATGCTCCTAATGGTAGCTTAGATTAGATTCTTTTTATCTGACTTGGTGAAGTCAGTGGAAGGATCGAAATTGGCTCGCTGTATTTCTTCCTTTTCTTAAATATGTTAACTAAATCCTCTAAAATTATTAGATTCTTAAAAATAAAATAGTTATATAGATAACTAAATCATTGCCTTTCATTAAGTTGAGTGATAATGAGTTCATTAATTTGATAATCACTGGAGGCCCAAAGGCCTGGTGCTTATTGATTAATGAAATTATCATTCATAAAATGATGATTTGATTAAGTCTTTCTGATGGTGGTTAGGTTGGCCGACTAAAGTTGGGCTTGATCATTTATTGGTTAGATAAGACCAAATGTAGTTATGTTAATGGTTGGACCTAATCGAACTTTCTCAGTAGAGGCCAAAGTCTACTGATTAGATCTCTGGAGCAAAATTAATATTAATTATTTAGAGAAATAATTAGTTTTAAACCTACCCATAGGTGCACATGGGTTGACTAACCAAAGTTGGGCTCGTGTGTAGACTATGTGGATTCTAGTATCCACTAAGAAATTAAAGTAATTCCTCGAATTGGAGGTAGAGGCTACTAATTCATATAAAATAGTGGAAGAATCTTTAGACTAAAGTCCAAGTCTTTAGGATAGTTGATTCATATACTAATTAGGTTTGATTTTTCTTGTTATGCAGAAATGGCCACTAACTTATCGCTCTGATCATTGTTAGACAATGAAAAATTAATGGGACCCAACTATGATAGTTGGTATCGTAAGTTGAAAATCATCCTGGAGCATGAGCGGATCCTTTATGTCATAATAGATCCAGTACCTGAGGAGCCAGCTCCGAATGCTAGAGGAGCGGTCTGAGATACTTATCAAAAGTGACTCAATAATTACACCACCATTCGGTGTATAATGCTGACGGCAATGAATGATGAGTTCAGTTGCAGGTTTGAAAACACCCAGCCATAGGAGATGCTTCAAATATTGAATGACTTCTTTGGCACACCTGATAATGTTGAAAGGCACAAAATAAATTATGCTATTTTCAACGCTCGGATGAGGGACGGGGCCTCAGTCACCGATCATGTATTGTACATGATTGAGATGATTGAGCATCTTAGCAAGCTAGACTTTTTTCTGTACGAGCAGCTCGGTATGGATGCGATCCTTAATTCCTTGCCCAAATCTTTTCTTCCCTTCCTAACTCATTTCAGAATGACAAAGCCTACAGTCAACTACTACGCTTGTTGAAATTATTGCAGAACTTTGAGAAGGATCATCAACTCCATAAGGAGATGGTGAATTTAGTGGGAGGGTCTTCTTCTAGTCATCGATCCTTTAAGAAATGAAAGAAGAATAAGAAGAAGAAGAATAAGAAGGTGCAGCCATATGCCGGGATGATTGCATAAGATCAGATCAAGAAGTGCAAGTCTAACCAGAGCCAGACGGAGTGCTTCTTCTATAAGAAGTAGGAGCACTGGAAGAGGAACTGTCCTCTATACATTGCCTTCCTAGACCTAAACAGGCCGAGGAGGAAGCAAGTGGTTGGTGGGCAAAGTAATTATATGATAACAGCTTGCAATTTTTTCTTATTTGATTCTACTGCCTGGGTATTAGATACTAGAAGCCCTTATCATATTTATAATTCTATGCAGGGCTTGTAGGTCAGTAGAAGATTTGATCAAGATGAGAGGTTTTTGAACGTTGGAGATGGAAGATGAGTTCTTATTCTAGCTTTAGGAATCAAGAACCTTGTAATTAATTCAAATAAAGTTATTCTCAATGAATGTCATTTTTGTCCAACCTTCTTATTGAATGTCATTTCTATAGGCCCTTTGGCCATGAATGATTTTGAAATATTAATAAAAAAATTTTTTGTAATATCATTTTGAATGGTGTTATAATTTTTATTGGATAATTGAATAATGGAATTTATTTACTTTCTATGCCTATTAACGTGATTCAATCCTCCAGTAAATGCCCTAGAATTAGTGATGTATCTAATGTCTACCTTTGACACTGTAGGCTAGGTCATATTAACAAGAATATAATTAATAGGTTAGTTCAAAAAGAAATTCTTAAGGTTAGTGATTGTGAATCACTTCCGACCTATGAGTCCTGTCTTCTTGGTAAGATGACCAGATCATCTTTTACTAGAAAAGGTGAACGAGCTACTGAACTCCTGAGTCTAGTACATTCGGATGTATGTGGACCCATGAGCTCAAATGCCAGAGATGGATACTTCTACTTCATAACCTTCATAGATGATCTATCGAGGTATGGGTACATCTACTTAATGAAACATAAGTCAGAGTCATTTGAAATATTCAAACTATTTCAAAATGAGATAGAAAAATAAATTGGAAAGAGTATTAAAACTCTTTAGTTTGACCAAAGGGGTGAGTATCTTTCCAATAAGTTTTTGACATATCTTGGGGAGAATGAGATTCTCTTCCAATGGACCTCTCCTGAAACACCACAACATAATGGTGTGTCTGAGAGGAGAAATCGGATTCTACTGGTCTGCCAATCTTCCTATGGGGATATGCGCTTGAGTCAGCTTGTTACATTCTAAATAGGGTTCTAAGTAAATCTATTAATAAAATACCATATGAGATATGGGCATGACGTAAGCCAGTGCTCTCACATCTTAGGGTTTAGGGATGTCCAACTTATGTCAAACGTTTAATGACAGATAAGCTTGGACCTAGGTATGATAAGTGTAGTTTTATAAGTTACCCAAAAGAAATCAAAGGATACTACTTCTACCTTGCTGATGAGCAAAAAGTGTTTGTCAGTCTTAAGACAGTCCTTTTAGAAAAGAAGTTTTTTAGTGAAGGAACTAATGCCTCTAAGGTCGAACTTGATAAAGTACGACAGGTGGAAGAATAGACACAAGTTGTTGAACCTAAGCTAGATATGATTAGATCAAACCTAGAATCCATTATAAATGCACCCTTAAGGCAATCTGGTAGAGTACCACGTCAACCGAATAGATACTATGATTTCTTGGTTCGGGATGGAGATCCTATTAAACTCGATGAGAACGATCAGGATCCGATCACCTATATAGATGCAATGCAGAGATCCGACTCTGAAAAATGGATTGAGGTCATAAAATTCGAAATGAAATTCATGAAGGTCAACGATGTATGGACATTAATCGATCCTCCCGAAGGGGTGAAACCCATAGGGCATAAGTGGGTCTTCAAAAGGAAAAGGAGTGCAGATGAAAAGGTGGAGACCTATAAAGCCCATCTGATTGTCAAGGGATATCGTCAACATTATGGTATTGACTATGATGAGACATTTTCTCCTATGGTAATGCTCAAATCCATTTGGATTATACTTGCCATTGCTGCCTATCTGAATTATGAAATCTAGCAGATGGATGTGAAAAAGACCTTCCTAAATGGAGAACTAGATGAAGAGGTGTATATGATATAGCCTGAAGGATTCACATCGATAGATGAGTCTAAGGTGTGTAGGCTTCAAAGGTCCATTTATGGACTGAAGCAGGCATCTCGGAGCTAAAATATATGATTTGATAGAACAATTAAAACGTATGGCTTCGTTAAGAATGAAGAGGAGCCCTGCATATACAAGTGGGCTAATGGTTCAGTAATAGTATTTCTAGTATTATATGTGGATGACATTCTCATAATCAGGAATGATGTCCTTGCATTACAAGGAATAAAGATCTGGCTATCATCACAGTTCTCCATGAAAGATCTAAAAAAAGCTTCCTACATCTTAGGAATGAAGATCTATAAAGATAGATCTAAAAGATTGCTTGGATTGTTCCAATCTACGTATATTGACACTGTGTTGAAATGGTTCGGCATGGAGAATTTCAAGAAAGGCTATCTATCAATAGGCCATGGAATTTCTCTTTCAAAGAGGGATTGTCCGACAACACCTCTAGAAAGAGAGAGGATGAGTAGAATACCATATGCTTCGGCAGTGGGTTCTATAATGTACGCCATGATATGTATGCGATTAGATGTGGCATACTCAATAGGGGTAGTGAGTAGATACCAATCTGATCCAGGAGAGAACCACTAGAAGGTTGTTAAAACCATCCTGAAGTATTTAAAAAATATTAAGGACCAGTGGCTTGTAGATGGTGAATTAGACTTGAAACATATGAGATTCACAGAATTCAGTTTCTAATCTGATCATGATGATAGCAAGAGTATGTTGGGATATATATTCATCCTTAATGGAGGGGCTGTCTATTGAAAATGTTTTAAGCAGCACACTATGGCCAATTCAGTTTGCAAGACGAAGTATGTCGCTACATCAGAAGCTGCCAAAGAAGCGGTGTGGCTGAGAAAAATTATCATCAAGCTCAGAGTAGCACCCTCCCTTGATGGTCCAATTCTGCTCTATTGCGACAACTCTGGAGTCATTGCTCAAACAAAGGAACCTAAGGTGCACCAATGGACAAAGCATATTCTACGCCGCTTCCACCTTATCCGAGAAATTATGGATTGAGATGATGTCGACCTTCAGAAGATCGATGGAAAGGAGAACTTGACCGACCCATTCACTAAAGCTGTTGCGGTGAAGGAGTTCAATGACTTCAAGTTGAAGATAGGTATTAGATACTGCACCGATTGGCTTTAGTCTAAGTGGAAGATTGTTGGAAATATGTCTCAAAGCCAATCATCAGTCAGTTGACGGTTGTGCTACTTATTATACTTATATATGAATTATTAATTAATAAAAATTATTTTGATATTTTTCATCATAAATTTTGTTGTCTTCTAATAAACTCCTGTGTTGTGATGAAATTCTTAGGATTATCAAGATTCGACAAAGGAGGATTTATCGTTTAGTCCTTAAAGTATTTATGATCAAAAGATACGTTGTTACTTAGGACGACAATGTTTATCATGTATAGGTCATTGTGTGCCATATAGGTTGGTTGTCCTCATAACCAAGGAGTATTGAGATATTGGTATGGCATACAAGTAAGATGTATGTGTACATCTACACTGAACATGACCAACTCTGAAGCTTTTCTGCTGTCAAGATTTGCTCTGATAAAATATGGGTATAACTATCCCTATGACTTGAGATCACCATGATGATTTTTAAGCAACTCACTGTACTTTGGTATCGAACTATCTGAATTTTTAATTCAATGACGGAAGGTTTCTGGGCACAATCTGAAGGAGAAATCCTATTTTTCGGATCAAGTTCGTTCAGATCTGATTGGATCAAGAGGCATATTTCAAAAATTTTCTTTTGGATCCAAATTAGATCTGATATTTTCTAGATCTGATTTTATGATCTGATAAATAAAAAAATTAAATTAAATTAAATCTAAATTAGTTTTACCTTGATATGGGTAATTTGATTATTCGTTGATGATATCTGCTGATAGTCTGAGGTTCTAGATCTAGCCACGCAAGCGACTGGCCTCTATCGATATCCACTTGACTGGATCTGGAGATCTTCTCCTTCTTTATTACGTCTTCAAAAATTAGATCTAGATTAGATTTGGAGGATCTTCAAAACTCCTTTTGAAGATCAGCAGTCGTCTCTGCAGCAGTGCTGTCTTCTTCCTTTCTCGTCAGCCTTTTCTTGCTTGAATCGCACTAATCTGAAGCCCAACTATCCTTAGGCGTGGAGAGGAGGGAGATGGCTAGAAGGTGGCATGGAGGAGGAAGAGGGACAGCCTTGGGGTGTGGCTAGGAGAAGAGTTATCTCAAAGTTGGGCGCAGACAAGTCTTTATATAGATCCTGCTACGCCACGTAGTGCCACATCACCCCAACCAATCATGTTGCTTCATGCAATCAGATCTAAATCTGATTGGTGGGATGACATCATCCGATCCAATCAGATGAGAGATCCATAGATGTATCCTTAGGTGGTGCCTAAGACTGATCAAAGTCTATAGGTGAGGGTCACCTAGTTTGAATCCAAGAAGCAACCTGGAGTTCATCCGTATGGGACTCCAAGCATCCCTATCCATGGGCGCACGCCATCCTAGGCATGCACCCCTTCCTTTTCAAAATCCAGTGAGGGAACAAGCTCCTATCTACTCTCCAATAAGTGCATGACACATGGGTAGATGTCCAAGGATCAAAGGTCAATATTTGACCAAAGTCAAAGGACAAGAATTAGCAGGTGATGAAAAATGGCAGATGTTGTCTCAAACTTATCTTATAAATTAAGACAATCCTTTTCTGACCTGGACAAGCTCCAGTCAGACCAGGTAAAGGTACTTGAGTGAGTACAAACTCATTTGGCTCGGTCGAGATAACTTTTAATGATAGATAAAGAAGAATGTTAGGTTCAATCGTGTGCTAGCACGATTTTTTTGAACCTAATTGAATCTAATTCAAATCAATTGAACTAGGTTGATTCAATTAATAATATTTAGATCCAAATCCTTATTTGTATGACCCAGTTAGGTTCAGTTCTATATGGTAATGGGATATGTCGTGATCCCTATCATTGACATCATCGAAACTCCTTTCGATGGATCAGAACTCTTCTGATTCAGACAACTAGAATGATCGATCATTTAAATTATTCTAATTGCTCCCAAAATCCACCAGTGACACCTAGCAGTATATGGTGGCAACCCATCAAAACTAAAAATAAACCTCTCGGTACAGCTACTTGTGTGATTAAGTTCTTCTATCTTGAGCTCCAATCAATTTAAGGATAAGGTGAACTCGTCAAACCCTAATTTCTATTATATGATTTAATCATTCGATTCAAGTCTGATGTAAAAACCTTAATAGAAACTCTTTCTATTATTTTACTCTCTGCCATGACCATGGGCTTATGGACTTGATTCTCATGATCATCATAGGACTGTTCCTCATCTACCGAGGTAGATAGATTCCATCTTGGTGCAATCCAATTCCTACAATGAACATGCTATAGCCAACATACACCTCAAGATTTCGAATGGCTAGGAGATCGAGTCATAGTGTAGTCAAACTATAACACCTTCAAGGTGAACTATCGATGCACCTCAGGTCAAAGAACCAGACACTCCACTGCAGCTTTGAGTCAGTCATCGATGAGAAGGTAGACTTTCTTATGACTACTCGAGGTGGTCATGCTCAGTTCCCTCATTCTCTAACGAATATCTATACTCTTATTCTGATATCTCTACATCGTAGACTCAAGACTCATCTACTATAAAAAGCGATTGTACACTAACCTTTCGGATCAATCACCATCCTCATGATGATTCTATGGTCATGAGCATTTTATGAGTTAATAATAAAAATTCTTGTCTTAAATTTTTCAACTCTTGAACATAAGAATTATCATTACCATTAACTCAAGGGATGTATCACAGACACTAAATATACATATGTGATAGAAAATAACCCATTTTATTATTTATAGTCAAAATTATAATTTTACTCCGAGAAGTGTATTATAAGTGTCAGCCAATTCTGGCTTCTAGGACACACATATCTAACAAACTTCCACTTGATCTAAAGCCAATTGGCTACAAATCTAAGTCCTATCTTCTCAAGGTGGGCTTCGATCTTCTGCTGATCCAATGGCTTTGTAAGCAGATCCGCCATATTGTCTACAAAGTTGACTCTCTTGACCTCGATGTAACCCTTCTTGAGGTAATCGCGGATGAGGTGGTATCGCCGCTCGATATGCTTGGATTTTTTATGAGACCTCGGCTCCTTAGCAAGAGCTATGACACCATTGTTGTCGTAGTACAAAGGAATGGCATCTGATGGCATCACTCCGATCTCTGTGGCAAACTTCTTGTACCAGAATGCCTTCTTTGTAGCTTCTGATGCAGCGATATATTCTACTTTCATGGTGGAATTTGTTATCACTATCCGCTTGAAACTTTTCCAACTAACAGCTCCATCATTGCATAAAAATAGACTCCCAGATGTCGACTTTCGATCATCTATATCGAACATAAAATCCGAGTCTGTATACTCCTGGACTTGGAGTTCTCCATTACCAAAGACTAGTAACATATCCTTAGTTCTTCTTAAGTACTTAAGGATACATTTCAAAGAAGTCTAGTATTTTTCATCTAGATTCGATTGATATCTGCTCGTGATACTCACAGCATGGGCTATATCAGATCATGTACATAACATGGCATACATGAGGCTTTCTATTGCTGAAGCATAAGGGATCTTGCTCATGCATTCTATTTCCTCAGGAGTGCAAGGGCACATCTTCTTGGAAAGATGAATGCCATGTCTGAAGGATACTAAACCCCTCTTAAAGTTTTTCATGCTAAACCTCTTTAGCACTTTCTCTATGTACATCTTCTGTGAAAGTCCTAGCATCCTATTTGGTCTATCTCTATAGACCTTAATTCCTAGAATAAAGGATGCTTCTCCTTCGTCTTTCATAGAGAATTCTTTAGATAACCACATTTTAACTATGGTCAATATGAGAATATCATTTTCAATAAGAAGGATGTCATCCACGTACAATGTAAGGAAGACAACAACGCTCCCACTGACCTTTTTAAAGACACATGGCTCCTCATCATTTTTGATGAAATTAAATAATTTGATCACATCATTAAAACAAGTATTCCAGCTTCGAGATGTTTGCTTAAGTCCATATATGGACCTTTGTAGCTTGCATACCTTGTGATCATCATCACTGGATGTGAAACCTAGCGGCTGTTCCATATAGATATCTTCCTCAAGATATCCATTTAAGAATGCCGTTTTCACGTCCATTTGCCATATTTCATAATCAAAATAGGCTGCAACAGCAAGCAATGTGCGGATGGATTTTAGCATAGCTACTGGCGAAAAGGTATCCTGATAGTCAATGCCTTCACGTTGACTATAACCTTTTGCCACTAATCTAGCCTTGAATGTCTCCACATTTTCATCTGCACCAATCTTTCTCTTGATAGATCCATTTACATCCAATAGGTACTATACCTTCTGGTGGATCTACCAAGGTCCAGACTTGGTTTGAGTGCATCGAGTCAATTTCTGACTTCATTGCCTCTAACCATTTCTTCGGAGTCAATATTTGATATCGCCTCATTATAGGTTTTGGGATCATCACCATGAACCCCATTACCTATGAGGAATATTTTCTCTACATCCTCTGAAATAGTACCTAAGTACCTCTCAGGGGGATGGGAAATCCTTTTCGATCTATGAGGTGGAGGAGGTAGTGAATGGATTGGCTCAACCTGATTTGGTTCCATTTGGTCCTTAGCTCATTGCTCTTGTGAGACTTTCTCTTTGAGCTTAATCTGCTTTTCAATGCTGCTATCTTGAATAAACTATTTTTCAAGAAAGATGGCATATCGACTCACAATCACATTATGATCTTCTGGAATGTAGAAATAATATCCTAATGACTCTTTAGGATATCCTATAAATCGAGCTCTAAAGAACCTAAAGTCTAACTTGTCCGCTTGTTGTCTTTTGACATGAGCCGGACAACCCCAAATTTTGAAATGACTCAGACTTGGTTTCTTATCATGCCATATCTCATACGGTGTGATAGGAACGATTTTAGGGGGAACCCTATTCAGTAAGTATATAGCAGTTAACAAACAGTATCTCCAAAAAAAATTAGGAAGGTCTGTGAAGCTCATCATGGATCAGACCATATCTAATAGGATTCGATTCCTCCATTTTGAAATCCTGTTGAGTTGAGATATTTCAGGTGGAGTCCATTGAGAGATTATACCATTTTCCTTAAGATAGTCCAAAAATTTTCGACTAAGGTATTCACCTCCTCGATCTGATCGAAGAACCTTAATGGGTTTTCCAGTTTGCTTTTCTACTTTATGTCTGAACTCCTTGAACTTTTCAAAGGCTTCAGACTTGTGTCTCATAAGATACACATACCCATACCTAAATAAATCATCGATAAAGGTTATGAAGTAGACCAAGTTGCCCCTAGCCGGCACATCAAATGGGCCACATACATCTGTATGTACTAGGGCAAGAAGATCCGTGGCCCTTTCCCCATGTCCTACAAAGGGAGCTTAGTCATTTTGCCATGAAGACATGATTCATAAATTGGATATGACTCAAAAGTCAACAGACTTAATAGCCCAGTTTTTCTTCCAATTTGTTGATCCCTATCTTCTACTATATGACCTAATCTTAGGTGCCATAGAATATCCTATCGTTTGGACCATCCCTAGGTCATTTTGATTTTATGGCATTCATATTTTGCTCGAAAATTAAAAATAGATACATCAACATGTAACTGATAAAGACCGTTAATAAGGAAATCACTTTGCAATTTTATTTCTTTCATAAAGAATGTTACAATGGTCCTTAAGAAAAGGTAATTACATAGCCTTCTAATGCTAAGCAAGAAATAGAAATCAAATTTCTTCTGCTAGCTACAGGCACATAATAACAGTCTTTTAAAACTAAGTCTAAACCAGATGGTAATCGAAGAGGGTATGTTTCCCATGGCCACGATGCAGCAACTCTTGCTCCATTTCCGACGTGCAGGATCATGTCTCCATCCCTCAGCCTTCCTACTATCCTCAAGATCCCTGCATAGGAAGTGCACAAGATGAGCACTAGAAATCCAGAGTCAAGCACCCAACTGGATGCAGAAGAAATCCATAAGGTTAGACTCAATAACGAGCATACCTCTAGAAGGACCTGCCTCCTTCTTCTTCTTCAGGGTGGCCAGGTAAGTAGGGCAGTTTCCGCTTTCCAGTGGCCATCGTCATTGTTGCAATGGAAAATACTTTTCTTTGTCAGCGGCCTTTTTCTTCAGGCTCTATCCTTCTTCTTCTTTCCTCCTTCCACCTTCTGCTTTTTACGCAAGACTTCTTTTTCTTTCCAAAAAGACTTTCTTTTGGAAGAAGTCCATTCCATAGCAAGAACTGAGCCTTTAGAACCTTTCATAGAAAGCTCAACAGTAACCAGCATGTTCATTAAGTTTGGCCAAGAAATTTTGAAGTTTATGCATGTGGTAATTCATGATGAATTGCCCATATGCATCAGTCAAGGATTGCAGAATAATATCATTCTACAGATCCAAGTCCAACCTTCACTCCAAGCTTCTCAAGCTCTTCCAAGTCCTTGATCATCATCAGACAATGATCTTGGACTGACTACCCATCATGCATCTTAGCCTTAAAACAGTCATTTAGTGACTTGATACTTGGCTGCATGCGACTCTGTTCACCAAACATCTCCTATAGGTGAGCCAACATTTGGCGAGCAGTCCTGATATCTTCATGTTGGTGCTGGAAGCTCATCAGACATCGAGTCCCAACATGTAGTATCTGGCCTTATTATCATTCGTCCGTATCCACTTATCTTCCAGAGATGCTCTCTGCTTCAACAGATGGACGAGGCTGGTAAGGTGGGAGGGTCCTTGATCCAATACATGAGTTAACTTCTTAGAACCCAAAATGAATTTTGAAGTTCCTGAGCCAATCCTTTATAATTGGGTCCGGTCAGTCTATGTGTGTCCAGGATACGTGCTAATGGGTTGGATGCAGACATTTTTCTATAGAGAGTCAAAGATTCTAGTTAGATACTGTAATTATGACTTGACCAATTTATTTAGGAATTTTATTTTTAAATAAATTAGCTTCCACTATTTTCTCGGATCCCTACACTTCCTCTGTAGAGATGCAAAAATCTCCATGATTAATGATTTCTAGTGGATGGTGCGGTCTCACCAACTGACTCATCACCTCACCTAATAGTTATTGGTGATGGGTTAGCCAATGAGTGAACAACTCTTGTTCAATGATTCTCTAATCATGGTGCACCCAAACTTGGTCTCTAATTCATGAATCTCACCGTATCCAAAATATTGATCCACTCTTTAGTTAAGTCAGACCCACCATTTGCATAGACTGGATTCCTAATTGAGTCTCTCACCATATCCAAAATATTGAGCCCAACTCATCCTCCAGCCCATAGCATCCAATGCCTAATAGACATGGTTGCATCTTTTCAATGCAACTGAGCCACTGTAATCCAGCCAAGAACAATCAACCCCGGAAGGGCCCGCACATCTACAATGGTGGAAGACCTTAGACTTAATCTTTTCTTAGGAAGAATTTGATTTAGGTCTCATTAAACTAGACTTGATCATAGTCATAACCAATTATGACTAACCTAGTGGCATGGGTTAGCTCAGGATTATTGACCACCTCAGATCAGAACTGAGTCAACAGATATGGCCAGGTAAGTGAGACCGGTGGAAGGGAATATGCCATTAACTCGACAAGAATGCATTCGAGGTCGAGTAGCTTCCTAATTAAAAATCAGTCGATCGTATCTGCCAAACTTACCTTAGACACCAAATTATTGAGTCCAGAACCAATTGGGTTAGCCTACAATCCAGACTCTAACCACTGAGCCTAATTAGGTCTTTAGCTTGATCGATCACTCACATGACTCGATCTTGACCCAGACTTAATCCTATTAGGCTGGTCAATTTAAGCATTGTTGATCCCATCTAACCAACTCTTGATTCGATTTGATCAACCGCTTAGACCTAATTGAGCTACCCAAGCCCGAACCCAGTATTATGAATATGTCTTAGATCTAAAATTCTCAATTTTAGATCTAATTGAATATTTCATAATCTTAATTCTTAATTAAGTTTAGGGTTCATAAACAAAATATGCAAATATAGAATCCTAGGATTTCAAGATCTAGGATTTTGCAGAAAGTAAGTTTTCAATTTTTGATTAAGGACGAATGCGCAGCACCCCTACACATCATAAGAACACCCCATCGAATGGGAAGGAGAGGGCCTTTAAATCCCTACTTTGTTCTTATGATCGGACGGCCAAGAGGAACGCCTTAATCAGGAACATGCAATAATCTACAAAAACTAGTTTTAGATCTATATCATATATCTCATATAAGAAAATTAGATCTAATCAAAATGGCATATTTTGCATATACATCTCATGTATCAATGCATATTTTTAGATCTAAATTATCTCATAATAATCTAAAAAATTAGAATTTAAATTGATCTAATCAAAATAAATTCTAATCTAGATCAATTATGTAGAACTATTCTACAACTAGTCTAGAACATGCATCTAATCATATCTCATATGATATTTAAAATTAAATTTAATTTATTATTTTATTTTTTAGATGTTATTATAACCATTATAATATCAAAAAATAGTAAATAAATAGATCTTAAAATATGATTTAATCAAATTAAATTGAATTATGATTATACTAGACTATTCTATAGAACTAATTCTATTCCTTAGAACTAGTCATGCATATCTTTCATACATATTAGATCTAGATTAATTAATTTTAATTTTTTAATTTTTTAATTTTAGATCTGAATCACATCTCATGTGATATCTAAAATTATTAATTTAATTAGAAATTAAAATTAGATCTAAATAAATTTTAATGGAACCTAACTCTGATACCAATTGAAGGAAAAATCCTGTTTTCCCGGATCAGGTTCGTTCAGATCTGATTGGATCAAGAGGCATATTTTAAAAATTTCTTCTTAGATCTAAATTACATCTAATATTTTCAAAATCTAATTTTATGATCTAATAAATAAAAAAATTAAATTAAATTAAATCTAAATTGGTTTACCTTGATATGGGTAATCCGATTATCCGTTGATGATCTGCTGATAGCCTGAGGTTCTAGATCTAGCCACGCAAGCGCCTGATCTCTATCGGTATCCACTCAGATTGGATCTGGAGATCTTCTCCTTCTTTATTATATCTCTAAAAATTAGATTTGGATCTAATTTGGAAGATCTTCAAAATTTTTTCTAAAGATCAGCAGTCGTCTCTGCAGCAGTGCTGCCTTCTTTCTTTCTCGTCAGCCTTTTCTTGCTTGAATCGCACTAATCTGAAGCCCAACTATCCTTGGGCATGGAGAGGAGAGAGATGGCTAGAAGGTGGCATGGAGGAGGGAGAGGGACAGCCTTGGGGCATGGCTAGGAGAAGAGTTCTCTCAAAGCTGGGCATAGACAGATCTTTATATAGACCCTGCTGCACCACATAGTACCACATCACCCCGGCCAATCACGTTGCTTCATGCAATCAGATCTAAATCTGATTGATGGGATGACATCACCTAATTCAATCAGATGAGAGATCCATAGATTCATCCTTAGGTGGTGCCTAAGACTGGTCAAAGTCTATAGGTGAGTGTCACCTAGTTTGAATCCAAGAAGCAACCTGAAGTTCCATCTATATGGGACTCCAAGCATCCCCATCCATAAGCACACGCCATCCTAGGCATGCACCCCTTTCTTTCCAAAATTCGATGAGGGGATAAGCTGCTATCTACTCTCCAATAAGTGCATGACATATGGGCAGATGTCCAAGGGTCAAAGGTCAATGTTTGACCAAAGTCAAAGGACAAGAATTAGCAGATGATGAAAAATGGCAGGTATTATCTCAAACTTATCTTATAAATTAAGACAATCCTTTTCTAATCTGGACAAGCTTCAGTCAGATCAGATAAAGATATCTGAGTAAGCATAAACTCATTTAACTCAGTCGAGACAACTTTTAATGATAGATAAAGGAGAATATTAGGTTCAACCATGTGCTAGCACGATTTTCTTGAACCTAATTGAATCTAATTCAAATCAATTGAACTGGGTTGGTTCAATTGATGATATCTAGATCTAAATCCTTATTTGTGTGATCCAGTTAGGTTCAGTTCTGTATGATAATGGGATATGTCGTGATCCCTATCATTGACATCATCAAAACTTTTTTCGATGGATTAGAACTCTTCTGATTCAGACAATTAGAATGATCGATTATCTAAATCATTCTAATTGCTTCCAAAATCCACCAATGACACCTAGCAGTATATGGTGGCAACCCATCAAAACTGAAAATGAACCTCTCAGTGCAGCTACTTGTGTGATTAAGTTCTTCTATCTTGAGCCCCGATCAGTTTAGGGTTAAGGTGAACTCGTCAAACCCTAATTTCTATCATATGATTTAATTATTCGATTCAAGTCCGATGTGAAAATCTTAATAGAAACTCTTTCTATTATTTCACTCTTTGCCATGGCCATGGGCTTATGGACTTGATTCTCATGATCATCATAGGGCTGCTCCTCCACCGAGGTAGATAGATTCCATCTTGGTGCAATCCAATTCCTACAATGAACATGCTATAGCCAACATACACCTCAGAATTTTGAATGGATAGAAAATCGAGTTATGGTGTAGTCAAACTATAACACCCTCAAGATGAACTGCCGATGCACCTCAGGTTAAAGAACCAGACACACCACTGTAGCTTCGAGTCAGTCATCAACGAGAAGGTAGACTTTCTTATGACTACTCGAGGTGGTCACGCTCAGTGCCCTTATTCTCTAATGAGTACCTATACTCTCACTCAAATATCTCTATACCATAGACTTAAGATTCATCTACTATAAAAATCGATTGTACACTAATCTTTCGGATCAATCACCATCCTCATGATGATCTTATGGTCAGAAATATTTTATGAGTTAATAATGAAAATTCTTGTCTTAAATTTTTCAACTCTTGAAAATAAGAATTATCATTACCATTAACTCAAGGGATGTATCACAGACACTAAATACATATATGTGATAGAAAATAATTCATTCTATTATTTATAATCAAAATTATAATTTTATCCCTAGAAGTGTATTATAAGTGTTAGCCAATTTTGGCTTCTAGGGCATACATATCTAACACAATCAAGTACTTAAGGAGTCAGTGTGTGTATCAACATGGGATTGACCGCTCTTGATTTCAGGAGCTGTGTTCAATTATATTTTAATTTAGCAAAGTCTTGGCTAGGATAGTCTTAGTGACACGGGACTAATTACTTTGAGACACGACATAGATATATTTTCTAGGATTGACAGTCAAACCTTGAATCATCTATTATATAGAGGTCATAGGGATGAATTATATGATACCATATTCATGTAGGTTCTGAATATTGCGATTGCGACTATTCGACCTATTCGGACATTGGGTACCATTGCTAGATGGTCACTTCGATTAGTATAGAAATTAGTTTCTATGCTATCGGCTTAGATTTAGATCTATAAAGTTACACACACTAGAAGTTTCTACCTGATCTGATGGCTGATGAAGAGTCCCACTCAATTGGAACTCTATGGTCAAGAGTCCCATTGGACTAGAACTCTTCAATCAAGAGTCCCACAGCTCTAGGACTTTGAGTTCTACATGTCTGAAACTCTATGATTGAGAGTTGAAACTCTACAATCATAAGTTTCATTTATTTCGGACATCAGGATCAAGAGTCCCATTAGTTTGGACTGTTCGATCAAGAGTTTCATTTTGATGGAACTCTATTGTCCAGACATCCACTAGATTTGGATTCTAAATTTATGAAAGATTTTATTAGTAATTTGATTGCTAATTAACTCAATTTGATTGAGTAATTATTTTTAGATCAAGTCCAATTGAATTAGGTTTAGTTGGGTTTGACCCTATTAGGTCACAGTTTGACCTAATCACTGAGGAGGTTCGAACCTTGATTTGATCAGAGGTTAGGCTTGATCAATTTTTAATTTTATTAAAATTTAATTGAGCCTAATTAAGCCTAATTATGTTAAATTTAATTTGATCTAATTGGGCCTAACCAATTTTGATTGGGTTGGTTCAATTGGTTGAAGTTTAAATTCAAAGACTAGTTTGACTAGTCTTCTCTTCCCATGCGCCACATATGCCCCACGCCTCTTTGAATTCAATTTTCTTCTTTGGTAAAGTTTTCCATGCTGATTAGAGGTCTCTCACCCCTAGGTCTCCCACGTTCCAAATGGATTGGGATTGTTGGTTTCATTCAAAAATTCAAAGGAGTTTGAATTTTAAAGGCTAACCACCCATGCGCCACCTCACTTTTGTGCGCCCACTTTTCTTCATGAGAAAAGGTTCTCGTGCTTCATTCTCCATGCACAAATTATTCCACGCCTTCCCTTATTTTGCCACTTTTTTGGTTGAAACAAATTGGTTGGCATTTGAATTCAAAACAAGTTTGAATTCAAATTGACAACCCACCCATTCTAATCCTCTCACGCATACTCTCCACTATTTTGGCAAAAAATAAAAGGAAGAGATTTTTGGACGTGCGACATAGATCTAAAAAAAAGGAGAGGACTTTCGTAAGCCTCTGTGTGCATGAGCAAAATATTAAAAAAAAATAAGAGAAAGAAAAAATAAAGAGAGTTGGGTGCAAGTTCTTTTTCTGAGTGCTACTTAGGGTTTTAGAACCTAGGATTCGAAAAGCAATTGCATGAGCTACGAGAGTTGTAAGCCCGTGAAACTTCAAAGAGAATCTCCTCTACCTCTCTACTATGTCTACCAGCAATCCAGAGTATCCATGAAGTCCGTAGACGAAGATCAAAGTCATTCGATCGAAATAGTCCCTGAAAGACTTTGGTGTCGAGCTAGCACTCACGGGGAGCCGATCAAAACTAAGAGCCTTGTATGGATGATCCATGGAGGCTAGATATTTGCGTGGCTATATCGTGACTAGCAGACCTCCTCGACAATGATCAGATCACGACAATCGATATAGTAAATAGCTTACTACACTATTTTATTTTTCAGATCTAATATGTATGTATTTATGTCATGTTTAGATCCTTAATGTAGAATTTATTTTCTGATATGATCAGTAATTAATTAATTAGATTAATTAATTTTTTATTATAATTTAGCTATTTTTGAAAAAAATTTTGAAAGTAGCACTATTAATCCTGCACTGGTTCCTTCATTACATCCATCCTTAAAACACATAATTAGCACTATTTTTATTCAATATTTTATTATTATCAAAATCAATCATTTGGATCAACAATCTCTTCTTTTTGATGATAACAAAATTTTAAGTATATGTGCAATAAAATATTATATATTTTAATTAATTTACCAATATAAATATGAATCATAAAGTGAATAAGTAAGCACTTGTAAAAATATACTTTATAAATATTTCAATTAAGGTTTATCACAAAATTTTCATCATAAATCAACATATTCTCATTTCATATAATCATCTCAAGCAAGCAATTGAGCATCTCAAGCATAACGTCTCCCATATATTCAATTAAAGAAAGAAGCATATAAGTATATACTCAATAATACTTTTCCTCCTTTTTGACAGCATTAAAAAGTTGAAAGAGTTAGAGAGTATTATCAAAAATAAGTTAAAACTCAAATCAAATTCAGAACAATTGCATCAAATTTAGAATAAAGAAAACAACACTTCTCCCCTTTTTAAATTCAAATCAATGCTCGGCTAGTTTTAAAAATTATTTTTTTATATCAATTATTGATCCTATGATTAATTTTGATGATTATAAAATACTAAGTAAAAATATTACTAATCATGTATTGCAAAAGTGAATATAGGATTTCTCAAATGCTCATATTGAAGAAATTATCTTTGAAAGAAATCCTCTCAAGATGTTAAACTAAAGCAATTAAAAGAAGTTTTCATAAATTTGGAAGGCTCATTATGAAAAAAATTAATTTAAAAGATTTTGAAAGTTGAATTGATAAAGATGCTAGGAGAAGGTCAAAATTATAATTTCATCAAGTTGGAGATCAAGAATGTTTCGAAAGCCTCAAGAGCAAGTAGAAAAGAATTTGGATCTTTTGGAGGCAATTCTATAATTTTTGAAAATCAAAATTACAAAAAAATCATGTTTGGACAAAAAAGGACGACCCCTAGGTCATCCTTTTTTAAAAAAGATAGCTTGGCATGCTTTCAACACGTTGTTTTTGTATGGCCTCATAAAAGGATCGATCCATGGATCGACTTCTATTACATAGAAATAGAAAATAGAAAGTTGAATTTTTTTAGTACAGTCCAAGTGCTGACCCTAGAGCAAAGGTGTTGACCTCAGATCAAAAAGTATCGATATTTGTAGAAAAGGTGTCGACCCTTGTAGAAAAGTGTTGACCCCAAGCACGAAAAAAGCATAATGGCTAGTTTTCTATAGCTTTTCAAATAGCTATTTCTCTACTCCAACGGCTAGTTCAAAGCTTCTAACAGCTAGAACTGCTCCTCCAGTCATCATCAAGAGTATTAAAGGCTAGTGAAATATTTGAAAAGTAAGATTAAGGGATTTAAAGTAAAATCTTTGTGGATTTAAGTGGTTTTTATTGCACATTAAAAAAAAAAAGAGGAACCGAGCTTTATTTACAAAGAAAATTTAAGAGTTATCTTCCATGTACAATATCTCAAGCAACCTCTCGGTATTATTTGAAGAAAAGTGAAGCTTTGAAAGAGTACATATTCAGCCACTTCTTTAAGCTCCAAAAGAATTTTCTTTTTATTTTCATTTTTATGTTGAAATTAATACTTTATATTTTTATTTCTTTATAAGTTTTTATGAAAAAAGAAACTTAAGGATTGGGTCCATCCAAGCCCGAAATTAGATAATATAAGTTTTGGTTGGTAAGCCCGAAAAATCAACTAGATTGATAGTGAACCTGAAAAACTATTGGTGTAAGATTATGATTGGTAAGCCCGACAAAATCAACTAGATTTATTTATGATCTCATATTAAAATAAACGCACTGTAATCTAGGGATTATAGTAAAATTTCTAAGAAGATAGCTTAGAGAGTGGACGTAGGAATGGGCTACTCCAAACTACTATAAATTATTTGTATTTGTAGTATGCTTTAATTTCTAGCTTTTCATTCTTGCATTACTTATTTGCTTTATTCACTTGAATTATCTCATTGCTTTTAATTCTGCTGCTACACTTTATATATTCATCATAAAGACCCAAGTTATTTTAAATAGAAGCAGATATTTGACTTAGAGTTTTAATTTAGCCATGATTTTAAAAAAAAATTAATTCGCCCCCCTCTTAGGTTGCTACCTCTGGATAACAAGTAGTATCAAAGCAGGTGCTCTGTTATTGATTGTTGACCTAACGATCAAGAGCTAAAGATATTGGCAATCTAAAATAAATTTTTTTTTAATGAAGACTATTCCATAGATAGATCTCCACTTTTTAATGGCTCAAATTTTACTTATTGGAAAGCTAGTATAAAAATCTTCATTCAAGTACATGACTATAATCTATGGATGATTATTGTTAATGGTCCTCATATACAAAATATGTCATTTGTTGATAAAGAATTAATGCATCTAAACACTAAGGCCATGAATATGTTTTATTGCTCCTTAGACTTAAATATATTTGATGCAATTTCTTCATGTATTTCAATAAAATATGTATGGGAGAAATTAGAAAGAATTTATGAGGGAGTAAATTAAATAGAAGAATCAAGCTCTCAAGAAGAAAAAGAAGCTCACTCCAATCTATGCCTCATGGCTCATGAGGATGAAAAGAAGAAAAAGAAGAAGAAACAATGGAGAAAGAAAACATTAATTAAGGAGGAGCAAGGCAAAGAAAAGAATGATAAAGAGGAAGAAGGTGCTATAAATTCTTGCCTCATGGTCAATGATGATGAGGTAAACATTAATAATTCTTCCAACTTTATATTTAATGAATTATATGAAACCTTTAATGATTTAATGGATGAATACAAAATGATAAAGCTAAAGAATAAAGAGCTCAAAAAGTCAAATATACTTTTAATTGAAGGAAAGAATAGGATCTTCATTAAAAAAGAAGATTTTTTGAAACAAAAAAAAAGGCTGAAGAAAAGAACAAAATTTTGATTGAAAATGATCAACTTTTGAAAAAAAAAATGTTAACAGAGGAAAAAGAGATTCTTTTAAAATCTAAAAAATCTATAATTAAAGAAAATCTCAAGTTAAAAAAAAAAACTTAATAAACTAAGATTTTCTACTAAAGAAAAGAGTAAATCTAAAAAATCTCTTTTAGAAGAAAATGTCAAACTAAAAAAAGAGATTGAAAGCTTGAAGTTCATGATTAAAAAGTTTATAATTAGATCTCAAAAGCTTCAAACCATTTTAAATAATCAAAGAGCTATTTTTAACAAACTTAGAATTGATTACGATTCAATAAGAAAATAAAAGTTTGACAAAAATGTGCTTAACAAAGCTTCAACTAAAAATCATTCAATTAAGTGCTTTAGATATAATAAAGTTGATCATAAAATTTTTGAATATAATATTAAAAGAAATAGCCAAACTTTTATCAAATAAATTTGGATTCCAAAAAAAATCATGAGCTCTAACCTCCATGGACCTAAGATGACTTGGATACCAAAAAGTAGTAAATGATTTTGTAGGTACACCAAGGATTCAATAGAATAAAATGAAAAAATACTGATAGTTGGATGCCTTAGAAAAGGACTTGGATGGGTGATGATATTGATAAAATCTGAACTTTCTTTACATCATACCATCAATATTTATTAAAGTTATTTTGATTAATTTTATTATTTCTAAAGATCTATCAATATGATTTTATATCCTTGCTTAAGATACTTTTCAATGTTCTCATATATTGGTATGACTGATTAATTTTGATGTATACTATGATTTGAATGCTTTGATTTTTAAAGATTAATATGTGCTCCTTTATATATCATATTATGAATAAAATAAAAGTATTTTAAAATTCAATATAATATTTAAGCTTCTTCATATCAATTTTGCTATTGAAAAACTTAAATTAAAAGAAGTTTAATTATTTATAAATTTATTTGATTGCAAAACATTAAAATAAAACTAATTTTTGATATTCTCTCATAAAATATTTAAATTAAATTTTTTTAAAAAAAATTTATATGACCTAAGTACTTGAATATAAGACATTCAATTATAAAAGATAAAGTGCATGAAGTATTAATTTGCATGACATCATAGGTTGACCGCCAATGATTTCAAAACTTTGTTGTTGAACTAAACTCATAAAATTTTTATCTACTTTTCTCTTGATTTGATCTTATTTAATTTGATTATTGAAACCCTCTAATTATTTTTTTTATCTCCAAAATTGATTTAAAAATCTTTCTTGATCATCGATTTGATTGCCCTTTTTGATCTTAAAAGAGAATTTATAAATATTTATTAATTGATTTTGAAAATTGAATATAAAAAATGCTCTTCTTGAATCTTTTGAAGTGATATCATGCAAAATATTTTAAGACAGCTGTCATTTGCTTTTAAAACCAAATATTTAAAGAAAAATTTAGTTTTATTCAATTGATATCAGACAACCTATAATTTATCTTATATTTTATTAATTTATTTTTTATAAAAATAAAAGAAATCTTTGTCTTCAATCTAAATTCTTGATGTTATTTCATTTGAGATAAATCCAAGAAATTCATACCATTTCTAAACTTAACTATCTAATATTTCATAAGAAAAGGGATGAAACGACCTTCCAAAGAATAATAAAAAATATATTCATAATTTGAGTTGAATGATTTGCTGATATCAATTTAAATTGATTTATCACTTTAAATTTTTAAAATTATTTGATTTGAATCAATATAGCATTATCATTTTAAAACTAAAACAATTGGTATTAAATTTAATTTTTTTTTGAAACGTTGCTATTTTAAAATATCTAATATTAAGCTAAATTTGTAAATTGATTTTTTTTAATCTTTAAGTGATATCAAATTTTTAAGTAAATCATTAATTACTCTAAATTTTAGTTTATTGATATCAAATAAAATTTACTTTCAACAGATAAATTTAAAAATTAATCTTTTCTAACCTTAAGTGGTATCAAATTTTTCAAGAAAATTATTTCTTAATCTAAATTTTAGTTCAATTGATATCATAATTTGTATCAAAAATCTACTTCTGCCTTGAATTCCATTGCATTATTTTTTGGCAAAAAATAAATAAATAAATAAATAGTATGCTGTGTCTCAAATTTAAATTTTCATGGCTATATTATTGTTTGAGATTAATTATAAATATATCTTATCTTTCCTAAAATTAATGTGTAAAATTTCTTAAGAAAAGAAAAAGATGATTTGTTTGAAGAAAATATCCTTGTATGTAATCTGGTTTGCATGATTATATGTTTGACATTATATCTTGAATAAATTATAAAATTAGTACATTTATAATTCAAATTGATTGATACTACTTAAGAAAAAAAATAATTTTTTTAAAAAATGCACTATTAAAATTATATTTTCTAAATGAGAGAGAAATATTTCTTGAACTCAATCTTATTCTGATTTTAATTGAGTTATGCTGAAAGAAATAACTTTTAAACTTAAAAAAAAATCACTTATATTACTTTATTTATTCATCTTTGATTTAAATATTTATATATTTTTCTACTTATCAATTCATACTTTGATTGATTTGATTATATCATCATTTTCAATGATCAATTAATATTTCAAAAATGCTTTACATCATTTGGTCATTTTGATGTTGTCATGCTTGTAGATATCCTATTGTAAATATTATGTTTTAAAATCAATGAAAGCAAAATCTTCATTAAAAAATTACTATGTCATGAGGATGATTAATTGTTTGATTGATGATTGATTGAAATTCAATATGCATACTTTAAATATATGCAAAAGAGAAAAAAAATACTTAAGAAAATAATTTGATCTTAAAAGACTATTTAATTGAAAATATATTTACTTGCAAAAGTAAGGTAGAGAATTTATTTAAGATAAATTAGTTACTAAATTGGTCTTAATTAAAGTTTAATATGATATCAAATTTAAGGTGCTTAACTTGAAAGAAAAAAAAAATATAAAGCTTAAGTATGTAAATTTTGAAAAAGAAAAGAAAAAAATAATGCTAAAAATTATATATATATATATATATATATATATATATATATATATATTTTAATTTAATAATCTAAATTTAAAATATACTTATATTGAAATAAAGAAGGAAAGAAAGTTGAAAAGTAAATTAATCCAGCTATTAGTATGAAAAATAGGAAAAAAGATATTTTTTGATTTGATTTAATTAAAAATATTAATGAACTTTTGATCTAAAATTCTTCATTAATTATCTTATTTTGAGCCTTATTAATTTTAAACTTTTCATCAAATGCCTTATAGTCTTCTCAATTTATGCTTTTATATATTTATTTAATTTAATTTATTTGATTTAAAATACTATTAATTTAAAATAGTTTTAGATAAATAAATTATTTTTTTATAATTAAAAATTACTTAAATAGTATCATTAATATATTGGTTTCATATCTTGATTTGCATAATTATTCTTGATAATTTATTAAATTTAAATTAAATTAAAAATATATTCTTACTCCAATAAATAAATTTCTAAATTTAATTTTAAAATTTATTTAAAAATTTGAATTTGATACTAGATTTTTTATGTGCATCATGCAATCTTTATGAATTATTTGTATTGAAGAAATTTTACTCAAAATAATGAATTTAAAAAATATGACTATTCTTTATTTTGATACTATTTATTTTACTTTGCTCGATATATTTCTGATACATATCTTTTTTTTAAATTTAATTGACTAAAATTTTTTAAGAAAAAAATGATTGAATATTAAAGTGTATATTATGCTTGATTTCATGGTCAAATCATTTGAAAAGCTCTATTCTTCTAAAAGCTTAAAAGTATATATTTAAAAATCTAATTAAAAAGTTATATTCATTCAAAAAGGGAGAGAGCTTTTAAAATTTGACTTCAAATTAATTTTTTTTTAAAAATATTTATTTAAAAAGAGGAGATGATTTTTTTTATTTGACTTTATGAATTTGATATATCTCTCAATTTAATATCTTGATGTTGATTTTGATGATATTTTTTTATTCTTTTCCATGAGCTTTTTATTGCTGTCAAAAAGAAAGAGAGAAATATTGAGTATATGCTTGAAAGATTAATGCTTAAGAAACTCAATAAATTTGATACTTGAAATTTTAATACTCATTGAGTTGAATTAAGATATCAATTTGAAATGAGTATATGAAATATGCGTAATGAACTAAATATGTACAATGAACTAAAGAATAATTGAGAATATTCATGAAGTATGCATTCATGTATTTGATCTAGCACTTCATAATACATATTAATAAAATTTATTGAAATATATTATTTATTTTTATTGCGCATATACTCAAAGTTTTATCATCATCAAAAAGAGGAAGATTATTTTTATATGATTGATTTTGATGATTACAAAATATTGAGTAAAAATATTACTAATCATGCATTTCAAGATTAAATATAGAATTTCTCAAATGCTCATATTGAAGAAATTATCTTTGGAAGAAATTCTCTTAAGATGTCAAGCCAAAGTAATTAAAAGAAGAAGTTTTTATAAATTTGGATGGCTCATTATGAAGAAAATTAATTTGAAAGATTTCAGAAGTTGAATTGATAAAGATGCTTAGAGAAGGTCAAAGTTATAATTTCATGAAGTTGGAGATCAAGAAATTATGTTTCAGAAGCCTCAAGAGCAAGTAGAAAAAAATTTTGATCTTTTTGAGATAATTCCATAATTTTTGAAAGTTAAAATTACAAGAAAATCATGTTTGGGCAAAATGGGACGACCCCTAGGTCATCCCCTTTTAAAAAAGGCAGCTTGGCATGCTTTCGACACATTATTTTTGTGTGGTCTCACAAAAGGGTCGACCCATGGGTCGACCTCTATTGCATAGAAATAGAAAATAAAAAACTAATTTTTTTGAGTGCAGTCCAAGTACTGACCCCAGAGTAAAGATGTCGACCCCAGATCAAAAGTGTCGACACCTGTAGAAAAGATATCGACTCCTACAGAAAAGTATTGATCCCAAGCATGGGACAGGCATAACGGCTAGTTTCTACAGCTTTTCAAATAGCTATTTTTTCACTCCAACAGCTAGTTCAAGGCTTATAATAGCTAGAACTGACCCTTCAGTGATCATCAAAAGTATTAAAGGCTAGAGAAACACTTGAAAAGTAAGATTAAAGAATTTTAAAGTAAAATCTTTATAGATTTAAGTGGTTTTCATTGTACATCAAAAAGAGAAGAAAAAAAGAAACCAAGCTTTATTTTCAAAGAAGATTCAAGAGTTATCTTCTACAATATCTCAAGCAGTCTCTCAGTATCATTTTAAGAGAAGTGAAGCTTCAAAAGAGCACATATTCAGCCACTTCTTCAAGCTCCAAAAGAGTTTTATTTTTATTTTTATTCTTATGCTAAAATTAATACTTTATATTTTTGTTTCTTTATAAGTTTCTTTGGAAAAAGAAACTTGAGGATTAGGCCCATCCAAGCCCAAAATTAGACTGTTTAGATTTTGGTTGGTAAGCCCAAAAAACCAACTAAGTTGATAGTAAATCTAAAAAACTATCGGTATAGGATTATGGTTGGTAAGCCCGACAAAATTAACTAGATTTGTTTATGATTTTAGATTAAAACAAATGCACTGTAATCTAAGGATTATATTAAAATTTTCAAGAGGATAGCTTGGGGAGTAGACGTAAGAGTAGGTTGCTTTGAATTACTATAAATTGCTTGTATTTGTGGTGTGCTTTAATTTCTAGGTTTTCATTCTTAAATTACTTATTTGCTTTATTTACTTGAATTATCTCATTGCTTTTAATTCCGCTACTCCACTTTATATGTTTATCATAAAGACTTAAGTTGTTTTAAATAAAAGTACATATTTAACTTAGAATTTTAATTTGACTAAGATTTTAAAAGAATCCAATTCACTTCCTCTCTTAGTTTGCTACCTCTGGACAACACCAATTATTTTAGTTTTTGAGCAAAAAAGAAGAATCAATTAAATTCAAATCAAACTATTTTGAGAAGTCAACAAATGATAAATCATTTTGAATTTATACCAATAGATCGTGCAAAATAAATTGTAAAGAGATTTTCTGTTATTCTTCAAAAAGATCATCTCTTCCTTTTCTTAAGACATATCAATCAATTAAATTCAAAAAATGTATGAATTATTGAATTTATCTCAAATGATATTATATTAAAAATATAGCTATATAAAATATTCTTTTATTTTTGCCAAAAAGCTAGAGTAATGGAACACAAGACAAATAGTAAACTATTTAATACCAATGGCTTGAAATTCAAATAGAAATCCTCTTTAAATATCTAGCTTTAAGTACAAATGACAACTTTCTTAAAAAATTTTGCCTGATATCAATTTCAAAAAATTTAAGAAAAATATTTTTCAAATTCATTCCTTGAAAATAATCAATTAGAGTAAAATAATATAAATGATGACTAGATCAAAGCTTGCAAAGCATATATATATATCTCAAAATAAATCACAAAACAAATCAAATGAATAAAACAACATGAATGCTCAAATAAATCCATATGACTAAATTAAGACAAGCAAAGTACAAAAATTTATCAATAATTTATCTTTTAAGATAAATAATGATTTCTCTCCCTATTTTTCATAATAAATGCCAAAAAAAATATTTTTCTAAATTATCTCTCTTTTTTCTTCCAAATTATGCACATTCATTTAATTTTAAGAAAAGCATTCATTTTTCTCCCTTTGTTTTACAAGCAAAGTACATTTTCAATTAAGCAAACAAATATAGGTGTAAACATTAAACACACTGGATTACCATAAAAAGTCATATTTCATTGATTAGAAAAATATGATTGCAGAATGTGATGTAAACATGAAAATATACAAAATGTATGGGAGTTATATCCTATACCAATGTCGAAAATGAATTGCTAGGGTCGCTAAATCTCAATAAGAGGAATCCTAGCATCCTAGGCAAATATAGATCTGGGTAATCCTAAGATGATGGTCCAGACTGACAAAAAGGAAAGTGTGGTTTGATGTCTCCAGATAACTGAGCTCGGTCATGAACATCCTTGCTCACTAAAGTAAGAGCCTGAATCAACCTAGCCGACTCCTCCTAGATCAAAGATGAAGCCTCCATCAAATCTCCCTTCACCTGCCATACCTCTATAATGTATCTATGAAGCTTTGCACGGATTGAAGTTATGATCCTGGTGGGAGACTCTCTCAATAAATGAATCCTCATCCAGTCTATCAAATGTCGATCTGTATCCTCTAGATGACTGGTCCATGAAGGAGGAGCAGCCTCTGTTTGCTCATATTGCTCTTCCAGCTCCTCAATCCCGACATCTACTGTAATAGATTTTGTAATAGAAGCCTCAACAACATCATCATCGGCCTTTTTCTATACTGCGGTTCTACGAATCATTGACTATCTATTTTCAAAAAACCCATCCTCCGAAGTGATCAATCATCATAGGTATCAATATGCACCAATGCTTTGGTGGTCTGCCCCTGAAGATCTATACCAAACTCCTAAAAAATAAAAATCAGGACCATGATGCCTTTTCCGTCTGACGAATCATGAGTGAGGGAAAGTTCAAAGGAATCTCCCATATCACATAGTACATAAAAGTGATGTCTCATCCTAATACAAAGTCTAATCTTTCCTTCTTTAGGAAGAAGATCCAACTTGTCATGTGATGAAGGATGTGCATCTCAATACTCAACTAACTGGTGCTCACCTCCTCCAGCTCACCTACATTGTCTCTATCCAGAATGTATTTCAAACCAAGAGAGCTTTTCTCAAGTCGATTAGATGAGCTCCCACTAGTAGACATTCTGAGTATCCGAGCCAGTCTTTCATCATCGGATATAATTTGGACACCTCGAACTTTTGATTCTATCCCCAAACTTTACATTTCCATAGAATTCATAAACCAGGTTTGGATAGGTCATGAGATCCAAAGAACATAAAAATTCCCAGCCCAATTTCTTAATTTTCTATCCAATCACAAATCCTTCATGCTCTAAAAACTCAAAATTGATTTTTCTGCCTATCATCACACTTCGAGAAGATAAAGGGGTTCTAGATAGGGTTTGCTATGGAGGTTGAGGAGTATGAGAAACCTGAGAAGGAGCTGGCTGTGCCATGGATGACTACCCATTTTTATTTCTAAACTTGGTCTTTCTTTCTTGCATGGGAGAACCGCTTGGAGGACCCTTAGAACTTCGATTTTCCACACGAGACTTTCCTCTTCTTTTAGGTAAGTTGCTTCCTGGATGCCATTGGAGAACAAGACCATGAGAATTTGGTAGAAATGGAGGGGGAAGCTTCAAATTAGATGGGAGAGGGGTTTGGAGAGGATAATGCATCTCAAAAGATTTGAGAATGGAGTGATAGCGCTTCGGGATGACTCCAATTAAAAAATCCATCCCCAACATAGAGGTCGACTTCTGTTAAACACGAGTCGGCTTCTGAAAAGGGGTCGACTCTAGTAAAACTAGGAGTTGGCTTCTCACAAAACTATTTTTTCTTCTAAAATAATGAGTTGACTCCCCAGATCCAAAAGTTGACTCCTCAATACAAAAAAAAAATAGTTCAAAAAGTTTAATTCGAGAAAAATGGGCTCGAATGGGATAGGAATCGAAGACAAATCATATCAATGATAAAAATTATATTTAAATCAAAATAAATGAATTAAGGGGGATCAAGAATTAATCATTTTAAATATGATTAAATCAAGGAAGAACTAGATAAGGACTTTAAGGATGAGGTTCAATTAGAGGATTAACAGAGCCCTAAAGATCAAACTAAGATCTATCAAGATGCAATGATTTATCATGCAAATTAATAGTATCTTGCACTCGATCTTTTGCAAATAAATATCTTAGTTTGAAATTCTTAGATCATATAATTTTTGAGAAATTTCAATATATATAAATCTTATCAGAATGTCAATATTTAATTTATATAATTTACTCACAAGTGATTTCTTATGCAATCTTATTTTGATTCAACTTTCTTGTATAATTAATAATTAAAATAACATGATATAAAGAATAAAGAGGGCATGAAAATTTTAAAATAAAATATATGCTTATTGTTAGGGATAAATCCAGCTCCCACCAAAGTCCAGTCTGATGCTTAGCCTAATGCAATCGGTAATCACAAAAGAGCTTCGATCAAAAATTCTCCTCCAGCGGCCAAGCCTTAGTCGAACTCCTTTGGCCAACCGAACTCCTTAATGGCTAAGCTCCAACCAAACTCCTCCATCGGTCAGACCCGTCTCGAACTCTCCCAGCGGCCAAATTCCTATCGAACTTCTCCAAGAGCCAAACCTTTTTCGAATTCCTCCTGCAGTCGGATTTCTACGAAAGTCGAACTCCTTCCAGATCTCTCTTTTAGTCAGATTCCTTCAGGAGCTGAACTCCTTCTGGATTGCTCCTATAGTCGGACTCCTCCAGGAGCCGAGCTCCTTCCAGAATTTTTCTTCAATCGAATTTCTACAGAAGTCAAACTTCTTTCGGATTTCTCCTTCAGTCAAATTCCTTCAGAAGCCGACCTCCTTTCAAATCACTCCTGCAGTCGGACTTCTCTAGAAGCCAAACTTCTTTCAGATTGCTTCTATAGTCAAACTTCTTTAAAAGCTGAACTCCTTTCAGACACCTTTAGGAGTCGAACTCCTCTAGGAGCCAGACTCCTTCCGGATATCTCCTCCAGTCAAACTCCTTCAGGAGCCAAACTCCTTTTGGATTTCTTCTTCAATCGGATTCCTCTAGAAGCCAATCTTCTTTCGGATTACTCTTACAGTCGGACTCCTCCAGCTCAGTCAAACTTTGAATGCATACTTCCATCAGATGGCATGGCTGTCATTATCGATCTGGCAACAGCTCTCTCTCTGTAACAAATTTCATGCGGCCCCTGACTAGATGGTATGGCCACCACTATCAGTTTGGCGATACCTTCCTCTCCGTAGCAAACCCCATGCGGCCTACTACCGAACGATATGGCTGTCACTATCAATCTATTATAGGCTCCATCTATAAAAAGAGATCCTCTAGATACATTTTTTCTAAGCTCTCTTCTCCTTCCCAAAACTCTGTCGAATTATTTCTTAAGCACTCCATTTTTGTTGGCCAGAAGAGCTAACTTGATCGTCGGAGGATCCTGCTAGAACCACCACCACCGACTTTGGATGGAACTTTATTTTGCAGGTCACCGACAGTGATCTCATCTTCCTCGACTCCAACTCGATCCGACATCAATCAAATTCTGCAACAACAGAATTAGCGCTAGAGGAAAAGCCCTCTGTTCTTGAGGTACCCTTATTCTTGAAGGAGTGCTTAGTTGATCCTGTCGACCTTCTTCTTCAAGGTTCATCTCCACCTTCTTCCTCGATCCCAAGAAATACCTCCAAAAAAGATGACTATCCGAAGATCTACCACTTTTGCCATCAAGTCTGAGCCAGATTCATTTGTTTCTGCTCCATCACCGATGCTTCAATCACCACCTTCGTCGGTGGTCATGATAGATCCGGAGCAGTTTAACCTACTGATGCAGCGGATTTAAGGTCTTACCAAAATAGTGCAGGCCATGTGGCAACCTCTGACGGCGATCGCATAAGAAAACCCACCATCAGGATGTCAGAAACTGATCCAAGGGCATTTGGCCTAGCATACCCATCACCCTTGAGAAGAAAAAACATAGAGCAGAGGATCCATGTTTGGATCATGATTCTCCTTCGAAAGAGATTTTCTCCATTTACAGCTGTAAGCCATCCAAGATCTACAACCGAGACGACGTTCTCAATCACAAACTGTGGAAGATGGATCGATGGATTGAAGAACTCTACCACGTCGCTCTGGCTCCCCATGATGATGTCTGCACCAATCCCCCTTTCTTTCTTCGAATTATGCAAGAGCCCATTCCACCAAATTTCAAGCTTTCCTAACTTGAAAGCTACAATGGAACCTCTAATCTGATCGATCACCTGAAAGCCTTTCGGACCATGATGCTGCTCCATGGTGCGCCAGACACCATATTATGCTGAGCTTTTTCATCTATCTTAAAGGGAGCAGTAAGAAACTAGTACTCGATATTGAAGCTAGGTACGATCTTCTCCTTTGATCAGATGAGCCATCAGTTTGTGGCTCACTTCGTCAGCAATCAATGTCCGCACCGAGGTTTGGATTCTCTAATGAATGTCAAGCAGAAGAAGGGAGAATCCATTCGAACTTATGTCATCCGATTTAATGCTGCTGCTTTGAAGGTTCGGAACCTGGACCAGTCTGTTGCAATGACCATACTCAAGGGTGGCCATCAGAAGAATAATTTATTATTCTTTTTGGAGAAGAAGTACCCTAAGAACTTTGTCGATCCACTAGCCCGAGCCAAGAGATATGCCCATGCGGAAGAAGCCTTCAAGTTGAAGGATGAAGAAGCCATAGGAGAGCGATAGGCGGGTGAGTCTAGTAAACCCACGGCTGATGGAGGATCGAATGAAGTTCGACCACACTCACAGACTCCCTTCGAGCGTAGGCGAGCCCAAACTCCTCCTCGACCTCATCATCAAAGAAGCTCCGATAGAAGGATGCGAAGAAGTTCCCCCCTCAGGAAGGTTCCATAGCTACACCCCCCTTAATGCGGCTAAGACTCAAGTTCTGATGAAAATTAAGAATCAGCTATCAAGACCAGAAGAATTATGATCTTCCCTAAATAAGTACGATCAGAGTAAGTACTACCTCTACCATCATGACCACAACCATGATATTGAAGAATGCATTCAGCTCTGAGACAAAATCGAGGAGCTCATTAGGAGAGGCCGGGTGGGTTGATTCCTTAGATGCCGGCCTAAAGCAAAAGAAGATTGGCCAAGAGCGATGCCGTAGCCAGAATCACCAATAAGGAAGGAACAATAAGAAGATCGACCGTCTCTCGGCATCATCAACCCTATCTCTGGGGGACTTAGTGCTTCGACGAGCAGCCATCTCTTAACCTCAAAGCCAAGGGAAGCTTGCCCCAGATCGAGAAGGCTGGTCTGAAATAGAGAAGATTATCCGACATGAAACTTATCATCTAAAAGAGCTCGGAGGAACAACACTCCCACGACCTTTGAATTCAAAAGATCTGAGGATGTACTACCAATATTTTTTCTTCAATAAAACTCCTCCATTTTAATATTATTGTTTCTTGATGCAAAAACTACGTGATGATAGAAAAGAAGCAATCAATAGTTGGCCCTGTTAGGAACAAGAGGAGAACCTCGTCCTAATATGAGCAAGTCGAAGGCCTTCAACCTCGGTTAGATATAAGATCTCCTTCGAGCTTCAAAGTCTACATCAGCAAGAGATAAAATCTCCTTCAACCTCGGCTGGAGATAAGATCTCCTCCAAGCTTCAAAGTCTACGTCAACAGAAGATAAGATCTCCTTCAACCTGATTGGAGTTAAGATCTTCTCCGAGCTTCAAAGTCTATGTCAATAGGAGATAAGATCTTTTTTAACCTTGGCTGGAGATAAGATCTGCCCCAAGCTTCTACATCAATAGGAGATAAGATCTCCTCCTCGGCTGCTGGAGATAAAATCTTCTTCGAGCTTCAAAGTCTATGTCAATAGGAGATAAGATCTCCTTTAACCTCAGCTGCTAGAGATAAATCTCCTCCGAGCTTTAGAGTCACGTCAACAGGAGATAAGATCTTCTTCAACCTCGACTGCTGGAGATAAGATCTTCCTCGAGCCTCAGAGTCTACGTCAATAGGAGATATGATCTCCTTCAATCTCGACTGAAGATAAGATCTCTCCCAAGCTTCAAAGTCTACATCAGTAGAAGATAAAATCTCTTTTAACCTCGACTGAAGATAAGATCTCCCCTGAGCTTCAGAGTCTACATCAGCAGAAGATAAGATCTCCTTCAACCTCGACTGGAGATAAAATCTCTCCCGAGCTTCTATGTCAACAGGAGATAAGATCTCCTTCAACCTCGATTGGAGATAAGATCTCTTCCGAGCTTCAGAGTCTACGTCAATAGAAGATAAGATCTCCTTTAATCTCGACTGCTGGAGATAAGATCTCCTCCAAGCTTCAGAGTCTACGTCAACAAGAGATAAGATCTCCTTCAACCTTAGCTGTTGGAGATAAGATCTCCCCAAGTCTCCGAGTCTACGTCAATAGGAGATAAGATCTCCTTCAACCTCGACTGTTGGAGATAAGATCTCCTTCGAGCCTCCGAGTCTACGTCAATAGGAGATAAGATCTCCTTCAACCTCGATTGCTAGAGATAAGATCTCTTTCGAGCTCTAGAGTCTACGTCAATAGGAGATAAGATCTTCTTCAACCTCGACTAGAGATAAGATCTCCTTCGAGCTTTAGAGTCTACGTCAATAGGAGATAAGATCTTCTTCAACCTCGACTGAAGATAAGATCTCCCTCGAGCTTCTACGTCAATAGGAGACAAGATCTCCATCAACCTCGATTGAAGATAAGATCTCCTCCGAGCTCCCACTTCAACATCAACCTCAGTTGGAGATAAGATCTCCTCCGAGCTTCTACTTCAACATCAACCTCGGTTGGAGATAAGATCTCCCCCAAGCTTTAACCTCAGCGGATGCAGAACCCAAAAAAGGACTTCGATGGTCACCTCTTTTGTACTCCCTTCCTTCAAATTTCAAACTCGAGAATCGAAGGGGACTATTGTTGGGGATAAACTCCACTCCCATCGAAGTCTAGCCTGATGCTTAGCCTAATGCAATCGATAATCACGGAAGAGATTCGATCAAAAATTCTCCTCCAACGGCCAAGCCTTAGCCAAACTCCTTCAGTCGATCGAATTTCTCAGCAGTCGAGCCCCAGTCGAACTCTTCCATCGACCGAACCCTTCAACGGTCGAGCCCCAGCTGAACTCCTCCATCGGTCGAACCCCTCTCGAACTCCCCCAGCGGTCGAATTTCTGCTGAACTTCTTCAGGAGTCGAACTTTTTTTGGATTCCTCCTATAGTCGGATTTATACGAGAGGTGAACTCCTTCCAGATCTCTTCTTTAGTCGAATTCCTCTAGGAGCCGAACTCCTTCCAGATTGCTCCTGTAGTTGAACTCCTCCAGAAGCCGAGCTTCTTCCAAAATTCTCCTTCAATCGGATTTCTACAGGAGCCAAACTTTTTTCGGACTTCTCCTTCAGTTGAATTTCTCTAAGAGCAGAACTACTTCTGAATTTCTCCTTCAGTCAGATTCCTCCAAGAGCCGACCTCCTTCCGGATAGCTCCTATAGTCGGACTCTTCTAGGAGCTGAACTCCTTCCGGATTACTTCTACAGTCGGACTCCTTCAGGAGCCTAACTCCTTTCAGACTCCTCTAGAAGCCGGACTCCTTTCGGATATCTCCTTCAGTCAGACTCCTTCAGGAGCCGAACTTCTTTCAGATTTTTTTTCAGTCAGATTCCTCTAGTAGTCGACCTCCATCCGGATTACTTTTATAGTTGGACTCCTCCAGCTTAGTCGAACTCCGAATACATGCTTCCATCAGATGGCATGGCTGCCATTATCGATTTGGCAACATCTCTCTCTCTCCATAACAAACCCTATGCGGTCCACGATCAGACGGTATGGCCGCCACTATCAGTCTGACGATACCTTCCTCTCTATAGTAAATCCTAGGTGGTCTACTATCGGACGATATGGCTGTCCCCATCAATCTACTATAGACTCCATCTATAAAAAGGGATCCTTCAGATACGTTTTTTCTAAGCTCTCTTCTCCTTTCCAAAATTCTATCGAACTCTTTCTTGAGCACTCCATTTCTATTGACCAGAAGAGCTACTTGATCATTGGAGGATCCTATCGGAGCCACCACCACCGACTTTGGATGGAATTTTATTTTGCAGATCACCAACGGCAACCTCGTCTTCCTCGACTCCAGCTCAATTCAATGTCAATCAGATTCTGCAACAACACTTATAATTCCTCTTATAGTCAAATTTATATGAGAGCTGAACTCCTTCCAGATCTCTTCTTTAGTCGAATTCTTCTAGGAGCCGAACTCCTTCCAGATTGCTCCTATAGTTGAACTCTTCCAGAAGCCGAGCTTCTTCCAAAATTCTCCTTCAATCGAATTTCTACAGGAGCCAAACTTTTTTCGGACTTCTTCTTCAGTTGGATTTCTTCAAGAGCTGAACTACTTCTGAATTTTTTCTTCAGTCGAATTCCTCCAAAAGCCAACCTCCTTTTGGATCGCTCCTATAATCGAACTTTTCTAGGAGCTGAACTCCTTCCGGATTACTCCTACAGTCGGACTCCTTCAAGAGCCTAACTCCTTTTGGACTCCTCTAAGAGCCGGACTTCTTCCAAATATCTCCTTCAGTCAGACTCCTCCAGGAGCCGAACTTCTTTCAGATTTCTTTTCAGTCAGATTTCTCTAGTAGTCAACCTCCATCCGGATTACTCTTATAGTTGGACTCCTCCAACTCAGTCGTACTTCGAATGCATGCTTCCACCAGATGGCATGGCTGCCATTATCGATTTGGCACCACCTCTCTCTCCATAATAAACCCTATGCGGTCCACGATCAGACGGTATGGCCACCACTATCAGTCTGACAATACCTTTCTCTCTATAACAAATTCTAGGTGGTCTACTATCGGACGATATGGCTGTCACTATCAATCTACTATAGGCTCTGTCTATAAAAAGGGATCCTCCGGATACGTTTTTTCTAAGCTCTCTTCTTCTTCCCAAAATTCTATCGAACTCTTTTCTGAGCGCTCCATTTCTATTGATCAAAAGAGCTGACTTAATCGTTGGAGGATCCTGTTGGAGCCACCACCACCGACTCTGGATGAAATTTTATTTTGCAGATCACCAACGGCAACCTCGTCTTCCTCAACTCCAGCTCGATTCGATGTCAACCAGATTCTGCAACAACACTTATAATGAACAATACATCAAAATATTCAAGACAAGTAATAAATTCATCACAATATGCATATACAAATATTAATAGAGCATCAAAATCAATCCACCTAGCAAAATAAATTCAGCAATCAGTGATGATATGATGTAAAAAGATTTAGCTTATATCAAGCATCATCAACCATCCCTTTTGAGTCTTAAACATCTATTTTTCAAGAATTTACTTTTTTTAAAACATTGGATGCTTAGCATACCTGCAAAATAATCACTTTCTAAATTTTGGTATCCCAATTTTCTTGGATCTGTAGGAATTAGTGCATATGATTCTTTTTAGAATTCAAATTTATTTAACAAAAGTATGACTATTTCTATTAATATTGCATTCAGAAATTTATGGCCTACTTTGTTATATTTAAAGAAATAGTATAATTTTTATGAGAAGCTTTAGCAAACATATTTTTGATAATTTTTTATTTTCTTAAAAGATCGAAACTGATTCCAACTTTATTGAAAATAACTTTTAAATTATTCAAAAGCAATTGAAGCTTTTGAGAACTAAATATGAATTTGTCAACCATAGGCTTCAAAATTTCGATCTTTTTTCTTAATTTTATATTTTCTTCCAATAGACACATATTTTGAAAGGTTTTCCTTTTTCTTCAATCAATTTCTTTCTTTCAAAAGTTCTTTTTTTTTCTTTGTATCAAAGACTTAATTCTTTTCTTCAGCTAAAAGCAAATTTGATTTTTTAATCTCTTTATTTTTCAACCTTATCTTTTTGAAATCATCCATAAGCTCATGAGAGGCTTCAAGTAATTCTTCAAAAATAAATTCAATGTTTACCTCATTTTCGTCTACCATTAAGCATAATTTGTCTACCTTTCGTTCTTCTTTCTCAATTTTTTTTCTCGCCTTGCTCCCCCTTAATCAATGCTTTATTTTTTCTTTGTTTCTTCTTATTCTTCTTTTGCTTTTTATCCTCATGAGCCATGAGGCATAAGTTGGAGAGTGCTTCCTTATTTTCTTTGGAGCTTTATTATTCTTCTTGATTTGCTTCCTCATAGATTGCTTCTAATTGATCCCACACTTATTTAGCTGAATTACATAAAAAAATTATATTAAAATCATTTATATCCAATGAACAATAAAATATATTCATGATCTTAGCATTTAGTTGGGCCATTTTTTTATCATGCTCATCCCATAACCTTTAGAAATTGGATGAAGCAATACCATTAATCAATACAATGTGTGTGTGTGGCCTATTGACTATAATTCTTCATAAATTATAATCATGTGCTTATATGAAGATTTTCATCCTAGCTTTTCAATAGATATAATTGGAGCTATTAAAAAGTAGGGGTTAATTTATAGAATAACCTTTAATAAGAAAATATTCAGTTTGGGTTGTTATAATCTTTAGCTCGAGATCGCTAGGTCAACAAAGATTTAAGTGCACTCCAAAAAGGTAGCAACCTAAGAGATGGAGGGGGGGGGTGAGTTAAGTTCTTTAAAAATTTAAGCAAATCTAATAAATATGTACTTTTAACCAAATTAGCTCAAGTGTAAGTATGTTATATGTAATGTGCAGCAGTGGAATTTAAAAGGAATGATGCAATGTAAAAATTAAAAATAAGTAAAATAAAGTACACCATAAAGATAAGAGATTTATAGTGATTCCTTGCAACCTCATACCTACGTCTACTCTCCAAAGTTCACTTAAAAATTTTACTATAATCATCTCAATTATACTGCAATTATTTTAGCCAGATTCATAATCAAATTCAGTTGATTTTCTGGGATCACCAATCAAAATCTTACATAATTATTTTCTGGACTAACAATCAAATCTATTGGTTTTTTAGACTCACTACCAAATCTTATAATGTCTAATTCTAGACTTGGACGTGTCTAACCAAAATTTCTTTCACCCCAAAGAAACTTGTAAAGAAAACCCAAAATACAATGGATAAGAAATTTCAGCACAAAAAAACAAAAATGATAACTCTTTTTAGCTTAGAGAAGATGCTGAAAGGTGGCTCTTTTGAAGCTTGAACTTCTCTTCTTTTATGTTTGAGAGGATTTAGCTAATGAAGATGAAGATCTCTCTTGAAAACTCACTAAAAATTTTGCACTTAATTCCTCTTTTTTTTTCACTTTCTTAAAGATATTCAATAATCACTCCAATAAATGATGTGCTTCTCTTTCAAATCCTCTTCTCTTTCTTTTTAATGATTCTCTTGCCTTTCCTATGCCTGGAAGTAACTAGAGAATGAGTTTTGACCATTGAATGAGTTGGAGTAGAAAAAAGGTCGTTAGAAAAAGATAGAAAAACTAGCCATTAGAGCTATCCTTATGTCAGGAGTCGACTCATAATCTTCAGAGGTTGACTTAAGATCAACTCAGCTCGAGTCGACTGAAATCACTCGGGAGTCAACTCGACCTCAGGGTCAAAAAATTATGCATTCTATCTTTCTTAAGAGAGTTGGCTCACCATTTTGAGAGTTGGCTCGATATCTTTTAGGAGTCGACTTCATGGGTTGACTTGAAAAGAGGTCCTAAAAATTCAGTCTTCTATCTTGACTGAGAGAGTTGGCTTTTGCTTTACGGGAGTTGACTCACAATCCATGTCAGTAAGCTCCAACATGCCAAAGTCGACTCATTCTTTGGGGTCGACTCCTAAGTTTCCTGAACTTTGGATTTCTTCTGTTTTCTACTTGTTGCTGCTCAAGGGTCGGCTCCTATGCTTTTAGGGTCGACTCCATTAAGTCAAATATATAAAATTCCATCTTTGATTTGCTTTGACTTAGCTTCTCTGAGAAGATTTCTTCTTTGGATAATTTATTCATTTCGAACATCTAAGAAATCCTACATCCATCCTTGAAACATATGATTAATACATTTTTTACTCAACATTTTATTACCATCAAAATCAGTCATTTGGGTCGACACAATTATTATGCCCATCAATGTTAATTGCCAATAGTCATCATTATTTTACCTACCATTATCAACTTGCCCTGCTATTGTAGCTATCAATACAGCCTCCCACCAATATTACCCAACATCAACATCACAATTGTAACCAATATTACCGGCCCCTTGTCGCCACCATTATTGTTACCATAATAGTTAGCATCATATGAATTATTTATATATCTATAAAATGAAATTTATAGCTTACTTGAGTACTAGTATTATTATCCTTACCACCATTAAGTCATTATTGTCGCCACCACTAGTATTGCTACCATGGTTACAGCGGTCACAACCATCAATGCTGCCCTTACCCCAACTTGTTTATAATTTTCTATCTTTGAAATTAAAAAAAACTATAACTAATAAATCCTTTTTATTGTTAAAATATTAGAATGTAAAACTAAAAATTAATAATCATAAACAATCTCACATGCTTATAATTTTTAAATTAATTTTAAAATTAAACAAAATTCATCATCAAACTACATCTTAAAAGTTTTACTATTTTTATTCTTAGAGAAAGGAATGCTTCCAATCATAAATATTTAAAGACCAATCCAATAAAAGCAAGAGTGGACAACATGCAATCAACCAAGAAGGTGTCTTGCTAATAGGACTTAGATCAATTGGCACCACTTCAATTGGAGATAAGATCTATATTTGCACACAAATGGTAGAAAAGTTGAGAAAGTGTCTTTCAAAACCTTACAAATTCCTTTTGTTGTAATAGATTCTAGTTCACCAATTTGATAGAAGCTCATGTAAAGAAAGTTGGAATGACAGCATATCCAAGCATGTTTATATAAATTTTCTTTCTTTTTTTTCTTTATTATAAAATGGCTAACCAACCACCAAACATTAGTTGAGATGGTACCATCTCTTGCAACTTGAGTCAAGGAGTGGGGTTTAATTTTACAAGACAACAACCCTTACTTTGATCATTGATTTAAGCTATCCTAGTTTCATGAGCCTTTACTCGGTGGACAGGGTTGGTACCAGTATCATCATATTACTACTTCAGTATGCCCAATGCTGGGGTCAATTTAGTGTACTAACACTTGGTACAGCTTCCATACAATATATCAATTTGGGATTAGTATTATACGATACAATTGATATGCATTGGTACCTATCGATATAACAAACTATGATTAGAAATGTATCGTAGTGAGTGTTTGATTATCTAAAGATACTTATATCTAAGAAAATTTTATTCAAAAGCACGAACAGCGCAGATCCTTAGTTGCTCATTGATGGTGTACTTGCCACCAAAGTTTTACATTCTAGTAGGACAGGGACGTTCGGACTGTCCTATCCAATTCTTGTAAGAAAATAGGACTAAAACGGATTCGGGACTTTGAAATCCATCCATGTGGAGAGAGAAGAAGATAGAGAAAAGAAGGAAAGGAAAGAAGGAAAAAAGAAAAAAGAGAAAAAGTGAAAGAAAAGAAGAAAAATGAGAAAAAGAAAGGATGAGAAAAGAAAAGGAAAGAAAAAAGGAAGAAAAGAAAGGAAGGTAAAGGAAGGTAAAAGAAAAGAAAAAAAGAAGAAAGAAAGAAAAGAAGAAGAGAGAGAGAGAGAATATCTATCAAGATGTATGATCGAAACTGCTGTAGGGGTATGATAGAACAATAGGACATCCTATTTCATAGAAAAATCGGGATACTTTCGATCCATGAGATTTAAAACCTCACCTGCTGCCAAATAATTTGGATTTTCAATCCTAAATTTTGTTCAAGAAATTTTTTTAAAATAAACTACATGCACAAGCCATGAAATCTTGAACAATTTTTTCCTATGGAGGATTTGAAAAGGCTTTTATTGATGGACATGGCTCTTCATAGGAATGCATGGCTACGGATATTTAAAATTATAGTTTACTTGCAAAAGAGGCATTAACAGAATGTTTGCGGCGGAGGGGTGATCTTCTAGAAAACAGAGAAGATATCACCCATCAAGAGGATGACATGAAAGTTGTAGAGAGTTCTTGAAATTCATCAAGTCCACATTATAACTGGAGTACCATTACATGTCTACAGCGGGATAGAAGACAGATTTTTGCTTATATACTTTGCCTAAATCTTCAAGTCAAATATTTTGGAGTAGGTTTCCTATGAAATCACTTCTTTACATGCAACATGCAATGCATGAGCATTGACTTTTAGCAGAAAGTGATATTGCAACTTGCAAGGCAAACATCCAAAGATCGTATAGAGTATTTAGCTAATTAATTTTTTTCCTTTATATCTTGTAGATCATTACTAATTTATCAAGTAAAAAAAAAAGAGAGAGAGAAGAATTCTGAATCTTGCCTTTCATTCATCCACCAACTCCATTCATCTTTCTTTTAACCTTCTTATAATTTGATTATTTTATCTTATGGAAATCAGACAGATTATTCAGCTGGTTCATGAGTTTCCCTTTTCTGAATGGTCATGGTGTAATTTGGGATTTAAAGGGGAGAAATTTTTCTTATTCCAACTCATTCTTCTCTTTGGAAGGCAAACTCCCATTGGTGAACCCAGTGGTTATTTGCCTTGCTACTTTATGCCTGCTTTCCTTTTACTTTGTTGGGTGAGGAAGAAGATTGACCCTATAACGAGTCCATTGGAAGGGAAGAGGTACCATTAAAGGTGACCATTGCTTGGCCAGTTGGAATCTTGTTTGTAAGCTAAAAATGGAGGCAGAGGAGTAAGGGATCTGAGAACTTTTAATGAAGCTCTGTTGACCAAATGGTGGTGGAAGTTGTTGCAGGAAAGAAGATTGATTTGGAAAATTAGCATCAAATGTTGGTACCATAGGAGGAGGACGTTTGGCTGTGCTCTTATCGTCCAAAGCATTAAGAGGAAGGTAGGAGAAAGATCTGAAACTTTCTTCTGGAAAGATTGTTGGTTGGGTGAGCATCCTGTAGCACGATCTGTTCTTAAGACTCTCATCCTTAACAGAGAACCAAGACAGTGTAGCTGATCCGTAATGGATTACCTTTGATTTGGCCCGAGTTTAGGTATGAAGTAACGGTAAGGAGGAAGAGGAAACTTCCAATTTGTTTCAGATTTTACAACTGGTGCCTTTGTGTGAGGAAGCTGATAAAGTGCAGTGGTGCTGGGAAAAAGGAGTCTTTACTTCTAAGAAATTCTATGGCTTCTTTCACAACGGTGGAACCCGCTCTCCTTTCTTTACACCAATTTGTCGGAGTGTTATGCCTAAGAAGATTAGGATAGTTGTTTGGCTATCGGTGAATAATAGGCCGATGAGTGCAGATAATATGGAAAGAAGGAATAATCTTTTGCATCTCTTGCAAGTGAACTGCATGCAGCACGTAACTTTCAAACCTAAATGGTCACTGGCATTTGCTATTGTTGGATCCAACAAGACTACATATTACTCACCTGATCCATGGGTTACCATTTTTTTTAAGGAAAAAAAAAGGTATGTGGTTGCTCATCCTTTGTCGATCTTTCTAACTAATATCCGAAATTTGTCATAATTGATGAAAAAACTTCCATTTCCTTGTTAATCTGAGAGATCAACTTTCTGTGCAACTTCTTCGTTACCGTCTCCTTCTAAATTAATATGAGGAAGATATGGGCCACGCCACTGAATTATTTTGTCCTGACTATTTGTGGTCATCATCACTGAAGTAATAATGATTACCATTCTTCACATAATCAAGATTTAGTTCATGAGTAGTTATTTCCATCTGTTTTCTCTTTGTACTTTCATTTTCGTCATGTTTATTTCAATCCAATAATGATCTTCAAACATTATTAATACTTTTCATGTTTTGTTATTGGATTTACATCATCATCGTATTAGCATTATCATTATTGTTATCATCATTATAATTATCATTATTATCATTACTGTTATCATCATCATGATCATTATCATTATTATTGTTATGATCATTATCATCGTATCATCATCATCGTTATCGTTATCATCTTCTTTTTCATTATCATAGTCACGATCATTATAACTTTTTTTCTTTTTTTTGAGGAAACATTATCATTATATCATCATCATGCTTGTTGCTCCTTCCGGTTTGTTTGCTGCTGAGCCTCTTCATACAGAGTTCTTTTTGCTCAGTCTCTTATTTATCTATTTTATAAAATAATTTATGGGACCTTGAAAGTATTTCTGCAGTCATACATGTCATCTGGATACAATCTAATATCTTACTATTAATAAGCGGATTCCTTGCAATATGTTGCATTCCTACGTATTGGGTTTTATATTGATTCTTTTATTTTTGTATACCAATTTATTTCTGATGATTCATATATTATCGACATTTGCTGGACTCTGCTTGTAACTTTTAATAAAGAATGCTCTCAATGCTTCCAATTAGATGCGTCTAAAGGAAGAATTTCTGATGCTGTAGAGAAAATGAAGTTTGAATTCCAGTGGTTGTTTGAGTTAGTTTTCTTTATTTCTACATCAAATCGTGGAGTAGAACACCATCTGCTTCTTCACATTTCTCTTGCATTTAGCAAGAATAAGTCAGCTATTTGATATTGCATTTCATCATTCTTCATTATACTGCTTTTTTCTACCAGTACCTTACATCTTATGTTATTTAAAAAAAAAAAAAAAAAAAATGGGGGAAGAAAACTTACATCTTATGTTCAGACCTTTAATTTTACACCCCCAAGTCATTTTGTGTGCATTTGTTTTTGCATTTCTTGCCACGTTTTGTTAATTTCATCTTCTTTGTTAGATAATAGCTTGTGCATTCTAATGCAAATGCCTGAATGCCTTTCTGGTTGAATTATGAAAAGTTGGGCCATGGAATGCTTGAATTATTTATAGCACCCATTTTTAATTTCTTTCCGGGTATGGAAAGGTTAAAAATGAGGCAGAAACAATACTAATACTTCAAGGTTTAGCAAGCTTTTTTCTCCGTAAATGTTCTCTTTAATGGTTTTTAACAGGATGCATTAATTAAAAACAGTCATATTTGGAAATGACCGATGTGTTTAATTAATGGCTGGATGCCAGGTCATCATGCCACAGCTTAATGCCTGTCTGTTGTGTTTCAAATCAAGTGGTTATGGTGGTAAACCTGGAACGGACCTTTCTGTAACTCTGCCTTAGAAGAAAACAGGTTTTTATCTGCTCATGGAACTTGACTGAAATCTAAGAAGGTTGAACCATTTAAATTGGCTTTTGGTGCGTGTTTGGCGGTGCATTTGATCTGGGGTCAGAGATGAGTCTAAAGATATATTTAGTGTTGGGTTCATTGATTTGACCATCCCGATTTAACATCCAACCGACGAAAAATATGCATCTTCACCAACCAAAGAATGGATTATGGACGAAACGATGACCACGGCAGATTCCCGATTGATGGCAGATGATTATAAGTCGGCCAAATCCTATGAACAACCATCTATCGATCAGCTAGCCTTCAGCCGATCATCAATCGACTTACCAACTTTCGATCGTCAATCTTTCAGTCGACTATAGGATAATTTAAACGAACAAACAATCATTGATTGATTAAAATATCAATCGAATGCCGACATGTGATCGGAATGACCGACATATAGTCAGCATAACTTACATCTCCGACACAGAATGCATGTAACAATTACTCCACGATTACATAATGAGCATTAACTGCTCCCTTAATGCCGAGATAAGTGGGATCCTATGATTTATGACCGTTATAGATGGTTACTACTACATTCGCCTATAAAAAGAAAGTAAACTAAATATTTTGGTAAGATAATTCTGAGCTGAAACTCTATCTATATTCATTCTCATTATCCTATTCACCAATCCTCTATTGACTTAGGCATTGGAGGGTCCCCATCGAAAACATTTTCGATCAGTATGGACTTTTTTTGCAGGTAACTTTTTCTGACATCAGGATTAGTGTGGACTTCTTTTGCAGGTAACTTTTTCTGGCATCAGGCATATCGGAGGATTGGCCATAATAGATTGGCGCGCCATATAGGGGCGAATGAAAGAAAATTCTGATTTTTCGAATCAGGTTCGTTCAGATCTAATTGGATCGAGAGGCAAATTTCAAAAATTCTTCTCTCATATCCAGATCGGATCTGACACTTTTTCAGATCTGATTTATAAACTGATAGTTAAGAAAATAAAACTAAATTAATTTTTACCTTGATCTTGGGTAATCTAATTACCCGTTGATGATCCTACGGAAGCTCTGAGGTTCTGGATCTAGCCACGCAAGCGCCTGGCCTCTATCGATATCCACTCGGACTGGATCTGGATATCTTCTCCTTCTCTTTCTTTTCTCCAAAAATCAGATCTGGATCTGATTTGGAGGATCTTCAAAACTTCTTCTGAAGATCATCCGTCGTCTCTGCAGCAGTGCTGCCTTCTTTCTTTTTCGTCAGCCTTTCTTGCTTGACTCGCACTAATCAGAAGAACCCAACTTTCTTGGACGTGGAGAGGAGGGAGAGGGATAGATGGTGGCATGGAGAAGAGAGAGAGACAGCCTTGGGGTGTGGCTTAGATCAACTCATGAAAGTGGGCGTAGATAGGGTCTATTTATAGACTCTACTGCGCCATGCAGTGCTGCATCACCCCAGCCAATCGTGTTGCTTCGTTCAATCAGATCTAAATCTGATTGGTGGGACGAGAGACCCATGGATTCATCCTAAGGTGGCGCCTAAGACTGGTCAAAGTTCTATAGGAATGAGGGTCACTCTAGTTTGAATCCAACAAGCAACCTGGAGTCCCATCCAACATGGGACTCCTAGGCGCCTCCTATCCATTGGGCTGCACGCCATCCTAGGCATGTGCGCCCTTCTCCTTTCCAATTTTCAGAGAGGGGACAAGCCCCTATCAGCTCTCCAATAAGTGCATGACACATGTGGTCAGAAAGTCCAAGGGTCAAAGGTCAACATTTGACCAAGTCAAAGGTACAAGAATTTTGACCAAAGTGAAAGAAAAAAATGGCAGGTGTTGTCTCAAAAATGGCAGGTAATCTCATTACAATTAAGACAACCCTTTTTGACTTGGACAAGCCTCCAGTCAGACCAGGTATGAAGGTACCTGAGTTGAGCACAAACTCCTTTGGCTCAGTCAGAGACAACTTATTTAAGATAGTAAAAGAAGAACGTTAGGCTTCAATCGAGTGCTAGCACGATTTTCCTTGAACCTAATTGAATCTCATTCAGATCAATTGAACTAGATCAGTTCAATTGATGATCACCAGATTCAAACCCTTGTTTGTGTGACCCAGTTAGGTTCAGTTCTGTATGGTAATGGGATATGTCATGATCTCTATCATCGACATCATCGAAACTCCTTTCGATGGATCAGAACTCTTCTGATTCGAACACTAGAATGATCGATCATCTAAATCATTCTAATTGCTCCCAAAATCCACCAGTGACACCTAGCAGTATATGGTGGCAACCCATCAGAGCTGAATGCGAACCTCTTGGTGCAGCTACCTGTGTGATTAAGTTCTTCTATCTTGAGCCCCGATCAGATTAGGGTTAAGGTGAACTCGTCAAACCCTAGTCTCTGTCATATGATGTAATCATTCGATTCGAGTCCAATGTGAAAATCTAAATAGAAACTCTTTCTATTATTTCACTCTCTGCCATGGCCATGGGCTTTCTGGACTTGATTCTCATGATCATCATAGGGCTGCTCCTCTACCACCGAGGTAGATAGATTCCATCTTGATGCAATCCAGTTCCTACAATGAACATGTCTATAGCCAACATACACCTCAGGGTTCCATATGGCTAGGAGACCGAGTAATGGTGTAGTCAAACTATAACACCCTCAAGGTGAACTGTCCGATGCATCCTCAGGTCAAAGAACCAGACACACTACTGCAGCATCGAGTCAGTCATTGACGAGAAGGTAGACTTCCTAATGACTACTCGAGGTGGTCACGCTCAGTGCCCTCGTTCTCTAACGAGTACCTGTACTCTCGCTCCGGTGTCTCCACACCGTAGACTCAAGACTCATCTACTAAAGAGAAGCGATTGTACACCAACCTTCCGGATCAATCACCATCCTCGTGATGATCCTATGGTCGGGAGCATTTTATGAGTTAATAATGATTATTCATGTCTTAAATTTTCAACTCTTGAAAATATGAATTATCATTACCATTAACTCAAAGGATGTATCACAGACACTAAATACACATATGTGTGATAGAAAATAACCCATTTTATTATTTATAGTCAAAATTATAATTTTGCCCCTAGAAGTGTATTACAAGTGTCAGCCAATTCTGGCTTCTAGGGCACATATATCTAACAATCTTCCCACTTGTCCTAAAGCCAATTGGCTACAAGTCTAAGTCCCATCTTCTCAAGGTGGGCTTCGATCTTCTGCTGGCCCAACGGCTTTGTAAGTGGGTCTGCCACATTATCTGCGGAGTTGACTCTCTTGACCTCGACGTAACCCTTCTCGAGGTAATCGCGGATGAGGTGGTATCGCCGCTCAATGTGCTTGGACTTTCTGGTGAGACCTCGGCTCCTTAGCAAGGGCTATGGCGCCATTGTTGTCGCAGTAAAGAGGAATGGCATCTGATGGCATTACTCCAATTTCTGCAGCAAACTTCTTGTACCAGAATGCTTCCTTTGCAGCCTCTGATGCAGCGATATATTCTGCTTCCATGGTGGAATCTGCTATCACAGTTTGCTTGGAACTCTTCCAGCTGACAGCTCCACCATTGCACACAAACAGACTTCCCAGATGTCGACTTTCGATCATCTATATCGGACATGAAAGTCCGAGTCTGTGTATCCCTTGGAACTTGGAGTTCTCCATTACCAAAGACCAACATCATATCCTTAGTTCTTCTCAAGTACTTAAGGATACATTTCACAGAAGTCCAGTGTTCTTCACCTGGATTTGACTGATATCTGCTTGTGACACTCACAGCATGGGCTATATCAGGTCGTGTACATAGCATGGCATACATGAGGCTCCCTATTGCAGAAGCATAAGGGATCTTGCTCATGCATTCTATTTCCTCAGGTGTGCTAGGGGCACATCTTCTTGGAAAGATGAATACCATGTCTGAAGGGTATTAATCCCCTCTTAGAGTTTTCCATACTAAACCTCTTTAGTACTTCCTCTATGTACATCTTCTGTGAAAGTCCTAGCATCCTATTCGGTCTATCCCTATAGACCTTAATTCCTAGAATAAAGGATGCTTCACCTAGGTCTTTCATGGAGAATTCCTTGGACAACCATATTTTGACTGATTGTCAACATGGGAATATCATTCCCAATAAGGAGGATGTCATCCACGTACAATACGAGGAAGACAACAGCGCTCCCACTGACCCTTTTTGAAGAACACATGGTTCCTCTTCATTTTTGATGAAACCAAACTTTTTGATCACATCATTGAAACGAGTGTTCCAGCTCCGAGATGCTTGCTTAAGTCCATATATGGACCTTTGCAGCTTGCAAACCTTGTGATCAGTATCACTGGATGTGAAACCTAGCGGCTGTTCCATATAGATATCTTCCTCAAGATATCCATTTAAGGAATGCCATTTTCACGTCCATTTGCCATATTTCATAATCGAAATAGGCTGCAACGGCAAGCAATGTGCGGATGGATTTTAGCATAGCCACTGGGAAAAGGTATCCTGATAGTCAATGCCTTCGCATGTTGACTATAACCTTTTGCCACTAGTCTAGCCTTGAATGTCTCCACATTCCCATCTGCACCAATCTTTCTCTTGAAGATCCATTTACACCCAATAGGTACTATACCTTCTGGTGGATCTACCAAGGTCCAGACTTGGTTTGAGTGCATCGAGTCAATTTCTGACTGCATTGCCTCTAGCCATTTCTCGGAGTCGATATCTGATATCGCCTCATTGTAGGTTTTGGGATCATCACCATGAGCACCATTACCTATGAGGAACATTTTCCTCTACTTCCTCTGAAATAATACCTAAGTATCTTTCAGGGGGATGGAAAACTCTTTCCGATCTACGAGGTGGAGGAGGTAGTGTTCTTATTGGCTCAACCTGATTTGGTTCCAATTGGTCCTTAGCTCGTTGTACTTGTGAGACTTTCTCATCAAGCTTAATCTGCTTTCCAATGCCGCTATCTTGAATAAACTATTTTTCAAGAAAGATGGCATGTCGACTCACAATCACATTGTGGTCTTCTGGAATGTAGAAATAGTATCCTAATGACTCTTTAGGATATCCTATGAATCGAGCTCTGAAGGACCTAAACTCTAACTTGTCCGCTTGTTGTCTTTTGACATGAGCCGGACAACCCCAAATTCTGAGATGACTCAGACTTGGTTTCTTACCGTGCCATATCTCATACGGTGTGGTAGGAACGGTTTTAGAGGGAACCCTATTCAGTAGATAAATTGAAGTTAACAATGAGTGTCCCCAAAGAAAATCAGGGAGGTCTGTGAAGCTCATCATGGATCGAACCATATCCAATAGAGTCCGATTTCTCCATTCTGAAACCCCGTTGAGTTGAGGTGTTCCTGGTGGAGTCCATTGAGAGACTATGCCATTTTTCCTTGAAGATAGTCTAGGAATTCTCGGCTAAGGTATTCACCTCCTCGATCTGATCGAAGAACCTTAATGGGTTTTTCAGTTTGTTTTTCTACTTCATGTCTGAATTCTTTGAACTTTTCAAAAGCTTCAGACTTGTGTCTCATAAGATACACATACCCATACCTAGACAGATCATCGGTAAAGGTAATGAAGTAGACAAAATTGCCTCTAGCCGGCACATCAAATGGGCCGCACACATCAGTATGTACTAGGGCAAGGAGATCTGTGGCCCTCTCCCCATGTCCAACAAAAGGGAGTTTAGTCATTTTGCCTTGAAGACAAGATTCACAAGTTGGATATGACTCGGAAAGTCAATGGACTCAATAGCCCATTTTTCTCCAATTTGTTGATCCTATCTTCTGCTATATGACCTAATCTCAGGTGCCATAGATATCTATCGTTTGGACTATCCCTAGGTCGTTTGGCATTCACGTTTTGCTCGATAGTTAGAAATAGGTACATCAATATGTAGCTGATAAAGACCATTAATAAGGAAACCATTTGCAATTTTATTTCTTTCATAAAGAATGTTACAATGGTCCTTAAAGAAGGTAATCACATAGCCTTCTTGTGCTTAAGCATGAAACAGAAATCAAATTCCTGCTAGCTGCAGGCACATAATAACAGTCTTTCAAAACTAAGTCTAAACCAGATGGTAATCGAAGAGGGTATGTTCCCACGGCTACTGCAGCAACTCTTGCTCCATTACCGATGCGTAGGATCATGTCTCCATCCCTCAGCCTCCTGCTATCCTCAAGACCCTGCATAGGAAGTGCACAGATGAGCACTAGAACCAGAGTCAAGCACCCAACTGGATGCAGAAGAAACCGTAAGGTTAGACTCAATAACGAGCATACCTCCAGAAGGACCTTCCTTCTTGTTCTTCAGGGTGGCCAGGTAAGTAGGGCAGTTCCGCTTCCAATGGCCGTCGCTGTTGCAATGGAAACACTTTCCTTTGACATCGGCCTTCTTCTTCGGCTTCTGCCTTCTTCTTCTTTGATCCTTCCACCTTTTGCTTTTTCACAGACTTCTTTTTCTTTCCATAAGACTTTCTTTTGGAAGAAGTCCATTCCATAGCAAGAACTGAGCCTTTAGAACCTTTCATAGAAAGCTCAGCGGTAACCAGCATATTCATTAATTCGGCCAAGGAATTTTGAAGTTTATGCATGTGGTAATTCATGATGAATTGCCCATATGCATCAGTCAAGGATTGCAGAATAATATCATTCTGCAGATCCAAGTCTAACTTCACACCGAGCTTCTCAAGCTCTTCCATGTCCTTGATCATCATCAGACAGTGATCTTGGACTGACTGCCCATCACGCATCTTAGCCTTAAAAAGTCATTTCGTGACTTGATACTTTGGCTGCGCGACTCTGTTCACCAAACATCTCCTGCAGGTGAGCCAACATTTGGCGAGCAGTCCCGATATCTTCATGTTGGCGCTGGAGCTCATCAGACATCGAGCCCAACATGTAATATCTGGCCTTATTATCTTCGTCTATCCATTTTTCCAGAGATGCTCTCTGTTCAATGGATGGACGGGCTGGTAAGGTGGGAGGGTCCTGGTCCAATACATGGGTTAACTTCTCGAAACCCAAAATAATTTTGTAGTTCCTGAGCCAATCTTTATAATTGGGTCCAGTCAGTCTATGTGTGTCCAGGATACGTGCCAATGGGTTGGACGCAGACATTTTTCTATAGAGAGTCAAAGATTCTAGTTAGATACTGTAATTATGACTTGACCAATTTATTTAGAGATTTTATTTTTAAATAAATTAGCTCCCACTATTTTCTCGGATCCCTACACTCCCTCTGTAGAGATGCGAAAATCTCCATGATTAATGATTTCTAGTGGGTGGTGCGGTCTCACCAACTGACTCATCACCTCACCTAACAGTTATTGGTGATGGGTTAGCCAATGAGTGAACAACTCTTGTTCAATGATTCTCTAATCATGGTGCACCCAAACTTGGTCTCTAATTCATGAATCTCACCATATCCGAAATATTGATCCACTCCTTAGTTAAGTCAGACCCACCATTTGCATAGACTGGATTCCTAATTGAGTCTCTCACCGTATCCAAAATATTGAGCCCAACTCATCCTCCAGCCCATAGCATCCAATGCCTAATAGACATGGTTGCATCTTTTCGGTGCAACTGAGCCACTGTATCCAGCCGAGAACAATCAACCCCGGAAAGGGCCCGCACATCTACAATGGTGGAAGACCTCAGACTTAATCTTTTCTTAGGAAGAATTGATTCAGGTCTCATTAAACTAGACTTGTCATAGTCATAACAATTATGACTAACCTAGTGGCATGGGTTAGCTCGGATTATTGACCACCTCAGATCAGAACTGTGTCAACAGATATGGCCAGGTAAGTGAGATCGGTGGAAGGGAATATGCCATTAACTCGTACAAGAATGCATTCAGGTCGAGTAGCTTCCAATTAAAAATCAGTCGGTCGTATGTGCCAAACTTACCTTAGACACCAAATTATTGAGCCAGAACCAATTGGGTTAGCCTACAATCCAGACTCTAACCTCTGAGCCTAATTAGGTCTTGCTTGATCGTGACTCGATCTTGACCCAGACTTAATCCTATTAGGCTGGTCAATTTAAGCATTGTTGATCCCATCTAACCAACTCTTGATTCGGTTTGATCAACCGCTTAGACCTAATTGAGCTACCCAAGCCCGAACCCAGTATTATGAATATGTCTTAGATCTGAAAATTCTCAATTTTAGACCTAATTAATATTTCATAATCTTAATTCTTAATTAAGTAGGGTTCATAAACAAAATATGCACAATAAATCCTAGGGTTTCAGGATCTAGGGTTTTGCAGAAAGTAAGTTTTGGATTTCTGATTAAGGACGAACACGCAGCACCCCTACACATCATAAGAACACCCCATCGAATGGAAAGAGAGGGCCTTTAAACCCTTCTTCGTTCTTATGACCGGACGGCCAAGAGGAACGCCTTAATCAGGAACATGCAATACTACAAAATAGTTTTAGATCTATATCATATATCTCATATATAAATTAGATCTAATCATGGCATATTCTGCATACATCTCATGTATCGAATCATGCATATTTTTAGATCTAAATTATCTCATAATAATCTAAAAAATTAGATTTAAATTGATCTAATCAAAATAAATTCTAATCTAGACAACTAATTATGTAGAACTATTCTACAACTAGTCTAGACATGCATCAATCATATCTCATATGATGTTTAAAAATTAAATAATTTTTATTTACTATTTTTTAGATGTTATTATAATATTTATAATATCAAAAAATAGTAAATAAATAGATCTAAAATATGATTTAATCAAATTAAATTATGAAAACATGCAAGACTATTCTATAGAACTATTCTATTTTAGAACTAGTCATGCATATCTTTCTAATCTTAGATCCAAATTAATTTATTTTAATTTTTTAATTTTTTCTGATTTTAGATCTGATCACATCTCATGTGACATCTAAAATTACTTAATTAATTAAATTAAAATTGGATCTAAATAAAAATTTAATAGAACCTGGCTTCGATACCATTTGAAGAAAAATCCTGATTTTCTGGGTCAGGTTCGTTCAGATCTGATTGGATCGAGAGGCATATTTCAAAAATTTTCCTCTCATATTCAAATCAGATCTAACATTTTTTTAGATCTAATTTATAAACTGATAGTTAAAAAAATAAAACTAAATTAATTTTAAATTAATTTTTACCTTGATCTTGGATAATCTAATTATCCGTTGATGATCCTACGAAAGCTCTGAGGTCTGAATCTAGCCACGCAAGCGCCTGGCCTCTATCGGTATCCACTCAAGCTGGATCTAAAGATCTTCTTCTTCTCTTTCTTTTTTCCAAAAATTAGATTCGGATCTGATTTGGAGGATCTTCAAAACTTCTTCTGAAAATCACCTGTCGTCCCTGCAGCAGTGCTGCCTTCTTCTTTTTTCGTCAGCCTTTCTTGCTTGACTCGCACTAATCAAAAGAACCCTACTTCTTGGGCGTGGAGAGGAGGGAGAGGGGTAGATGGTGGCATGGAGAAGGGAGAGAGACAGCCTTGGGGCGTGGCTTAGATCAACTCATGAAAGTGGGAGCAGATAGGGTATATTTATAGACTCTACTGCGTCATGCAGTGCTACATCACCCCGGCCAATCGTGTTGCTTCGTTCAATCAGATCTAAATCTGATTAGTGGGATGAGAGACCCATGGATTCATCCTAAGGTGGCGCCTAAAACTGATCAAAGTCTATAGGTGAGGGTCATCTAGTTTGAATCCAACAAGCAACCTGGAGTTCCATCCATATGGGACTCCAGCATCCCTATCCATGGGCGCACGCCATCCTAGGCATGCGCCCCCTTTCTTTCCAATTTCTAGAGAGGGGACAAGCCCCTATCTGCTCTTCAATAAGTGCATGACACATGGGCAGATGTCCAAGGGTCAAAGGTCAATGTTTGACCAAGTCAAAGTATAAGAATTAGCAGATGATGAATGGCAGGTGTTGTCTCAAATTTATCTCATAAATTAAGACAACCTCTTTTTGACTTGGACAAGCTCTAGTCAAACCAGGTAAAGGTACCTGAGTGAGCATAAATTTATTTGGCTCAGTCGAGATAATTTTTAAAATAGAAAAAGGAGAATGTTAGGCTCAATCGTGTGCTAGCACAATTTTCTTGAACCTAATTGAATCTTATTCAAATCAATTGAACTGGATTAGTCCAATTAATGATATCCAGATCCAAACCCTTATTTGTATGATCCAGTTAGGTTCAGTTCTATTGGGGATAAATTTTGCTCCCGTCGAAGTCTAGCTCGACGCTCGGCCTAATGCAACCTGTAGCCGCAGAAGAGCTTTGACGGACGGATCTTAGCCGAACATTTACAGTCGGCCGAACTACTTAGCGGTCGAGCTCCTTGGACTCCAAGCGGCCGGGGTTTAACGGAATCTCCTAGCGCTCGAACTCCTCAGCGATCGTCTCTCGGCCGAACTCCCCAAGCGGCCGTCTCTTCAGCCGGCCGAGCTCCTCCGAACTTCTCTACAGCTGAACTCCCCCCGAGCCTTTCCTTCAGCCGAACTCTCTTACAAGTCAATGCTCCTTTAGATGAATTGTCTCCATCAGTCTACAATAGACGACGAGATCGGACGATATGGCCACCACTACTGGCGACGCTACTCTCTCCGTAACCAATCCTGTGCGGCCCACGACTTGCCAGTATGGCTGTCACCAACCCCACCACATACGGCACCTCCCCGAGAGACTGACTCTACCAAACCTCGAGTGGCCCACCAGCACGCGGCTGCAGCCATCGCCATCAAGCTCCGCTATGAAAGGATCCTCCAGATATGCTAATCTCTCTAATCTCTAAGCTCTCCTCTTCTTCTCCAAGCTTCGAAATTCATTCCCGAGCACTCCATTCCTATTGGCCAAAGCTGACTTGAGCGTCGGAGGGTCCTACCGGAGCCACCCCCCACCGGCTCTGGATGGGACTTTGTTTTGCAGGTCTCCGATGGCGACCTCATCGGCCTCAACTCCAACGGACTCCGACGATGACCAGTTTCTGCGTCGACAAGTTCTATATGATAATGGGATATGTCATGATCTTCATCATAGACAACATCGAAACTTCTTTCGATGGATCAGAACTTTTCTGATTCAGACAACTAGAATGATCGATCATCAAAATCATTCTAGTTGCTCCCAAAATCCATCAGTGACATCTAGCAGCATATGGTGGCAACCCATCAAAATTGAAAATGAACCTCTCGGTGTAGCTACTTGTGTGATTAAGTTCTTCTATCTTGAGCCCCAATCAGATTAGGGTTAAGGTGAACTCGTCAAACCCTAATTTCTATCATATGATTTAATCATTCGATTCAAGTCCGATGTGAAAACCTTAATAGAAACTCTTTCTATTATTTCACACTCTCTGCCATGGCCATGGACTTATGGACTTGATTCTCATGATCATCATAGGGTTGCTCCTCATCTATCAAGGTAGATAGATTCCATCTTGGTGCAATCCAACTCCTACAATGAACATGCTATAGCCAACATACACCTTAGGATTCCGAATGGCTAGGAGATCGAGTCATGGTGTAGTCAAACTATAACACCCTCAAGGTGAACTATCGATGCACCTCAGATCAAAGAACAAGACACACCACTGCAGCATCGAGTCAGTCATCGATGAGAAGGTAGACTTTCTTATGACTACTCGAGGTGGTCACGCTCAGTGCTCTCGTTCTCTAACGAGTATCTATACTCTTACTCTGGTGTCTCTACATCATAGATTTAAAACTCATCTACTATAAAAAAGCGTTTGTACACTAATCTTCTGGATCAATCACCATCCTCATGATGATCCTACGGTCAGAAGTATTTTATGAGTTAATAAATGAAAATTCATGTCTTAAATTTTCAACTCTTGAAAATATGAATTATCATTACCACTAACTCAAGGGATGTATCACAGACACTAAATACATATTTGTGATAGAAAATAACCCATTTTATTATTTATAGTCAAAATTATAATTTTACCTCTAGAAGTGTATTACAAGTGTCAGCCAATTCTGACTTTTAGGGCACACATATCTAACAGCGAAAGCGAACAAATTAGTAAATAATAGCTATAATGGTAAAAACTCGAGCCCAAAACTCTACTGGCTCTGCCAGGCAGTCTTCCTATTGGAGAAATTTCGCTCCTATACCTCAAGTACAGAACCCAATTCTCTGCATCTGACTGTCATGGCAAATGCACAGACTCAACAACTCGTTGCATTAATGCAGCAGATGCAAGTTCTTACGGAGGTGGTGGACAGCCTCCAACAGTAATAATTAGCGATGGCGGAAGAGCCAGCGACACAAGCAGTGCTCTCCAGGCATAGTCACCATGCTCCTTGACGATCCCTATCTCCTTCACCAGAACGATGGTTGACGCAATGCTCTCATCGTGTCGAAGCATCACCATCATGGCACTCTCATCATGCCATCCGTCACTCTCGATGGTCGACTTCTCCTTCCTCTTGATGTAGTATCCAAAAGGAGAAGAGACTGCGCCTACCGTCGAGTTCTCTATCCTCGACTTCTTCAGGAGATTCTACCCCTGGATTCTCGTAACTACAGTGGCTTGACGATCATGAATGCAAGTTCAAAGAGATCGACTGCCAACTCGCCCGACTGAAAGTGAATAATCGAGAGGGGTCCCGGTGACCTCAGCATTCACACAGTCCTCCCATTTTCTCGATGAATAATGAATGAACCAATTTCCTCTCAGTTCAAAATGCCATAAATGGAGCCATATGATGGCTCCATGGCTCCATGGATCTAGTCGATCTTTTGGAGAGTTATAAAACTCTCATGATGATCCAAGGGACCTCCGACGTCCTTCTCTGTAAAAGCTTATCGATGATAATTCGGAAAGCTGCTCGAGCTTGATATTTGGACTATGGTCGGAGAGCATACACTCCTTCAAGCAGCTAGAAGATTCGTTCGTGGCTTACTTTAGCACCAACCGAAGGATGTCACGAACATTCGACAGTCTCTTCTCCATCAAATAAAATGAAGGAGAGATATTGCGAGATTTCATGGCACATTTCAATACCACCATACTTGAGGTCAAGGACCTCAACAAAAACATGGCTATTTCAGCCATAAAAAGAGATTTGAGGGGATCCTGATTCATATATTCATTGGATAAGAATCATCCTCGAACTTATGTAGAACTTTTAGAGCGTGCATTCAAGCATATCCGTGTGGATGAAGCCACTTCTGATCGGCGCCAAGCAGAAGGCAAAAGTCAGAAAAAGAAATAGAAGAAAGGCGAAGCTCCTGCCAAATCAAGTTGGCAGCCGACTAATAAACGAGTTTCACCACCCCAACAGAGTCCAAGGCCGGATAGATTCGACATGAAATATAATTCCTATACTCCGTTGACTGCTTCTCGTGCATAGATCCTGATGAAAATTGAAGAAGCAAAATATATCTGATACCCCCCACTAATGAAAGCATCGCCAAGGAGCCACGATTGGAAGAAGTATTATTGATTTCATCATGATCATGGTTATAATATCAAACAGTGCATCTAACTTAAGGATGAGATCGAGAACCTGATACATCGAGGATACCTTGGCAAATATCAATGCAATCCTCTGGCTCTGATTTCAGCTGATCGACAATCTCAACACCAACCAGAGGAACCAAATGACAATCAGCCAATGATGGGAGTCATTAATATAATTTTCAGACGATCGAGGGGCTGGGGGGCAACTTTCAAAGAAGAATCAACCAAGAAGCATCGCGAAGATATTATTTCTTTTTTGGATGATGATGTACCGAGAATTCAAACTTTCTATAATGATTCTGTCATTGTGTCGGCAATGATAGCAAATTATGATATGAAAAGAATTCTTATAGATAATGAAAGCTCAACCAACATTCTATTTTACTCGATTTTCTCCCAAATGCGACTGTCGATTGATCAACTTCGAAAAATTTTAACACCATCAGTCGATTTCACCAAAAATGTAATTAATATGGAAGGAGAAATCACTTTTCCCCTCACTGTAGGAACTGAACCACGACAAAGCACCATCCTCGCTACTTTTATGGTTGTTCAAGTTCCTTCAGCTTACAACACCATACTCGGATGACCCGCACTCAATTCTTTAAAAGCAGTTGTGTCGACTTTCTATTTACTGTCTGATTCTCCACCCAACAAGAAATTGGCAAAATGCGTGGAGATCAACAACTAGCATGACGTTGCTTTATGATCTCCATCGAAGGAAAAAAGTCTAAAGATCCTCTGATAATTGACAAACTTGATCAGAGGAAAAGTGAAGAAAAGGGTAAACTAGTAGAACAACTGATATCAATCTCCTTATAAGAAGCAGATCCAACAAAAACTATCTCGATCGGATCCAAATTGTCCGATTAAGAGTGGAGCCAAATGATAGATCTACTCAAGATGAACGCTGACATATTTTTCTAGTTAGCAACCGACATGCCAGGCATTTTCCTAGAAATCATTACTCATCAGCTGAACATCGATCTGAAAATTAACCTGGTGAGATAAAAGAAAAGGTTGTTTGCCCTCGAAAGACAGAAAGATATTGATGAAGAGGTGCACAAGCTTCTTGCTGCCGACTTCATCAGAGAAGCACATTATCCCGATTGGCTTACTAATATTGTAATGGTGAAAGAAAGCAATGAGAAAAGGTGAATCTGCATCGACTACACTAACTTAAATAAAGCATGCCCGAAGGACAGCTTTCCTCTATCAAAGATCGATCAGCTAGTCGATGCAACATCAGGACACCAACTTTTAACCTTCATGGATGCCTTCGTAGGATACAATCATATTTGAATGGTGCCAGAAGATGAAGAGCATACTGCCTTCATGACCGATAAAGGTATTTACTGCTACAAATGAAGGGAAATCCTAATTTCCGAATCAGGTTCGTTCAGATCTGATCGAATTAAGAGATATATCTCAAAAAAAAAAAATTTTGATCCAAATCAGATTTGGAATATTTCAAATCTAATTCTTATTATTCTAATAATTAAAATAAAATCTAGATAAATTAAATCAAATTTAATTTACCTTGATGCAGGATAATCCTATTACCCGTTGATGATCCTATAAGCAGTGGAAGGTTCTGGATCTAGCCACGCAAGTGCCTGACCTCTATCGGTATCCACTCAGGCTGGATCTGGAGATCCTCTTCTTCTCTATCACATCTCCAAAAATTAGATCTAGATCTGATCTGGAGGATCTTCAAAATACCTTTTGAAGATTAGCGGTTGTCCTTTGCAGCAGCGCAACCATCTAGCTTTCTGTGGCCTTTCTCTCGTCTGAATTGCATCAACTAAGATCCCAAACTCCTTTGGGTGTAGAGAGGAGAGGGAGAAGATAGACTTGGCATGGAGGAGGAGAGGAGAGGCAGCCTTGGGGCGTGGGATTTTTCAATGCTCTTTGAGTTGGGCGCAGGGTCTTATTTATAGACTATGCATGATCCAACTCCTCTTCTTCCCAACCAATCACAACCCTTTGTGAAATCAGATCTAAATCTGATTGGTGGAAATAGAGTCCCCTGGATTCCTCCTTAGATGGGCACCTAAGATCCAGTCAAACTTGGATTCTTAGGAGGAACTCTATTTGGAATCCAAAAAGGGAGATGGAGTCCCTATCCAACAGGGACTCCTGGGCGCCTCCAACTTGGGCGCACGCCACCCTTGGCGTGCGCCCTCCTCCTTGCCAGGTTCTGGCAGGGGGACAAGGCCCCCACCAGCTCTCCAATAGGTGCATGATACATGTGGTCAAAAGTCAAAGTATCAATGGTCAATATTTGACCAGTCAAAGGTCAGACTTTTGACCAAAGTCAAAGGATGAGAAATGGCAGGTGACCAAAAATGGCAGGTATTGTCTTACAAAATAAGACAACCTTTTCTGACCTTGGACAGGCCTCCAGTCAGACCATATGAAGGCCTCTGATTGAGCACAAACTCCTTTGGCTCAGTCAGGACAACTTATTTATGATAGTAAAAGAAGAACGTTAGGTTCAATCGAGTGCTAGCACGATTTTCTTGAACCTAATTGAATCTCATTCAGATCAATAGAACTAGATCAGTTCAATTGATGATCACCAGATTCAAACCCTTATTTGTGTGACCCAGTTAGGTTCAGTTCTGTATGGTAATGGGATATGTCATGATCTCTATCATCGACATCATCGAAACTCCTTTCGATGGATCAGAACTCTTCTGATTCGAACAGCTAGAATGATCGATCATCTAAATCATTCTAATTGCTCCCAAAATCCACCAGTGACACCTAGCAGTATATGGTGGCAACCCATCAGAGCTGAATGCGAACCTCTTGGTGCAGCTACCTGTGTGATTAAGTTCTTCTATCTTGAGCTCCCGATCAGATTAGGGTTAAGGTGAACTCGTCAAACCCTAGTTTCTGTCATATGATGTAATCATTCGATTCAAGTCCGATGTGAAAATCTAAATAGAAACTCTTTCTATTATTTCACTCTGCCATGGCCATGGACTTCTGGACTTGATTCTCATGATCATCATAGGGCTGCTCCTCTACCACCGAGGTAGATAGATTTCCATCTTGATGCAATCCAGTTTCCTACAATGAACATGCTATAGCCAACATACACCTCAGGGAATTCCGTATATGGCTAGGAGACCGAGTTAATGGTGTAGTCAAACTATAACACCCTCAAGGTGAACTACCGATGCATCTCAGGTCAAAGAACCAGACACACCACTACAGCATCGAGTCAGTCATTGACGAGAAGGTAGACTTCCTAATGACTACTCGAGGTGGTCACGCTCAGTGCCCTCGTTCTCTAACGAGTACCTGTACTCTCGCTTTAGGTGTCTCCACACCGTAGACTCAAGACTCATCTACTAAAGAGAAGCGATTGTACACCAACCTTCTGGATCAATCACATCCTCGTGATGATCCTATGGTTAGGAGCATTTTATGAGTTAATAATGATTATTCATGTCTTAAATTTTCAACTCTTGAAAATATGAATTATCATTACCATTAACTCAAAGGATGTATCACAGACACTAAATACACATATGTGATAGAAAATAACCCATTTTATTGATTATAGTCAAAATTATAATTTTGCCCCTAGAAGTGTATTACAAGTGTCAGCCAATTCTGACTTCTAGGGCACATATATCTAACAATCTTCCACTTATCCTAAAGCCAATTGGCTACAAGTCTAAGTCCCATCTTCTCAAGATGGGCTTCAATCTTTTGTTGTCCCAACAGCTTTATAAGTGGGTCTACCACATTGTCTACGGAGTTGACTCTCTTGACCTCGACGTAATCCTTCTCGAGGTAATCGTGGATGAGATGGTATCGCCGCTCAATGTGCTTGGATTTCTGGTGAGACCTCGGCTCCTTAGCAAGGGCTATGGCGCCATTATTGTCGCAGTATAGAGGAATGGCATCTGATGGCATTACTCCGATTTCTACAGCAAACTTCTTATACCAGAATGCTTCCTTCGCAGCCTCTGATGCAGCGATATATTCTGCTTCCATGGTGGAATCTGCTATCATCGTTTGTTTGAAACTCTTCCAACTGATAGCACCACCATTGCACACAAACAAACTTTCAGATATCGACTTTCGATCATCTACACCAGACATAAAATTCGAGTCTGTGTATCCCTGGACTTGGAGTTCTCCGTTATCAAAGACCAACATCATATCCTTAGTTCTTCTTAAGTACTTAAGGATACATTTCACAGAAGTCCAATGTTTGTCATCTGGATTTGACTGATATCTACTTGTGACACTCACAGCATGGGCTATATCAGGTCGTGTACATAGCATGGCATACATGAGGCTCCCTATTGCAGAAGCATAAGGGATCTTGCTCATGCATTCTATTTTCTCAGGTGTGCTAGGGCACATCTTCTTGGAAAGATGAATACCATATCTGAAGGGTATTAATCCCCTCTTAGAGTTTTTCATACTAAACCTCTTTAGTACTTTCTCTATGTACATCTTCTGTGAAAGTCCTAGCATCCTATTCGGTCTACCCCTATAGACCTTAATTCCTAGAATAAAGGATGCTTCACCTACGTCTTTCTTGGAGAATTCCTTGGACAACCATATTTTGATTGTTGTTAACATGAAAATATCATTTTCAATAAGAAGGATGTCATCCACGTACAATACGAGGAAGACAACGGCGCTCCCACTGACCTTTTTGAAGACACACGATTTCTCTTCATTTTTGATGAAATCAAATATTTTGATTACATCATTAAAACGAGCGTTCCAGCTCCGAGATGCTTGCTTAAGTCCATATATGGATCTTTGCAGCTTGCAAACCTTATGATCAGTATCACTGGATGTGAAATCTAGCAATTGTTCCATATAGATATCTTCCTTAAGATATCCATTTAAGAACGCCATTTTCACATCTATTTGCCATATTTCATAATCAAAATAGGCTGCAATGGCAAGCAATGTGTGGATGGATTTTTGCATGGCCATTGGAGAAAAGGTGTCCTGATAGTCAATGCCTTCACATTGACTATAGCCTTTTGCCACTAGTCTAGCCTTGAATGTCTCCATATTTCTATCTGTACCGATCTTTCTCTTGAAGATTCATTTACACCCAATAGGTACTATACCTTCTGATGGATCTACCAAGGTCCAAACTTGGTTTGAGTGCATTGAGTCAATTTCTGACTACATTGCCTCTAGCCATTTCTCGGAGTCGATATCTGATATTGCCTCGTTGTAGATTTTGGGATCATCACCATGAGCACCATTACCTACGAGGAACATTTTCTCTACTTCCTCTGAAAAAATATCTAAGTATCTTTCAGCAGGATGGAAAACTCTTTTCGATCTACGAGGTGGAGGAGGTAGTGTTCTTATTGGCTCAACCTAATTTGGTTCCAATTGGTCCTTAGCTCATTGTACTTGTGAAACTTTCTCATCAAGCTTAATCTGCTTTCCAATGCTGCTATCTTGAATAAACTATTTTTCAAGAAAGATGGCATGTCGACTCACAATCATATTATGGTCTTCTGGAATGTAGAAATAGTATCCTAATGACTCTTTAGGATATCCTATGAATCGAGCTCTGAAGGACCTAAACTCTAACTTATCTATTTGTTGTCTTTTGACATGAGCCGGATAACCCCAAATTCTGAGATGACTCAGACTTAGTTTCTTACTGTGCCATATCTCATACGGTATTGTAGGAATGATTTTAGAGAATCCTATTCAGTAGATAAATTGAAGTTAACAATAAGTATCCCCAAAGAAAATTAGGGAGGTCTGTGAAGCTCATCATAGATCGGATCATATCTAATAGAGTCTGATTTCTTCATTCTAAAATCTCGTTGAGTTGAGGTATTTCTGTTGAAGTCCATTGAGAGACTATGCTATTTTTCTTAAGATAGTCTAGGAATTTTCGACTAAGGAATTCACCTCCTTGATCTGATCGAAGAACTTTAATGGATTTTTCAGTTTATTTTTCTACTTCATGTTTGAATTCTTTGAACTTTTCAAAAGATTCAGACTTATATTTCATAAGATACACATACACATATCTAGACAGATCATCGGTAAAGATAATGAAGTAGACAAAATTGTCTTTAGCCGGCACATCAAATGGGCCGCACACATCAGTATATACTAGGGCAAGGAGGTCTGTGGCCCTTTTCCCATGTCCCACAAAAGGGAGTTTGGTCATTTTGTCTTGAAGACAAGATTTACAAGTTGGATATGACTCGAAAGTCAATGGACTCAATAGCCCATTTTTCTCCAATTTGTTGATCCTATCTTTAGCTATATGACCTAATCTCAAGTGCCATAGATATCTATCATTGGGACTATCCTTAGGTCGTTTGGCATTCGCATTTTGCTCGATAGTTAGAACAACTACATCAATATGTAGCTGATAAAGACCGTTAATAAGAAAATCGTTTGCAATTTTATTTCTTTCATAAAGAATGTTACAATGGTCCTTAAAGTAGATAATCATAGTAGCCTTCTAGTGCTAAGCATGAAACAGAAATCAAATTTCTGCTAGCTGTAGGCACATAATAACAGTCTTTCAAAACTAAGTCTAAATCAGATGATAATCGAAGAGGGTATGTTTCCACGGCCACTACAGCAACTCTTGCTCCATTTTCGATATGTAGGATCATGTCTCCATCCCTCAGCCTCCTGCTATTCTCAAGACCCTGCATGGAAGTGCATAGATGAGCACTAGAACCAGAGTCAAGCATCCAACTGGATGCAGAAGAAATCGTAGGGTTAGACTCAATAACTTGCATACCTCTAGAAGGATCTTTCTTCTTGTTCTTCAGGGTGGCCAGGTAAGTGGGACAGTTCTGCTTTCAATGGCCATCGTTGTTGCAATGGAAATACTTTCCTTTAACATCGGCCTTCTTTTCGACTTTATCTTCTTCTTCTTTACTCCTTCCATCTTCTGCTTTTTCGTAGACTTCTTTTTCTTTCCATAAGACTTTCTTTTGGAAGAAGTCCATTCCAAAGCAAGAACTAAGCCTTTAGAACCTTTCATAGAAAGCTCAGCGGTGACCAGCATGTTCATTAATTCGGCCAAGAAATTTTGAAGTTTATGCATGTGGTAATTCATGATGAATTATCCATATGCATCAGTCAAGGATTACAGAATAACATCATTCTACAGATCCAAGTCTAACTTTACATCGAGCTTCTCAAGCTCTTTCAAGTCCTTGATCATCATCAGATAGTGATCTTGGACTAACTGTCCATCACGCATCTTAGCCTTAAAAAATCATTTCATGACTTGATACTTGGCTGCGCGACTCTATTCACCAAACATCTCCTGCAGGTGAGCCAACATTTGGCGAGCAGTCTCGATATCTTCATGTTGGCGCTGGAGCTCACCAGACATCGAGTCCAACATGTAATATCTGGCCTTATTATCTTCATCTATCCATTTTTTCAGAAACGTTCTCTGTTCAGTGGATGGATGGGCTGGTAAGATGAGAGGATCCTAATCCAATACATGGGTTAACTTCTCGAAATCTAAAATAATTTTATAGTTTCTGAGCCAATCTTTGTAATTAGGTCCGGTCAGTCTATGTGTGTCCAGGATACATGCTAATAGATTGGAAGCAGACATTTTTCTGTAGAGAGTCAAAGATTCTAGTTAGATACTGTAATTATGACTTAACCAATTTATTTAGGGATTTTATTTTTAAACAAATTAGCTCTCACTATTTTCTCAGATCCCTACACTCCCTCTGTAGAGATGCAAAAATCTCTACGATTAATGATTTCTAGTGGGTGGTGCGGTCTCACCAACTGACTCATCTCCTCACCTAACAGTTATTGGTGATGGGTTAGCCAATGAGTGAACAACTCTTGTTCAATGATTCTCTAATCATGATGCACCCAAACTTGGTCTCTAATTCATGAATCTCACCATATCCGAAATATTGATCCACTCCTTAGTTAAGTCAAACCCACCATTTGCATAGACTGAATTTCTAATTGAGTCTCTCACCATATCTAAAATATTGAGCCCAACTCATCCTCCAGCCCATAGCATCCAATGCCTAATAGACATGGTTGCATCTTTCTGGTGCAACTGAGCCACTATATCCAACCGAGAATATCAACCTCGAAAAGGGCCTGCACATCTACAATGGTGGAAGACCTCAGACATAATCTATTCTTAGGAAAAATTAATTCAGGTCTCATTAAACTAGACTTGTCATAGTCATAACAATTATGACTAACCTAGTGGCATGGATTATCTCGGATTATTGACCACCTCAGATCAGAACTGAGTCAACAGATATGGCTAGGTAAGTGAGATCAGTGGAAGGGATATGTCATTAACTCGTATAAGAATGCATTCAAGTCGAGTAGCTCTCAATTAAAAACTAGTCGGTCGTATGTGCCAAACTTATCTTAGACACCAAATTATTGAGTTAAAACCAATTGAGTTAGCCTACAATCCAAACTCTAACCTCTGAGCCTAATTAGGTCTTGCTTGATCGTGACTCGATCTTGACCCAGACTTAATCCTATTAGGCTAGTCAATTTAAGCATTGTTGATCCCATCTAACCAACTCTTGATTCGATTTGATCAACTGCTTAGACCTAATTGATCTACCCAAGCTCGAACCCAATATTATGAATATGTCTTAAATCTAAAATTCTCAATTTTAGACTTAATTAATATTTTATAATCTTAATTTTTAATTAAGTAGGGTTCATAAACAAAATATGCACAATAAATCTTAGGATTTTAGGATCTAGGGTTTTGCAGAAAGTAAGTTTTGAGTTTCTGATTAAGGACGAACGTGCAGCACCCCTACACATCATAAGAACATCCCATCGAATGGGAGGAGAGGGCCTTAGAATTCTTCTTGATTCTTATGACCGGACGGCTAAGAGGAATGCCTTAATTAGGAACATGCAATACTACAAAATAGTTTTAGATCTATATCATATATCTCATATACAAATTAGATCTAATCATGGCATATTCTGCATACATCTCATGTATCGAATCATGCAAGTTTTCAGATCTAAATTATCTCATAATAATCTAAAAAATTAGATTTAAATTGATCTTATCAAAATAAACTCTAATATAGACAACTATGTAGAACTATTCTATAAGCAGCGGAAGGTTTTGGATCTAGCCATGCAAGTGCCTAGCCTCTATCGGTATCCACTCGGGTTGGATCTGAAGATCCTCTTCTTTTCTTTCATGTCTCCAAAAATCAGATCTGGATCTGATTTGGAGGATCTTCAAAATACGTTTTGAAGATCAGCAGTTGTTCTTTGCAACAGCGCAGCCTTCTAGCTTTCTATCGCCTTTCTCTCATTTGAATTGCACCAACTAAGATCCTAAACTCCTTTGGGCATGGAGAGGAGAGGGAGAAGATGGACTTGGCATAGAGGAGGAGAGGAGAGGCAGCCTTGGGGCATGGGATTTTTCAATGCTCTTTGAGTTGGGCGCAGGGTCTTATTTATAGACTATGCATGATCCAACTCCTCTTCTTCCCAACCAATCACAACCCTTTGTGAAATCAGATCTAAATCTGATTGATGGGAATAGAGTTCCTTGGATACCTTCTTAGATGGTGCCTAAGACCAGTCAAACTTGGTTCTTAGGAGGAGTCTGTTTGGAATCCAAAAAGGAGATGGAGTTCCTATCCAACAGGGACTCCTAGGCGCCTCCAACTTGGGCGCACGCCAAGGGTGGCATGCGCCCTCCTCCTTGCTAGGTTCTAGCAGGAGGACAAGCCCCCACCAGCTTTCTAATAGGTGCATGACATGTGGACAAAAGTCAAAGTGTCAATGGTCAATATTTGACCAGTCAAAGGTCAACTTTTGACCAAAGTCAAAAGACGAGAAATGGCAGGTGACCAAAAATGGTAGGTATTATCTTACAAAATAAGATAATCTTTTCTGACCTGGATAGGCTCCAGTCAGACCAAGTCAAGGCCTCTAATTGAGTACAAACTTTTTTGGCTCAGTCAGGACAGCTATTTATGATAGTAAAAGAAGAACGTTAGGTTCAATCGAGTGCTAGCATGATTTTCTTGAACCTAATTGAATCTTATTCAGATCAATTGAACTAGATCAATTTAATTGATGATCACCAGACTCAAACCCTTATTTGTGTGACCCAGTTAGGTTCAGTTTTGTATGGTAATGGGATATATCATGATCTCTATCATCGACATCATCGAAACTTCTTTCGATGGATCAGAACTCTTCTGACTCGAACAGTTAGAATGATCGATCATCTAAATCATTCTAATCGCTCCCAAAATCCACCAGTGACACCTAGCAGTATATGGTGGCAACCCATCAGAGCTAAATGCAAACCTCTTAATGCAGTTACCTATGTGATTAAGTTCATCTATCTTGAGCCCCAATCAGATTAGGGTTAAGGTGGACTCGTTGATAAGTGGTAAAAATATACTAATAAAAGTATTAAATTATAAAATAAATTAATCTATTTCTTTAGAAATTGATATTTTTATTAATCTTATGTAGGAAATAAGTCCACCAATGTGAAGATCTTATTTTTCTAGTTCAGATGAAATAAATTTCAGGCAAAATGAACTTTAAACGAGCCCAGAATTGAATTTCAAAAAAAAAAAATCACCGACACAACGCTGACATCAGGATGACATCAGCATTTTTTACGGTGCACAGTGGACCAACCGGAGGGTATTTTGAGCATTTCACATCAGGAAAAGCACTCCGATTGGCTGAAGAATGCGGCATCTATGTAAGACCAGGCTCGCGTATGGTTCACGGAGGGCAATTTGGGAATTCTGGCTAATCCAATAGGCGGTTTTCACTAAAACTAGATCGAACGGTCAAAAAGAAGGCGCTGATAGATGGCATCCGCAGCTTCCGATCGAGATCCAATGGCTGAGATTCATTTTGAAGTTAAACTATAGATCAGAAGCCTTCTTTCTATGCAATCGGACAGCCCAAGATTCGATCCAACGGTTGATCCAACGGCCGGTATTAAATCCGACTTGATCTGGATTATTTTAAGGGGTTTTTGAGTGATTTTTGGATCGTTTGATCAACATCTAATGGCCAAAATTATCCAGATCTTAATTTGAGTTGTTTTGGGAGTCTTAAACCTAGTTTTTGATGGATTTTGGGGGGGAAATCTAACTCTTTATCTATAAAAACATGTTGTTGTCGTGAAAGAAAAAAAAATAGAGAGAGAGAGAAATAGAGAGAGAGAGAGACAGAGACAGAGAGAGATGGGGAGAAAGAGAGAAATAGAAAGAGAGAGAGAGAGAGAGAGAGAGAGAGAGAGGAGAGACGTAAGAGTGATTTATGAAAAATAAAAAAGATTTTTGATTTTTTTGATTTCTTTCGATGATCACGACATCGATTTAGGAGCATCTTCTTCTTCACCAAGTTCTCCACATCAAGAGCAGCAGACAATTAATTTCAGCAATCAAACAGTCTAATTTTTTTATGCTTTTTATTTTATTTGCTATTTTTGAACTTGTTACCATGAACTAAATTTTCTTTTACTAAGGCTAAGGTGTAGCCACTCTTTTGATGCAATATTCAGTATGATTTATTTTTAAATTTTATTCATGAGGAGTATATAAATCTGAT
>QRFJ01000561.1:486573-662726 GCA_006176705.1 Cocos nucifera
ATGCCCGAAGGACAACTTTCCTCTATCAAAGATCGATCAATTAGTCGATGCAATATCAGGACACCGACTTTTAACCTTCATGGATGCCTTCGTAGGATACAATCAGATTCGAATGGTGCCAGAAGATGAAGAGCATACTGCCTTTGTGATCGATAAAGGTATTTACTGCTACAAAATGATGCCCTTTGATTTGAAGAATGTCGGAGCGACCTATCAACGATTGGTCAACAAAGTGTTTAAAGATCAAATTAGACGAAATATGGAGGTCTACGTCGATGATATGTTGGTGAAAAGTGCTTTAACTAACGACCATATTCGAGATCTAGAAGAGGCTTTTAATATACTTCGATGATATCGGATGAAGCTAAATTCGACTAAGTATGCTTTCGGTGTAACTGTCAAAAAATTTCTAAAATATTTTGTATCGCAACATGGAATTGAAGCCAACCCAGAAAAAATAAAGGCCATCATTAACATGAAACACCTAACTTCCAAGAAAGAGATATAACAGTTGAATGGTAGAATCGCCGCGCTCAGCTGATTCGTTTCAAAGTCGGCTGAGAGATGTCTATCCTTCTTCAAGGTCTTATGACAAGTGAACTTTTCATGGTCGAATGAATGTCAACAATCCTTTGAAGATTTAAAGAAATATCTAATGTCCCCACCACTGCTTGTAAAACCAGAAGTGGGAGAAACGTTGTATCTTTATATTGCTGCATCGACGGAAGCAACCAATTTGGTCCTTATTTGAAAAGATAAAAATCAAACCCAAAGCCCATCTACTATACCAGCAAAGTGCTTCACAACACCAAAGTCTGATATTCGAAGGTAGAGAAGTTGATATATATCTTAATCATCTCAGCGCAACAACTTGGATCATATTTTCAAGCCCATTTGGTCATAGTATTAATCGATCAACCATTGAAGGCAATTCTACACTGACTAGACACTTCAGGTCGAATGGTAAAATGGGTGATCAAACTTAGTGAATTCGACATCCAATATCGTATGCGATCATCAATGAAGGCATAAGTGTTAGCCGACTTTGTCGTTGAATGCACAGCAACCGATGACAAATCAAAACAAGAGTCTGATGATGAATCGGAAGTAAAAGGAAGTTTTGAGATCGACTCTGATTCAACATGGATACTCCATGTAGATAGAGCATCAAATGCCCAAGAAAGTAGAACCAGTCTCATCCTCACTAATTCTGAAGGGACTATTACCGAATATACCTTTCGGTTCAACTTTAAAGCATCCAATAATCAAGTCGAATATGAAGTATTGCTAGCCGGCTTGAAAATTGCTAAGGAGCTTGATGTGAATAATCTGAAGGTACTTACCGACTTACAACTAATAGCCGAACATGTCAAGGATGAATATGAAGCCCGAGACCCGACTATGATGAAATACCTTTAGAAAATTAAGGATCTCATATCGACATTCGGGCATTTTGAGATCTCATACATTTCAAGAATGAAAAATGCTCAAGCCGACATACTCTCTCGGCTCGCAATAACATCTTCTGACCTACTCGATAGAACGTTCATCGAATATCTTGAACAATCGAGTATCGATAAAGTCGATGGGATATTATAAATAAATGATGAATCCAGTTGGATGGATTCGATCATTAAGTATCTCACCGATGGAACTTTGTCCAATGACTCTTCGTAAGCAAAATGACTCAGACTTTACAATACATCCTAATGAACGAACATCTCTACAAGAGGTCATTCTCACTTTCATCGACTACACTAACTTAAATGAAGCATGCCTGAAGGAATCTGCATCAATCAGCTAAATGGTGAATCTGCATCGACTATACTAACTTAAATGAAGCATGCCCGAAGGACAACTTTCCTCTATCAAAGATCGATCAATTAGTCGATGCAATATCAGGACACCGACTTTTAACCTTCATGGATGCCTTCGTAGGATACAATCAGATTCGAATGGTGCCAGAAGATGAAGAGCATACTGCCTTCATGACCGATAAAGGTATTTACTGCTACAAAATGATGCCCTTTGATTTGAAGAATGTCGGAGCGACCGATCAACGATTGGTCAACAAAGTGTTTAAAGATCAAATTAGATGAAATATGGAGGTCTACGTCGATGATATGTTGGTAAAAAGTGCTTTAACTAATGACCATATTCGAGATCTAGAAGAGGCTTTCAATACACTTCGATGATATCGGATGAAGCTAAATCCGACTAAGTATGCTTTCGGTGTAACTGTCAAAAAATTTCTAAAATATTTTGTATTGCAATGTGGAATTGAAGCCAACCCAGAAAAAATAAAGGCCATCATTAACATAAAACACCTAACTTCCAAGAAAGAGATATAATAGTTGAATGGTAGAATCACCGTGCTCAGCTGATTCATTTCAAAGTCGGCTGAGAGATGTCTATCCTTCTTCAAGGTCTTATGATAAGTGAAGAACTTTTCATGGTCGAATGAATGTCAACAATCCTTCGAAGATTTAAAGAAATATTTGATGTCCCCACCACTGCTTGTAAAACCAGAAGTGGGAGAAATGTTGTATCTTTATATTGCTGCATCGACGGAAGCAATCAGTTTGGTCCTTATTCGGAAAGATAAAAATCAAACCCAAAGACCCATCTACTATACCAGCAAAGTGCTTCACAACACCAAAGTCCGATATTCGAAGGCAGAGAAGTTGATATATATCTTGATCATCTCAGCGCAACAACTCGGATCATATTTTCAAGCCCATTTGGTCATAGTGTTAATCGATCAACCATTGAAGGCAATTCTACACTGACCAGATACTTCAGGTCGAATGGCAAAATGGATGATCAAACTTAGTGAATTCAACATCCAATATCGCCCGCGATCATCAATGAAGGCATAAGTGTTAGCCGACTTTATCGTTGAATGCATAGCAACCGATGACAAATCAAAACAAGAGTCTGATGATAAATTAGAAGTAAAAGGAAGTTTCGAGATCGACTCTGATTCAACATGGATACTCCATGTAAATAGAGCATCAAATGCCCAAGAAAGTAGAGCCAATCTCATCCTCACTAATTCTAAAGGGACTATTATCGAATATACCTTTCGGTTCAACTTTAAAGCATCCAATAATCAAGTCGAATATGAAGCATTGCTAGCTGGCTTAAAAATCGCTAAGGAGCTTGATGTGAATAATCTGAAGGTATTTACCGACTTACAACTAATAGCCAAACATGTCAAGGATGAATATGAAGCCCGAGACCCGACTATGATAAAATACTTTTAGAAAATTAAGGATCTCATATCGACATTCGGACATTTTGAGATCTCATACATTTCAAGAATGAAAAATGCTCAAGCCGACATACTCTCTCGGCTCGCAATAACATCTTCCGACTTACTCGATAGAACGTTCATCGAATATCTTGAACAATCGAATATCGATAAAGTCGATGGGATATTATAAATAAATGATGAATCCAGTTGGATGGATTCGATCATTAAATATCTCACCGATGGAACTTTGTTCGATGACTCTTTGTAAGCAAAATGACTCAGACTTTACAATACATCCTAATGAACAAACATCTCTACAAGAGGTCATTCTCACTTTTATTACTCAAATACTTGGGGCAGACCAATGCCGACTATGCTCTTTGAGAAGTTCATGAAAAAATTTGTAGAAACCACTTGGGGGCAAGTCTTTGGCCTACAAGATTATGCATCAAGAATATTATTGGCCAATTATAAAAAAAAATGCAGTCGATCTTATCCGAAGGTGCAACCCATGTCAGAAATATGCCAACATTCAACATCAACTAGCAAGCCAATTGACATCCATCGTCGCACCATGGCGTTCGCATAATAGAGAATAGATATCCTCTATCATTTCCCTCCAACATCTGATCAAAGAAAATTTTCGGTGGTTACAATGGATTACTTCATCAAATGGATATAAGCCAAACCATGAGCACAAATCACTGAAACCAAAATGAAAGACTTCATTCAAAAATCAATCATATACTAATTTAGATTGCCACACATAATCATCACCAATAATGGTCGATAATTTGACAACCATAACTTCAGAGATTTTTGTGCAAAGTTTCACATCATGCACAAGTTAACATATGTCAGCCACCCTCAATCCAACGATAAAGTGGAAGTCATGAATCGGATAATTCTACATGGACTAAAGATACGACTAAATGAAGCAAAGGACCTCTGGGTAGAAGAATTATATTCGGTCCTATGGGTATATCAGATGATCCCTCGCATTCCGATGGGAGAATCACCATTCAACTTAGCATACGGAATCGAAGTGATGATCCCAATAGAAATCGGTCTACCATCCATGAGAGTCGAGTACTATACCGAACCAAGCAATTCTGAAGGGAGAAGAGCCAACCTAAATCTACTTCTTAAAGTTCGGCAAGAAGCTCAACTTTGGATGGCTGCATACCAATATAGAGTCGCCCGATATTATAATACCAAGGTTAAGCCGAAGGTATTTCTTCCTGGAGACTTAGTTTTGAGAAAAGTAGAAGTTTCAAAATCTTTAAATCAAGGAAAGCTATCTCTAAACTAGGAAGGACCTTATAGAGTGACTGAAATTCTTCGTCTGGATGCATACCGACTCGAAACTCTTGATAGGACGATTATTCTACGAACATGGAATGCAGACAATCTAAGGAAATATTATCAATGAACCTGTCCAAGTCTTTAATAAAATGAAATGATCAAAATTTGACTTCTCTTTAATTCGACTGAGCAATGTCTGATCAATGCATGTTGTGCAAAGCTAACCTACCACCAGCCGACAAACAATGATCCTACAACTTGCCTACTTAAAGTAGAAAACCGACTTATAATTGGACGACTTAGCAATATACCGATTTAGCTATAGCTAAATGGAACATTATGCTGACTCGATCAAAGTTGAGCAGGATCTTATGCCCACTCGATGGAAATTAAACCGACTTGACTCAGGTTACTCGAAGGATATTCAGCTTGCCCCCATTTATCAAATAGAAATGAATTTTGTGCCTAAAATCTGATCGATTTATATTCGATCAAACAGCATACTTGGCGACCATTTGGCTACTGGTGACTATTTGGTTATCGGCTAAAAGGTGAAAGATAGAACTTAGAAAAAATTTCAACATTCAACGCAGACAAAAGAAAAGAAGACTTGTACTTAGGAAAAGTTTCTATTCATTCATGATAAAAGTCTTTACAAAATTTTGGCTGAAGCTGAATTATAAAAGTTGGATTTATCCAACAACGAGAATCAAAAAGAAAGATACATAGAAACCGATCAATGATCAGGGTCATCGACTAGGACTACATTAATAATAGCCATTGCCAAAGCCATTTCTTGTGTAGAAGGAGGAGCCTAGTAATCCCTTTTGAAGCTGGAGCAAGTTATGCAACTATTGGTGTCGCTTCAGTTGGAACCACTTCTTCAGTCGGAACATCCAGATTCAGAGCAACTTCTGTCGATTCATCCTCATCAGAGTCGGGAAGGGTGACCCGGCTCAGATCTAGGTCCAAGTATGCTCAACCGACTACATCCTACCATCTTCATAGCCGATCAGGTAGGCGAGATGGCTGGCTACAAAGAGTTCTTCTTTAAAGTCTTCTGATCCTCGAAACTTCTCCAGTACTTGCTCCTTCACCCGATCCAAATCCGCACGGACCGATGCAACTTTAGCTTTGAAAGATTTTGACTTTTTTTGCTCCTCCTCCAGCTTTCAGAGGCAGCTATCCTGCTCCTTTCGAAGCAGACTGGCCTCGTGCCTCTTTCTTCGGATCTAAGACTCTTGGGTCTAAATGATCCATTCTGTCGATTCTTTATCTGTGTGAACCTACACCAACTTAGAGCAGATGATTCCCAGCTCGGAGTGCATCGAGTCCAAATCATTATTCACCTGTTGGTGTCGCTTTAGTTGGAACCGCTTCTTCAGTCGGAACATCCAGATTCAGAGCAACTTCTGTCGATTCATCCTCATCAGAGTCGGGAAGGGTGACCCGGCTCAGATCTAGGTCCAAGTATGCTCAACTGACTACATCCTACCATCTTCATAGCCGATCAGGTAGGCGAGATGGCTGGCTACAAAGAGTTCTTCTTTAAAGTCTTTTGATCCTCGAAACTTCTCCAGTACTTGCTCCATCGCCCGATCCAAAGCCGCACGGATCGATGCAACTTTAGCTTCGAAAGATTTTGACTTTTTTTGCTCCTCCTCCAGCTTCCAGAGGCAGCTATCCTGCTCCTTTCGGAGCAGACTGGCCTCGTGCCTCTTTCTTCGGATCTAAGACTCTTGGGTCTAAATGATCCATTCTGTCGATTCTTTATCTGCATGAACCTACACCAACTTAGAGCAGATGATTCCCAGCTCGGAGTGCGTTGAGTCCAAATCATTATTCATCGACTCCAAGTCAGTGCGTGCCAACTCCAACTCGACCTTAAGATGGGAGTTTTGCTCTTCGAGTTTCTTCTCCCGCTCTTCCATCTCCTTTTCTTTATTGGAGATGGCCTAAAAATGTTCACGAGCAATGTCCCTTTTAGCTTTGATTGCCGCCATTTGATCTGATCATTTCTTATGAGTGTCACCGTAGGCCTGAAATCCTTTGTCCAACATCGCCATATCGTGGGCCACCTAAAAGGAAGAGCAAATTAGTATAATGAAGAAAAGTCATATCAAAGAGAGAAAAGAAGATGCCGACTTACTAAAATAATTGAAGAGTTAAAAAAAAAATCTTGGCCAAGGTTCGACTCTTCTGGATCCGTTTGTCGACTGGGAGGAGAATGGCTTCAATTAAGTGCCTTGCCAATGCTGGGTTCTGTAAGGCTGACTCCCTGATCGGGATTTGAATGTTCATAGATCCCAAAGAATCGCTCGGGGTCTGGCTTTCTATCGGGACCCCACTCTCAGTAGAGGTGGTCGGAGCTTTCCCTTGACGTCGACTCAGCAGCCTCTCTACCAGAGCCGACATGCAATCAAGCAATGAAGGAGCCTAGGTTGCCACTGGCCACTGCTCTTCCAATCCAGCTTTGGGCATTGACAGTGCCCAAGACACCACTGGCTCGATGGAAATTGATGGAGCTTCAATGACCACTACATCATCATCTTGCTGTTGGAAAATATATCTTAAAGCCAATCATCTAGGTTGTAGATGGTTGAGCTAAATATAATTATACTTAAATTATTAATGAATAAAATTATTCTTTTGGTATTTTCATCATTCTGTGCATCTTCCTACAATGAACTCTTCTATGATGAAGTTCTTAAGACTATTTAGACTCAACAAAAAAAGATTTATCATTTAGTTCTTAAATCAGTTCACAACCAAATGATACGTTGTTATCTACGACGATAATGTATCGAGTGTAGGTCGTTGTATGCCATAAGTATTGGTTGTCCTCTTAACCAAGAAGTATGGAGATACTGTTATGACATACAGGTGAAGTGTAGGAATATATTTCACTAAACGTGATCCAATTATGGAGCTCTCTACTGTCAAGAATTGCTCGCGAAGAATATAGATATAAGTATCTTTTAGACCTGAGATCACCACGGTGACTTGCAAGCAACTTACTGTACTTAGGTACCGGACTACCTAAATTTTTAATTCAGTGATGGAAGGCTACTGGGTGCAGTTAAGTACTTATGAAATTAGTGTATGAGTCAAGAAGGGATTGATCCCTCAAAGTGTTGGAGCAAGTGCATCACTGTATTTCAATTTAGCAAACCCTCAATCGAGGTGGTCCATGTGATGGACACTGAATTTTAAAATATACTGTGGATAAATTTTAGGATTGGCAGTAATTCCTAGATCATCCTTTAAGCATCAAGATCAAAAGTATGAATTATACGATAACCATATGCCATAGGTTCGTCATTATTGTGTTATGATTTTTCGACCTATCCAGACGTCGAGTACCATTACTAGATGGTCACATTGATTGATACAAAAAATTAGTTCTTGTACTATCAACTTAGGATTCAAACCTATGGGATCATACACATAAGAATTTTCTACCTAATCTGATAGCTAATCATGAGTTCTGATGACCTAGGATACTATGGTCAAGAGTCCCACAGGACTGGAACTCTATGACCAAAAGTCCTACTGGACTAAGACTTTGAGTCCTACTTCTCTAGAACTCTTTGATCAAGAGTTCCACTAGTCTGAGACTCTTCGATCATGAGTTTCATTTATTTTGGATACTGGGTTTAAGAGTCTCATGGGATTGAGACTCTTCAGGAGTTTCATGTTGATGCGACTCTGTAGCCCAGACACCCACTCGATTGAAACTTTGATTTTTTTTTTTAGAGGATTAATTAGTAATTTAATTATTGATTAGCTCAATTTGATTGAGTGATGAGGATTCGATCAAGTCTGATTGAATTTAATTCGATTGGATTTGACCCAATCAAGTCATGAGATGACCTAATCGCTATAGGAGATTTGACCTTGATTTGATTAGGAGTTGGATCTAATTAATTTTTAATTTAATTAAAAATTTATTGATTTGGGTTAAGTCTAATTTGATTAGGTTTGACCTAGTCTAATATGGTCTAGTTAAATTAGTTTGGTTGAAACAAATTTGAATGAGTCAAATGGTTTGAATTTTAAACTCTTTTTTCTCCTTGCACCACTTTGACTTTGTCCATGCCATTCTCCATGCCCCTTTATTTTTTACATGAGTTTTTCTCATGCACAAGAGAGTCTTGTGTGCCATCTCATTTTCCTCTTTGATCTGGTCCAAGCATTGGATCAGATTAAATTTATTTGAATATGAATTCAAATGAGTTGGAGGTTGAAACAAGTTCAACCTCCCTATCTCATCTGTTCCCCATGCCAACCTATGTTATGTCGCCCATTTTTGAATGGTTCAAAGTGTGGGCACTCTGATGAGAAGTCCCTCTACATGTTTCTCAAAGTGGCATTGGCATTGGAAGTGGATGAGACACTTGTTCGAATTCAAATTTGATGGGAGGTTGAAACAAGTTCAACCTCCAACCCTTATCTCAACCCATGCGGAATTCCCTTTGGTTGTTGCCAATTTAAAAAAGGATTTTTCGATGGGCATGCATGGATTTGCATGAGGGATCTGAGAGGAGTCCATGAGGTTTCCTGGAGAGAGAAAAATTGTGAGGAGGCCCAAATCTTGAGCGTGGAAAAGTCTAGGGAAAGTTTAGGTCTTCCTATGCCTACTTTCTTCTCATGCCATAATTTTTTTTTTCTCTTTTTGGTCGCCCATTTAAAAAGGAGTTTGAGAGTGGGTGATAGTAGAAGAGAGAGTTCTTGACCCATGCAAATTTATTTCATGGGACAACTCCAAAGAGAGAGGGCGTGAGAGGGTTTTCGGTGCATCAGGATTTTTGGATAAGTGAAACCCTAGAACTGGGTCTCTAGGTTCGAGTGGAGAGACTGAGTGCTGTGAGTATCCGATCGCCATCAAACTTTAGATACTGACTCATCATCCTCCATACTCTGTGTTCTGATTTTATGGAGTATCTAGGAGATCAAAAAGAAGGTGATCGATTGGATCGATTGTGATCAGCCGTTGAAGGCTCCAGCGAGGAGCTAGCACTCCAGTGGAGCTGGTCGGGACTAGGAGCTCTATGTGGACCAATTGTAGAGACCAAATGAGTATGCAGCTATAACACAATACTAGAAAGTTATTTTGGTGGATTCAGATCATGGGGATCAGCTATTCGTGCATAGGTATCGAGTTCTAAATTCATATCGATCAACAAATTTGATTTGCTGATCGATCGCATTTGAATTTTAAATTATATATTAGCATGTTTAGATCCTGAGTAGGATTTATTTGATTAGATCAATGCATATAGTAGATTATTTTTAGATTAATCTAATTCTTCTACTACAATATATTTTAAAAATGTTTTGAAAATGCATGCTTTTATCCTACTCGATTTTCTTCAATGGTATCAGAGCAAAGGATTGCTTGACATATTCTAATATGTAATTAAAAAATTAAATACTTACATATATGATATGTTAGATTCAAATAACTTAGTAATCAAGAATGAATGAGCCACCAAGCCATCCAATCATAAGGGATAAGTATGGTTTAAAGGCTATCTTCTCCTATTCAGTAGGGATCCCTTATGGCAGTAAGGATGCCACCATGAACTCATTCATTAAGATGAATAGTAAAAAAATATTAATAATTAAAATTATTTTAATTAAAAAATTAAATATGAATATATTTTAAATTAGATCTAAAAGGTTGATTCATAGTGTAATTTTTATTATGCTTTATTTTCTATTTAAAACTTACAATAGATTGCTGTTTGAGAAATGAGCCGACCTATTTTTGAAATGAGTCAACCCATTTAAAAAATAAAAATAAATTTTTTTTAAAATTTAAAAACTATTTTTAAAATATCGAATCCCATTCCATCAGTCTAAAACTTAATTAAAAAAATTAAGTATTATTTATAAAATTTAGAATTATGAATTAAAGATTCTAAGTCATAGTCATAAGACTGTGGGTTAAAAGGTTAGATGAATTAGATCCATTAATTAAGTTAGACCTAAGGTTAGTTAAAGAATGGATTAATCTAAAGTAATTGATCAAATCTAACCAAGTATTGAATTAGATTAGGTCAAGGACACTCTAGAATCAACTCCAATAGTTATAGTTGGACAAGTCCATGTCTTTAACTAAACCAAGATAGACTTGATTCATGGCTATGTGGTTAAGCCCAAAATTGCTAGGTTGATTAGATTAAACCTAATTAATCGATTGGTATCTAAGGTAAGTTTGACAGTCTAGACCAGTAGTTTTTAATTGGGAGCTACTCATACTGATTTGATCTTTAACGAGTTAATGACATATCCCTTCCACTGATCTCACTTACATAGCCGACATGGTCGATTGAAATTTGATTAGATCACTTGATTATTCGGACTAACCCATGCCATTAGGAATCAATTTGATTGATTTCAATCAGTAAGACTGAATTAGGTGCCCATGAACCTAAATTGATCCTAGTCCTAACCTATTGACTTTATAAAGTCAGTGGGAGGATTTGACTTTATGAAGTCAGTGGGAGGATTTGACTTTATGAAGTCAGTGGAAGAAATTTGATCTATATCATTTCTATCCTTAAATCATATATAAACTAAATTCTCTAAATTATTAGATCCTTAAAATGATAACATTATAGAGATAACCGAGTCATAGCCTCCCATTAAGATAAATAGTAATGAGTCCAATTTTCTAGGTGGACATTGGAGGAGCTTTACACTTGATATTCATTTGGATATTGAAATTACTATCCATCATATGATGATTAAGTTGTACTCTCTTAATGGTGATTAGGTTAGCCAGAGCTTTTCTCGAATCTAATTATCATTAGTTTGATGTACCGAAGTCAATCATGTTAATGGTTAGACCTAACCAAACCTTTTCAGTGGAGGCCATAGCCTACTGATTTGGTATCTGGGGCAAAACTTAAATACTAAAAATTATTTAAAGAAATAATTAGTTGTGAACCTACCTGTAGATGCACACGGGTTAGCCAAAGCTTTCCTCAGGCCCGTCTGTAGTCTATGTAGATTTCAGTACCCACTAAGGAGTTAGTGTAATTCCTCGAATTAGAGGTAGAGGCTACCAATTCATTAAAAATAGTGAAAGAACCTTTAGACTAAAGTCCAAATTAGGATTAATTTATTCAAGTGCTAATTAGGTTTCATATTTTTTTTTCAGATAATTAGAATGGCTAGTATAAGTTCGCTCCATTCACTATTGGATAGTGGTAAGCATTTAGGATCTTAGAACGAGGAGTCTAGTATTGACTCTAATCAGACAGACCCAGAGAGAAATGATCCTCTTGATCTAAATAGGCTGAATAGTAGAAATCAGCAAGTGGTTGTTGGTCAAGACTGCTATATGACAACACCTTGCAATTTCTCTGTATGTGATACATCTACCTGGGTATTAGATACCGATAGTTTGATTCATATATGCAATTCATTGCATAGACTTCAAATTGATAGAAAGTTTGAGAATGATGATAGATTCCTTAATGTTGGAGATGAAAGTAAAGTTCTAGTCCTAGCACTGAAAACTTTTAAGCTATTTTTCAAAAATAAAAATATTATTTTAAGTGACTATCACTATTGTCCATCTTTTATGATGAACATAATATCCATTAGGCTTTTGGCCCAAAATGGTTATAGTTTGTTAATAAAAGAAAATTATTGTGATATCATTATGAATGATATTACAGTAATGCAAGGATAATTGAGAAATGGCATATATGTATTGTCATAGCCTATTAGTATAATGTACATATCAAATAAATGATCAAAACTAGATAATATCTCTGATACTTATCTTTAGCACTGTAAGCTCGATCATATAAACAAGAATAGGATCAATAGGTTAGTCAAGAAAAATATTCTTGACATCAATAATTTTGAATCATTGACTACCTATGAGTCCTAGCTTCTTAGAAAGATGACCAAATCATCTTTTACTGAAAAAGATGAATGGGCCACTGAGCTTCTAGATGAATGGGCCACTGAGCTTCTGGGTCTAGTACATACTGATGTATATGGGCCTATGAACACATGTGCTAGAGATGGATATTATTACTTCATTATATTTACTAACGATCTATCTAGGTATGGGTACGTCTATCTTATGAAGAATAAATCCAATTCGTTTAAAATATTTAAATGATATCGAAATGAGGTAGAAAAATAACTTAAAAAGAGTATTAAAATTTTTTGATCTGATCGAGAAGGTGAATACCTTTCCAACGAATTTTTGACATATCTAGGAGAGAATAGGATTCTCTCACAATGGACCCCTCCTGAAATACCATAATATAATGGTATATCTGAAAGAAGAAATCAAATCCTATTAGACATGGTTCGGTTCATGATGGGGTTTACAAGTCTGCCAATTTTATTTTGAGATTATGCACTAGAGACGGTCTATTTTATTTTGAATAATATTTCGAGCAAGTCTATTGCAAAGACTCCATATGAGATATGGACTGGGCATAAGCCAACATTCTCTCACTTTAGGGTTTGAAAATGTCTGGCTTATATTAAACGTTTGCAGTCGAAAAAGCTTGGACCTAGGTTTGATGAATGCTTGCTCATAGGATACCCCAAGGAAACTACGGGTTATTACTTCTACCTTACTGAAAAATAAAAGATGTTCATCAGTAATAGAACAGTCTTTTTGGACAAAAAGTTTCTTAGTGAAGGTACAGCTGCTTCTAATGTTAAACTTAATGAAGTTTGATAGATGAAAGAACCAACACGTTCTAGTGAACCTACTGAACTGAATTTGATAAGATCAAATCTAGAGCCCATTGAAGTGGCACCAAAGAGATCCGATAGAGTACTGCATCAGTCGGATAGATATCATGATTTTTTGATCTAGAACAATAATCCTGTTGAACTCAATGAGAACGATAAGGATCCGATCACCTACATGGATGCTATGCAGAGGTTTGACTCTAATAAGTAGCTAGAAGTCATGAAATCCAAAATGGAGTCCATGATAATTAATAGTGTATGGACACTGGTTGATCCACTTGAAGGGGTAAAATCTATTGGGTGTAAGTAAATTTTTAAAAGAAAATGAGGCATAGATGGAAAGGTGGAGACCTATAAAGTCCGTCTGGTTGCTAAGGAATATCGTCAATGTTATGGTATTGACTATGATGAGATATTTTCTCCGATGGCAATGTTCAAGTTCATTCGAATTATACTTGCGATAGCAGCATACCTAGACTATGAGATCTGGTAAATGGATGTGAAGATGACTTTTTTTAATGGAGAGTTGGATAAAGAGATGTATATGATACAGTTTGAGGGTTTCACATCTACAGACGAGTCCAAGATGTGTAGGCTTTAGAGATCCATTTATGAATTGAAGCAGGCATCTCGAAATTAGAACATGCATTTTGATAAAGTAATCAAAACGTATGGCTTCATTAAGAATGAAGAGGAATCCTGCATGTACAAATGGGTTAACGGTTCTGTAATTGTATTTTTTTGTTTTATATGTGGATGATATTCTCTTAATCAAGAGTGACATCCCTACATAATAGGGAATAAAGATTTAGTTGTCATCGTAATTTTCCATGAAGGACTTGAGAGAAGCATCCTAGATCCTAGGGATGAAAATCTATAGGGATAGATCTAAAAGATTGCTTGAATTATTCCAGTTCACGTATATTAATACCGTGCTGAAGAGATTCAGCATGGAGAATTTTAAGAAGGGCTATCTCTCGATAGACCATAGAATTTCACTCTCAAAGAAGAATTATCCGACAACTCCTCAAAAAAGAGAGCATATAAGTAGAATACCATATACTTTGGCAATAAATTCTATTATATATGCCATGACGTGTATGAGACCAGACGTGACAAACTCACTAGGGGTAGTGAGTAGATATCAGTCTGATCCAGGTGAGAATCACTGGAACGTTGTGAAGATAATCCTAAAGTATTGGAGAAATACCAAGGATCGGTAGCTCATCTATGGAGATGCCGACTTGAAACTTATGGGATATACTGATTTCAGTTTTCAATCAGATCATGATTACAGTAAGAGTATGTCAAGTTATATTTTTATCTTGAACGGTGGAGCAGTCTGCTAGAAAAGTTTCAAGCAGCACACTATGATCGATTATGTGTGCGAGGTGGAGTATGTCATAGCATCCGATGCTGCGAAGGAAGCTATGTGGCTACGAAAGTTCATCGACGAGCTGAAAGTGGCACCCTCCTTGTATGGTCTGATTCTGCTATACTATGACAGCACTGGAGCCATAGCTCAAGCGAAGGAGCCGAAGGCACATCAGCATATCAAGCATATTCTACGTCACTACCATCTTGTATGAGAGATTATGGAACGAGGTGACGTTGAGCTTGAGAAGATCGACGAAAAGGAGAACGTGCCCAACTCCTTTACTATGGCTCTCGAAATCAAAGAGTTCAACAATCATAAATGAAAGATGGGTATTCGATACTATTCTAAGTAGCTTTAGTCTAAGTGAGAGTTGTTGAAAAATGTATCCTAAAGTCAATCATCTAGGTTATAGATGGTTGAGCTAAATATAATCGTACTTGAATTATTAATGAATAAAATTATTCTTTTAGCATTTTCATCACTTTATGCATCTTTTTGTAATGAATTCTTCTGTGATGAAGTCCTTAGGACTATTTAGACTAGACAAAGAAGAATTTATCGTTTAGTTCTTAAATTAGTTCGTGATCAAATGATACGTTGTTACCTAGGACGACAACGTATCGAGTGTAGGTCATTGTATGCCATAAGTATTGGTTGTCCTCTTAATCAAGAAGTATGGAGATACTGTTATGGTATGTAGGTGAAGTATAGGGATATATTTTACTGAACATGATCCAACTGTAGAGCTCTCTACTGTCAAAGGTTGCTCATGAAGGATATGGATATAAGTGTCCCTTAGACCTGAGATCACCATAGTGACTTGCAAGCAACTCACTGTACTTAGGTACCAAACTACCTAAATTTTTAATTTAATGATGAACGGCTACTGGGTGCAGTCAAGTACTTATGAAGTCAGTGTGTAAGTCAAAATAGAATTGACCCCTCCAAGTGTTGGAGCAAGTGCATCACTGTATTTTAATTTAGCAAACCCTCGACTGGGGTGGTCCATGTGATGGACACTAAATTTTGAAATATACTATGGATAAATTTTAGGATTGGCAGTAAACCCTAGATCATCTTTTGAGCATCAAGATCAAGAGGATGAATTATACGATAACCATATACCACTGGTTCATCATTGTTGCGTTGCAATTTTTTGGCCTATCCAAAAGTCGGGTACCATTACTAGATGGTCACATCGATTGATATAGAAAATTAGTTCTTATGCTATCGACTTAGAATTTGAATCTATGGAATCACATACAAAAGAAGTTTCTATCTGATCTGATGGCTAATCATGAGTCCTGATGACCTATGATACTATAGTCAAGAGTTTTACTGGACTGAAACTCTATGATCAAGAGTTCCACTAGACTAAAACTCTGAGTCCTACTTATCTAAAACTATCTGATCAAGAGTCTCACTGATCTAAAACTCTTCGATCATGAGTTTCATTCATTTGGGACACTGGATTCAAGAGTCCCCCAGACACCAACTTGATTAGAACTCTAATTTTTTTTTAGAGGATTAATTAGTAATTTAATTATTTATTAGCTTAATTTGATTGAGTGATGAGGATTCAATCAAGTTCAATTGAATTTGATTTGATTTGGTTTGATCCGATCATGTTATGAGATGACCTAATCGCTATGAAAGATTTGACCCTGATTTGATCAGGAATTGAACCTAATTAATTTCTAATTTGATTAGAAGTTTATTGGTTTGGGTTAAGCCTAATTTGATTAGATTTAACCTAGTCTAATATGGTTAAAATAAATTTGACTGAGTCAAATGGTTTGAATTTCAAACTCTTTTTTCTCCCTGCACCACTTTGACTTTGTCCATGCCATTCTACACGCTCCTTTATTTTTTAAGTGAGTTTTTCTCATGCACAAGAGAGTCTTGTGTGCCATCTCATTTCCCTCTTTGACCTAATCCAAGCATTGGATCAGATTAAATTTATTTGAATTTGAATTCAAATGAGTTGGAGGTTGAAACAAGTTCAACCTCCCTATCTCATCTGTTCCCCATGCCAACCTATGTTATGTCGCCCATTTTTGAATGGTTCAAAGTGTCGGCGTGCTGATGAGAAGTTCCTCTACGTGTTTCTCAAAGTGGCATTGGTGTTGGAAGTGGATGAGGGACTTGTTTGAATTCAAATTTGATGGGAGGTTGGAACAAATTCAACCTCCAACCCTTATCTCAACCCATGCAGAATTCTCTTTGGTTGTTGCCAATTTAAAAAATGATTTTCTGATGGGCATGCATGGATTTGCATGAGGGATCTGAGAGGAGTTCATGAGGTTTCTTGGAGAGAGAAAAATTGTGAGAAGGCATAAATCTTGAGCGTGGAAAAGTCCAGGGAAATTTTAGGTCTTTCGGTGCCTACTTTCTTCTCATGCCATGATATTTTTTTCCTCTTTTTGGTCGCCCATTTAAAAAGGAGTTTGAGAGTGGATGACGATAGAAGGGTGAGTCCTTGACCCATGAAAATTTATTTCATGGGAAAACTCCAAAGAGAGAGGGTGTGAGAGGGTTTCCGGCGCATCAGGGTTTTTGGATAAGTGAAACCCTAAAACTAGATCTCTGGGTTGGAGTGGAGAGATTGAGTGCTGTGAGTATCCGATCACCACCAAACTTCAAACACTGACTCATCATCCTCCATACTCCGTGTTCTAATTTTCTAGAGTATCTAAGAGATCAGAAAGAAGATGATCGATTGGATCGATCATAATCAGCCATCGAAGGTCCCAGCGAGGAGCTAGCACTCCAGTGGAGCTGGTCGGGATCAGAAACTCCATGTGGACCAACCATAGAGGTCGAAAGAGTGTGCGGTTGCAACACAATACTAAAGGTATATTTTGGTGGATTCAGATCATGGAGATCAGCTATTCGTGCATAGATATCGAGTTCTGAACTCATATCGGTCAGCAAATTTGATTTGCTGATCGATCGCATTTGAATTTTAAATTACTTATTAGCATGTCTAGATCCTGAGTAGGGTTTATTTGATTAGATCAATACATGCAGTAGATTAATTTTAGATTAATCTAATTCTTTCGCTGTTATATATTTCAAAAATATTTTGAAAATGCATGCTTTTGCCCTGCTCAATTTTCTTCTCTTTCTCCTCAACGGATGATAGAAATTCCACCAATGCATCCTGTGTTGGAGCAGGAGCTACCAAAGCGACGACCACTTCTTTGCCTAAAGTGGGAACCTCAATCGATGGGACATTGATCGATCTAACCCCGATCGATGGTAGATCGGTTTGATCGACTGCTGCTGCCACCGATACATCAAGCTTATTCTTCTTGGCTACTCTCAACGATCCTTCATTGGTTGCCGACTTTTGCTTTCCCATATATCAGCGGATATCAGCCATCCAAAGAGAAGATGGAGGACGTATAGCTACAAATAAAAATGAAAAGTTGATTGAAGGAAAAATTAAAGAAAAAAAGAAAATCCTAAGCGGTATGATGGATCATACCAACTGTCAATGCTGGACCAAGCCTAGCATCATACAAAGCATAATCAGTCAGCAACTCCCTCTACATCGAAACTTCCATGTCCTTCAATTTCAGGAAGTCCTCCCGATCAGCTGGGTCCACCTGATTGTTGTCGTTCGGGCTAGTATTTGGAGTCCTCCAGATAAATGAAAAATCCTAAGGAAGGGTAGACAACATAGAAAAATTGAGTCTTCCAATGATGGATGGACGATAGAAGACTAAAAATGAAAGAAAGCCCCTTCCTTGGGGCGAACATCTATCAACCATCGATCTTAGGATAGGGATGAAGGGTGAAGAAAGGATGACAAAGAGACAACCGAGGAGTTGTCGGGATGAAATGGCATAGAAGGATGAAGGAAACTAAAAGCCGAATGGAGTTCGATGCGAGTTGTGCCAAACAAATCCGATAATAGTCCAGGACATTCCGAATAAACTTTGAGGCTGAAAATCGGAGATCCGATCTAAGATTTTTGACATAAAATGCCATCTGACTGATCGGCGAAGAAGTCACCCGACCACCAAGCCAGGGGCAAAAAATTGGAATTGCTCTGAGACTTAGTATTATTTTCGGAGCCGATTGACGATAGAAGCTGACAACGAAAAAACCTCCGCTACTGAACTAAGAGAAAAGATGACCGTCGGACCAGATGGTTGGCCACTACTTCCTACTGTTCTACCTCTACCTCTATCGGCCATTAGAAAAAGCTATTGAAACCCTTAGGAAGTAAAAAGGGCAGGAAATCTAACCTGAAGGATGGGAAGAAGACTCGGAAGAACAGTAAGAGTAAGGAGAGGACAAAAAACTTGGAACTCCAGAACACCAGCAAAAGACTCAGAGTCACGGTAAAAAGCTTAAGGAAAGTGATAGTGGTCCTATATATATAGAGGAACCATCAATGGCCAGGATTGTTTTGGTAAAACCAAGGTCATCCGAATCTTTGACACCTGGCAATATCTGAACCAACAGACATCTAAACATTTCAATGCACCTCCGTTCAGATCATGCCATGACATCACAAATCGTAAGAACAGTCGACGACCAACAACAATGTGACACATGGCATCATCGGATTGATTCAACCAGATTGTCAAGCTGTCAAATCATCTTTTTAGCCAATCATGCTAATGATGATAGCACGATCACCAAAGTGACAAAACAATGCATATCCTTCTGGATGGGAACAATTATTAATGTCGAAAGAAGAGTTACCACCAAATCGAAGCCCGAGACAATTGATGAAGACTCTCGTCATTTAAAATGTCGAACCATGTGGCAAGCCACACATCACCACCACTTTAAACTAGAGAGTGAGGGGCAACTATTGGGTTCATTGATTCGACCATCCCGATTTGAAATCCAATCGATGAAAGATACTCGGCTTCACCGACCAAAGAATGGATTATGGACTAAACAAAGACCACGGCAGATTCCCGATTGATGGTAGATGGTTATAAGTTGGCCAAATCTTACGAACAATCGTCTATTAATCACCCAGTCGATTGACAGTCGACTTCCTTCAGTCGATCATCAATCGACTTGTCGACTTTTGACCATCAACCTTTCAGTCGACTATTGGTCGATAACTCCCGACCAATTCTTCAAAAAGGATGACTTAAACGAACAAACAATCATTGACTGATTAAAATATCAATCAAATGCTGATATGTGATCGAAATGACTGACATATAGTCAGCATAACCTACATCTCTGGTGCAAAATGCGTATAACAGTTGCTTCATGATCACATAATGAGTATTAACTGCTTTCTCAATGTCAGGATAAGTGGGATCCCATGATTTATGATCGTTATAGATGGTTACTACTACATTCGTCTATAAAAGAAAAGTAAATCAAGTATTTTGGTAAGATAATTCTGGGCCAAAACTCTACCTATATTTATTCTTATTATCCTGTTCATCAATCCTTCACTGACTTAGGCATCGAAGGATTTTCATCGAAAATATTTTCGGTCAGTGTGAACTTTTTTTATAAGTAATTTTCTCCGATATCAAGATCAATGTGGATTTCTTTTGCAAGTAATTTTTTCCGACATCAAGCACGTTGAAGGATTGATCACAATATTTAGGTTATTATTTTATGTGGCAATATCTCTTTCAATCGTTTTCTAGTGGCTGTTTGTAGAGTGTGGTGTATAATTTGTGTTGCCTGTGGCAGGAAAGGAAAGAAGAATATTGCTGATCTAATAATATTCTTGGCAAGGACAGTTAATTCAAAAGGATATGAAAGTAGTTGAACAAAAATTATGTTAGTTGGATTCCGCAAGCACTAACTATTGTAGATTCGCTGCACAAGTAGCATTATTAATATCTGTTATAGATTCGTTGACAAAATTGTATTATTAATATTTGCTGATGGACTTCTCATCTGGTGATCATTGCACTTCTCTTCAACCATGACATCAGACCAGGGTGGAGCCTTATTCAAATGAGATCACTTTTTCATATAGTTCTATTATCCTATCTTGATGGAATAAAATTATTCTGCAGCTTAGGGGAACTGATCTCTCCTAATTACAATTTTGTCCCTATCCACTCTTTAAATTCATCAAAAAGTCGGACGGGAACTTTGTTTTTGTATTAAAATTCAAATAATCACAAAAATCATTGAATTTACTTATTCTTCCACTTATTTCTCCAAGCAAATACAAAAAATAATTTATTTTATGGAATAAATTATCCTTTTATAACAAAAGGATAGCACTCCAAAAGTTACATCCCTCTACCAAATGCAGGCTAAGATTGCTTTATACAAGTACTTAGCCTACCTAGATGGTGTATAATATGAACCGGTCAATGCTAGGTGGCTTTTTTTTTAGGTGAAATCCAACAGGTGTACAAATTAACACTCAAAACCGGAGGCACCTGCGTGTAAGTATGGGGCAGGAAAAGCAACCCCACTCACTCCAAAAAGGACGAGATAAGAATGGAAAGCAATTAAAAAAAAAAAAACGGCCTTTCTAATCCCACGTGCTCCAACGGTCGAATTTATTACCCGCCCCCTCTTATTCCAATCCTTGCTGCCCAATCTGGAAGATGTTTGATTGCACCTGCTCCGAATGTAGCCGTTATAACATTCAAATACCCAAAATTTGAACCTAAAGTTAGATGATAAATTAATAACTTGACCAGGGCCCCACCGGAAGGTGGCCATCGGACCAAAAGTGAGGAATTCTTTTTACGCCAGACATTCAACGGCTATCGTACGGTCCAAAGGGAGTTCGTGGTCCAAACGACCCCTCTTCGCTCGGTTCTCGGACCACTACCCACTCTCTCTCCTCCATTGCGGCAGTGGTGGATTTATACAAAACGCTGGGAATCCACATACACCCTTTTAGTCTTTCATCTTCTCTTCCTCCTCTCTCCCATCTCTCTCTTCCTCTTTGCGCCAAATGGGTCTTTGTTTCAGCAGGAAGGAAAGCCCTTCCCCTCCTTCCGATCCCGTTCCAAAATCTATTCCGAAAGAGAAGAATGTGGAGGAGGAGAAGGAGAAGCAAAGAGTAGCAGCAGCTCAGCCAGAAGCAGAAGCAGCCACTGAGAAGAAGCAGGTCTTTGTCATCACCCAAACTCCCAAGAAAACTGCCGCTGTCACTGCCGAGGAGAAGGATTGGAAGAAAGCGGAGACACCCACAAAGAAGAGCTACAAAAAGGAAGAGAGCAGTGGCAGCGGTGTTGACCGGAGTCCTCTAGGCCCAGTGAGGGCTTCGGGCTGCACAAAGGAGGAGGTGGATGCTATACTTATCCAGTGCGGCCGCCTCAGCCGCAGCTCATCAGGGAAGGCCTCCACCGAGAATGGGGGTGGGCATAGGAGGTACTCGGGCTCGAAGCGGAGCTACGATTTTGATAATGAAAAGAAGGGGGATGAGGACGAGGAGGAGGAGTGGGAGAAGCCGATCTCCAGGCCTTCTCCCCATCGGAGGACACCCGGCAGGGAGCGGTCTGGAAGCAGGGAAAGGAGCAATGGCGGGGGAAGAAAAGGAAGCCGATCACCGGGGAGGAGATCACCAGGGAGGAGATCGGAAGGTCCAGCTTCATCCAGCTCTGCCGGTGATAAATCGAAGCAACCTGCGAAGATGGTGTCGGTGCCGGCGAGGGAGAAGGGTGGTGGGTTGGTCACCGAGGCTGGAGGGGCGGGTGCGAAGGGGGTCTCCTCTGCTGCGGCTAGCAAGAGAGGCAGTGAGGCTAGAGGACTGAGGAGCGCATCCCCTCGCTCCCGGTCGCCGGCGAATACCACGAGGATGGCGAATGAGAATGCCGTGCATCACAATGCTCAGCCTTCTCAGCCTCAGTCCCTCAGCCGGAGCTCGTCGAGGAAGGCGGAGCAATCGCCTTACAGAAGGAATCCGATGGCGGAGATCGATGAAAACTCCCTCAAGGGAAACCAGAATGGCACCGGTAATTACAAGGCACAGAAGACCAGAGAAGGGGAGGAAGGGTTGAGGAAGCCAGGTCAATTACAAACTCAGGTGAGAATCACTTGGCTCTTATTTTCTACTTTATGAAAGATCTTTGTTCTTCCATGGGTTTATTTTCCTTTTTTTTTATATATCGACGTAATTTGATTTGTTTTATCACAGAAAGCAAGTGAAAACATTGCTAATTTGCGAAAATCCGATCAGAGAAATGGTGGAGCAGTGGAGGTTTCGAATGGGGTTAAAAGCACCAATGTAATCACCAGCTCGGTCCGCGAGCAGCGAATGAACTGCCGAGTCAAGGAGCAGCAAATGGAGCATGAGATAAGGGAGGGAGCTCTGCAGGTCAAAAGGGCTTCAAAGGATGGTGAGACTCATTTGACAAGCAATGTAGTGGAAAGCCTCAACCCAAGAACCATAACAAGAACTAAATCCTCGAGGAGATCTTCCAGAGATTTCGACAATGCTCTGGATGATAATCACCTCAATCCGACTTCCTACACCTCTTTGCTGCTTGAAGATATCCACAATTACCACCAGAAAAACACTGCCTTTTCTCTCCCTGCTTGTGTCTCCAAGGCCTGCTCCATCCTTGAGGCAGTGGCTGACCTCAACTCCTCCTGTTCCGAAAACAAGAGCTCTGAAGCAGACCGATCTAACAACGATAATGGTTCGCTCAATGGGCGATTTGGAAGGAGGGGTTTGGTTCCAAAGGGGCCATTTGCTGAATCTGAGATCATGGTGAAGGATGATCTGATGGAGCCTAGCCTCCACAAATATGTCTCGGTGAGAGACTTGGGAGGTGAGATAGAGCCACAGGAGTCAGCAGGGAGCAATAGCTTCATAGGACAGCCCTGGTCTTCTTCTTGGGAACCCAATTCAGTCGATTCCACCGACCGATATTGGACTTCGCAGTCGATCAATGGCAACGAAGTTGAACGGCAGCAGCAACAGTCGATGCCAGAGGTTGCCTGCAACTCCGGAGCTCGGGGCAGGAGATTGAGGAGTGGATCTTGCACCAACAGCCTCCCAACTACAGTGTCATCAGGCAGCAAGAAGATAGAGCTGGATCATCATCGCCCGCTTCACCGTGGTGGGAGCGGTCTTGGTGGTGGGAGCGGGAAAGCTGGTGGCAATAGATCCTCGTCACTTCCTGCTGCTAGCTCTTAGAAGCAATATCATCTGGCTTTAGTGTTGCAAACTCACTCATGTCGTGGTTCATGTCATAGCAAGACAGTTTGCTCTTCAAAGATGTGATTTTTTTTTCCCCCTCTCCTATACATTGTTCAGATGCAGTCATCGCAATGACAGAAGCAATGTATGCCCTTCATTGTTCTTCTTGTGTTTAATGTTCGATAGAGGACTCGAATCATTTTGTTCCAGTAGAAATGTTAAGTATGCGAATTGGCTGCTGCGCTTTACTGGATGCTATTTATTATTGGCATCATGAAGTTTGCATGACCCATTCAGATAACACATTTATCGTCATGCCCGCAGTTTAAGAGCAGGCATTGGACCCCAGAAATTCAATGCTGTGATGTGGCTCTACAAAGAAAATGTGGGGATCTCAGGGAAGCATCTTGAGATAGAACAATTATGGTAAGATCTAATGATGAGACATTAGGACAATTAGCCTCCTCTCACCAAGTACTGGTGCTAAAGCAAATGTTCATAGTGTTAGTTGGATTTCTGAAAAGAAAATTATCATCTCCAACATGTATACAGTGAAGTATCATATCATTTACAGGCCACAATGACTGGAACTGTCGTAAAAGCTACCTTTTAGGCTGACTAAAAGTGAAGGTGCACTTTAATTTGGTCTCTACACAATGAACTTGAAGTTGTTCAAATTAAAATTTCAATTTTGAGCTCACATCCTTAGTCCAGTTGTTGCTGATGTGATTAACAGTACACGAAAACATTAGACTGGATTTTGAGGATCATAAAAGTGGTGAACTTACAACCACAATCTGAAGATACCCAAAAGAATTACATTATTGTAAAGAAATAAACTAGAACTCCCCGGTTGTTGTTCAAACTTTTCATCAGAAGACAAACCCAGATTCCTTAGCAAGGATCAGACTAGTTAACTGGAAATTAGATGATAATTTTGTCAAGAAACATGACATTATGTCCAACATAATCTTTAAATAATAAGAAGATCACGTAATGTGCCCACGCATGCTAGAAGTCCTTTATAATTCACCATCTTATTAATGAATAGAATATAGTCTAATGATGACATATGATTAGAATATATGGACCACCATTCGCCATACCGCTTTATATCGGACGTTACGAGGTGTACCATATCATACCAGTATATCAAATAAGTATGTACCAGTATAGATATACCATACCATATCACGTACCAATATTACAATACGATTTCACTAGTATAGAGTCCAATACCGGGACGACAAACCTTAATATTGATTGTATCATATGATATGAAGTATTAGTCATCAAGGTTTTAAATTTCATGGAATGGGACTGTCCCAATTTTTTCATGAAATGAGACGCACCGCCGTCTCACTCCATCCCAATACTTGGGATAGAGGATGTCCTAAAACGTCCCAAATGCTAGAATGCTAGCAGGATGGCCCTATCATGATACATGGGATGGTACCCCGTCTCAGTATCCTATGGAACATTCTACTAGGAGCTGAATCCTTGTTAGTCATACTTCATGCAATAGATCATTTTCATACTTCTTAACATCATCTTAGAAAGTCTTTTTGTTCCTTACTTTTCACCCCACTAGTAAGGACTAACTATATGCAAGACTATCGATCATATTGCTATTTAATGGGCAATTTTCAAATAACATGATGACCAACATAGAGTTGGTTTCTAAATATATTTCAAATAGTTTAAATATATTTTGAGTGCAAAAAAAATAGTTACCTCTATTTTTACTTCTTTAACTTGGTAGTTGATAGAAAATGTGTATATAAACCTTACATTTTTATATAATTGCGTATAGAAATAAAAACTATATCTATAAAACAAAAATAAGTTAAATTGCATAGGCAGGGCAAAGGTAAACTTATCTTTATGTAACCATAATAAGTTTAACCTTAGCAAATAGTCAAATTTAGGTTAACTTAGTGTTGGAGCAAATAGAATGGGTTTTATTTGAATTGCTAGAGATACTTTATACTATATCATTTTGTAAATATGAGTAAGGGAGGGTGGTTCCCATGAAGATGTTATGATAGTGGGTGTTCTATTCAAAAATCGTAATGATAATAGTTCAACCAAACTAAAATGCTATAGGCAAAGTTTTGCTTCCATTTAGCTCCAAGAATGTAAAGGTAGCTATTGGATTAACATCCTTGATCAGTTACTCCAAAGCTTTATTCATCTAGAAAGGATTTTTTTCCTTAATGATGACAACATAAAAATAGAAATTAAGCTAAATTGGGTACATTGACTAGTCTCATTGATGCATTTCCATGAAGGGGATCCCAAAATTATTTGTGTTGTTTGCAAGCCAAATGACAAATGCAATAATTGTTCAAATCATGATGAATGATTTGATCATCACTAGAAGCAAGATTCTTGAAATAATTGCATGGATGATGGATCTTCCAAGTTTAGTCTGCTAAAAAGGCATTACAAAATTACTTGCCATTGAAATCAGCCATCATCAAACTACACGATTCTTGCTATCAATCCTTCTCCTCTCTCCTTGCTAACAATCTCAAGCATGTCATGCTTGTCCATGTCATCCTTGATTACCATGGTGCTAGCAAGCTCATCATGTCTCTTGCAAGAGTATCCTCCTTACCATCCTCATCTAAACCATTGGTATTGCTATCAATTGCATAAAGTTCTTGAATATCATTCATATGACTAGCAAATCAATAATATTTCAAATGTTTCAAATAGCTCAACCTTAATTAAGAAGGTTGCATCAGCGCATCACAACATTTTGGTGCTCTAAACTTTTGAACCAATCATGCCATCTAGCACTGACACTATCTATACCTTCTACAACATAGGGATCAGTCCTATTGAAGAAGAAGGTAGTTGACTCTATTGTAAAAGCTCTAATGGTAGCTGGGACCTTTGTGGATTCTCAAGAGGGAAGGGTTTACACCCCCATTGATTAGTCTTCGTTACCCAAACCTAGACCCAACCCAACTTCAATGTCTTGGATATGGAACAAAACGTACACCCAAAACCCAACAGCCGATAGCCCCCCATAATTATACTAATCATGGCCTACTTGACTTATTTATTAATTAGGTTACATTGGTTAAGTTGGAATATCCATTCAACTAGTAGGTAAGCTTTGGATTGTATTCATAAACCTATTTATTAGATAACGGGGAGAGCAGTCCATGTTTATAGGGTGCCAAAAGCTCCGGCTCCACCTGAGTGGAACCATTTCCACCCCTGCCCTCCGCTATTTAGGAGAAGTTGTTAGCCGTTTGAAATTGGAAACGCGGGAGCAAGCATTAAAACTATAAAGGCGGGAGAGAGACCGAAGGCAATGACCCTCTTCCTTCCCCAATAACAAACAACCGCTGAAAAGTTGAAGCCAACGAGAGATGAAGTTCAAAGCATTCCTCACCCAGGATGGCGTGAACCTCCTCGACAAGCGTATGTTTCCCGCTATCCCTTCCTTTCTCAACACTCCTCTTAGTCATTTCCTCAAACACCTAATCTCTACTATCTTCCTCGCTCATTCCCAGGCTTCCTCCCGGCCCTTGACAAGCTCGGTCGCATCTGCCATGTCTACCTGACGCCCGACCACGCCATGTTCCTCCACAACCTCCTTGGCGGCGATGGTGTCCAGTCCGTCGCCCAGTTCAAGAAGGACGTCCTCTTCCGGGACTACCGCATCTCCAGCCAGAACGCTGACCGTATCGCCTTCGCCATCGACGCTGCCCTCCTCCACCGCGCCCTCCGCAGTGCTGTCACTATCCAGACCCAGGCCGGGGATGACACGACCGCTATCCAGATTAAGCTTGTCAAGAAGCTCCCTGCCGGGTCTCGCAATCCCGCGCCGTTCCTCACCTTTGAGACGAAAGGCTTGCGCTCGGCTGTTGTGCAGGACGTCCCCATCTCGAAGCCTCTCTCTCAGGCCGATGTTCTCCAGCTTCAGTCTGCCCTTGATGCTGCCCAGGACCTCCCCCGGGTCTCCAACCTTACCTCAGTTTTTTTCTAAAAAGGAAAAATTGGGACTTTTTTTTTTGCATTGGCAGTGGTTCTTCTCTTTCTGGTTTTTTTGAAAAAATTTCTGTTTGTTTAATTAGGAATTTCCTGCGTTTGGCTTAACTTCTGTCTTTTTTCTGAAATCAAAATCCTTTTTTGGCCTCTTTTGTCTGTGTATTGTTTGAGTCTCATCCAGTTGGTGTTGCTTTACTCTTTTTCCTTCTTTCCAGATAATCTGGGATGGATTACTAAATTCCTTTTCTTTTTGTGGATTAAAATTTCATTCTTTTTGGCTTGTCTGCAATCTCTTTTTAGCTGTAATATAATGCTGACAATCCTCTCCTTTACCATCTTGGATTTTTGAACTTGAGGCAATTGGTGGAGCTCCTGTCTATTTGGGCAAATAATTTGATACTGATATTCCTTTCTTCTTTTGGACATTGAAGATTTCATTCAGTTCTGTAAACCCTCAACTTTTGTTGGCAGACTCTGGTTCAGGTACCGGATCTGGCCCAGCTGCAGAACCTGGTTGACCGGCTTAAGAATGTTGGGGAGCTGCTCACGGTTGCCATTACACAGTACGGGGACCTCCATCTGCAAGTCTCAACCTCTCTCATCACTGTTGGTTCAGAGTTCAGGAAGCTCAGGGTCCTTGGGGTGCATGGTATGGCTTGAATCCTTGGTCATTGTATGCTGGAAAAAAGGAATAGCTTTATGTAAGGATGACATGTTTGGTTATCAATTTCAGCCAATGCTCCAGTGGGGGACCAGAACTTGAGTGCTCCAACACGCACTGAAATGGCAATTCAAAGGGGAGAGGCACTTTCAGTGGTTTGTGATCTATTTGGTTTCTTCTTTTTCACCTTCCATTTTTATATATTGATGGTCCTGCTTATGTGGGTTGTTTTGTGTGCTTATGCAGCAAGTGAGCATGAAGCACCTTGCAAAGAGTCTGCAATGCCATCTGGCGAAGCCAGATTGTTCCTTTTATGGTTGGGGTCTTTGCAGTGATTATATTATCTTTTCATGGATTGGATCAGTTTGCTTATTTAGTTTGAGTTCTTTGCAGGTATAGCTCCACAAGGTGCTTGCTTGATCGTGATATTCCAGTTCTTCATCCCAGGAACAAGATTGACAGATAAATCCATCAGCTTCCACTGCAGACTTCCAATCCTTGACCCAGGCTCTAGCTGAGAAAAGGCAGTTCAAGATTTCTTGATCTCAAGTAGATGGTTCCAAAATGACCAGACAGCATCTCCCATGTATGGTATTCCCGGAAGGTTTGTAATCTGATCGGCTAGTTGAGCCTCTAGAAGATTCCTATGTACTCTTCTTACATTATCTGTCAATAATTTTGTAGTGTTAGGATTTTTCTGCCTATAGTTAGATATGACTGATGAGAGTTGGTAGAATGGTAGTAGACGATGTACATTTGAAAAGAAAACAAGAATTAACTTTAGTGATTTCGGGCTGTGTAATGTGATTGTTCTCCTGTTTGCCAGTGGCTTGCTTTTCCCTTTATAGAATTCTGTGTGTAAGCATCATAGGTTGTCATGATGATGTCATGTATTTAGAAAAGGGCAAGGGAAAGGGCCTCTCCTTGGGCCTTCAACCCACTCCTGAATTTGTTGAGGTGTTAAATATGTTTTTTGTAAGAATCTGTAGGATTTAGATGGTATCATCTTGTATTCAGGGGGTTTTGAGTGGCTGTGAGGCTAGATTTTTTTATGACTCTGTATTAGTATTCTCTGTCATATCTGTAGTCTCCACCACATAGTGAAACTTTCTCCATCAACTCCACCTGTGGTCATAGGCTGTGGTGCTAAGCCATGAATTTTTTTTAAAAAAAAAATACTCCTTGCCTGAAGAATCCTTGATCTAGCTATTTGTTGCAACACAGATTCTATCAGTATAGACCATGATCTCCAACATGCTGCTGCTTCTCCATTGCTTGAACAAAGCTATCTAGACAAATGCATAAAAGCTTTTATAAAAAATGTAAGATACTTGGATTTGTTGCAACTTTGGACATTTATGCGTTCCCCTTTTGCGCATGTATGGCTCCATTTGAGGTGTTGGTGTTTACCATACACAAGTAGTCAGTATGGTTTCATGGCTGCAGATATCGAGACCACATGAAGTTGCTATTCTTCATTACTAAACAATATTCTGTGAAAGCCATCATAGTTGTAAGCTAGTAAGTCAAGTTGTTTGGATAAGAATAACTGCAGTGGAAACTTGCCATTCATCAGCGTCATCATAATTAACAGTATATTTTCTGATTTCATACGTAATATAGTTGATAAATATATTTTGTAATACATTTTATGTTGATCTAGAGGTTTATGTTGCACAAAGGTTGATGGGTATACATCTGAAAGTTCTATTTATGGATCAATTTTACTATACTACTGTATCTGTGTCTTTGTCATATTGATTGCAAAGAAAAGAGATACCAGCTTATAATTCAAGATTCCTACAACTGAACTCTGGAAGAATAAGTATATTGTCAATAGTGGACAACCATGAAAAAGTTGATTTCCTTAAGTTCAATATCAGCATCCAGGAGGAGTTGAACTGTTATGAATAAGTCTTATATTTTTGATTGGATCTATAGATTATTGTACATAAAGTTGGCGGTAAAAATATGTATGTAGATGTATGGTCATACTGACTCTAGTCAAATACTTGAACCTTAAAAATGGGCAAACCTAGTTTGTGATACTTCACACAAGATTTCAAGTACTGCTGGAACAGGATAGTACTTCTAGCAGGTTTCCAGCACCAGTACATGCTGTAATGGAACAAGATGTAGTCCAATACCATGTGTCTACCTCATACCATACCATTTAGGCAAAGTACAAAGATGGGAACTGCAGGAGGTGCCTCTACATTCTCTGAAGGGATAGTAGGAACCTAAATTTTGGTCTCCTCTTGTTTGCTGTTGCATGTCCCCTCATATCAAATACTTAATTTATAAAACAATAACCTCAGCTATTCATTCAGTGAATTAAATATCATAGAGAATATTAGTTAAATATTATTGTTGATACTTATGTTGCCTATAATAATTTTTCATCCCACTATTGCATGCCAGCTTAAAGTTATGGACTATTTCATGATAACCATATGTCGTATTTTTGCACATTTCAGCTCATCCATCTCAAGTGTCTCAACCAACATGATATAAATTTGTTATTGTACATTTTTGTTTCTGCTTGTTTCGAGCCTGTTAACCTTAACCACCTTAACAATCGCAGGAAATTGGACTTACATAGTTTCGAACTGTATTGCTTATCAGCTCAGTTTACTGACTGTTTCATTTAGATGCCCCTAAATTTCCATAAGAACTGACTTCAAACTTGTAAATATATCCGATGTAAATATTTGACTAAGCGTGGATGATAGCTGGTGCTCGTGTGGTGCTGGGAGAAGAAATAAATCCAAGATTTATCCTGCTCATAAATAGTGATGAAGCATTGAAACAGAAAGAGGCCTGAAATCTTCTCTGAAGAAACTATAGACTTTAAGTTGGTTATAATGATTATGGATTGGTCAACCAAGCCAATTACTAATTGTTTGAGCCAGTTCAGTGAAAATAATATGGTGCAACACAAGAAGCATTCTGCAAGTTACAAGGTGATCGTTTTGAACTCATACGTGGCATCAGTTAGGAGCATAAGAAACAGGGGAATAACAAAAGTTATAACAGGTTGTATAGCTATGCTAGGTGTTTCTTGTATATTAGTTCAGATATTTGATGGGAGCTTCTGCTAAGTTATTATTAATGTTGATTAGTTGATATGCAACAAAAATTTGACCGCTGAAGTCTTCTATTTATTTTAATTTACTATATTATTATATAGCAGTTCAAAAGCAGTTGGAAAAATGAGACAATGTCATATCTTGTACATTGCATGGTGCCGGTATGGGTGATGTCGGTCTTAATGATGGCAGTTTTTTTAGAAAGACTCTCTTCATTTACTATGTTTGTATTAATAATGGAAGGTTTTTTATCCATCATTAAAATTAATTTCTTGATATGCAATATAAGTTTGGCCATTCAATTTTTTTTATTTATTATAATTTATTATATTTTTATATTATGTTTCAAAAATAGTTTAAAAATATATATCACTTTGTGTAAGTTACTCGCTAATCTACCACTATAATCCTTCCACCATCAATTGAAATGAATAAAAAAAAGGTGGAAAAGGAAGCGAGGAGAGGTTTGAGAGATGATTTAGAGGACAGGTTATGATGGGCTCTGTTGATGGAGGAGATGCACTCATGGGCGGACCCGACTCAGACTTACCACCAGCTTTCTTATCTCGTATTCTCGTTGTATTAACCCATTACTTATATATTGCAGCACGACATGATATGATTCTTGGAGGATGGCCATCAACGTCAAAAACGATGCAGAGATTTTTTTTAAAAAAAAAAAAGATTTAAAGAAGAAAAGAAATGGTTAGAGTTTTCCATGGAAATCAAGTTGGGAAAAGAGGTGTCCGTATCGCTTCACTGACGTGAGAGGGAGAATAAGCACCCAAACATACAAGCAGCAACGATCCAACTGCTCCTCCATCATCAGCTGAAGAGTCTTGTTCGAGGAAATGGTAGGTATTATGCTTATGCTGTTTGGCAATTTCTTCTTATATTTAAGCAAAGAAATGTTTGGTTGAGGAAAGTTGAATTCTTGACTCTTATTCCAACCATTTTATTGGAAGAAGTTTTATTTTCATTTTAATTTCAGATAGAAATGAAAATGCCTATTTTCCAAAGTCGAATCCCTATTCTCATTTGATATTCAAATCCTATTTCAATTCTAATTCTGTTATAAACCAAATGTGTTGGAAGATATAAATATTTTAATTTTAATTTTAATCCATTCCTATTCTAATTCCGGATTGCATGTATCTTAAGAGTAAATCATACAAAGTGGGCTTTCAACTTCTTGGTGACTATTTACAGTAGAATGCAAAGGTAATAGAAGTAAATGTTTGCATGTGTGTTTTTTTTTCCTGAGGTCAAAGACCATAAAATTTTATTGATTGTGATAAAAGAATTAATTACAGTGCAGGCACTTAGGGCATTGTTTGCTACAATGATTTAGACGGTAACTATTTGTGATGCAAGCTGCCATTTGCGCAACAAATTACAGTACTAAAATCTAGAACCCATAAAGAATTACCATCTTGTCCGTGAGTGGCATATGATTTGTTATGATTCATAGAGATTTCTAGGTGGGAATAAACAAGATATGTGGCCCATGTTACAATTAATTTATAGCTACACATGTTCCATGCACATAGAAATCACCAAGCACTACGTGGGTTTGAGCAATGACAAATCAACATATATTAAACTAATGCGAATGTAGATAAAATTCCCAAAAAATTGGGACTAAGGCTTGTTCTTTCAAGGGATAAACGGCCATGTGAATGATGGATCCTTTATAAGTAAAAAGTTTCCATTCTAACTTTGATTTTTGAGGGTAATTTGTCTTGATGATGCTAGCTTATCATTAGTCATATCACCTATACAAATGGCCCTATATTGCTAAATAAATTAATCTTGATTTTTCAAGATTGTTTTTAATGTTATTTTTCATGTTTCACTTATTTTTGTCTCTCCTAGAGAGAGCTCCGAGGAGAATTCCAATTGGTTTATTTGTTAAATTTATTAGAAATTAGCTCACCTAAGATCTCAATTTAAGTTCTATTTTGACAGGAGTGTTTAATGAATATTGATGTATTTTTGTCTTATTATATGAAAATTTTAAAAAAGAGAAAGTTTTGAGATGCTTATTTTAAAAAATAATTTAGTGCATCCATTAAATGCATAGTAAAAATTTTTGGGCTCATTAATAATCATTTAAAAACTCAATATTAAAGCATCTCATGCTTATAGATAAATTCTTGGGATATCGATTCTTTTATACCACATAGTACAAAAAATTCTGCTTGTAGCATTAGTTTATAATAAATATTTTGCTCTCACGTGTTGAAAGAGCATCTTTAAAGCATGAATCAATACTTTTTCTAATCTTTATACCAATCTATGGTAGATCTAACTAACTTCGGCATAATGTTAATGTGAAGATCCATGCGGATATATGCAATGTACTCGGTGAATCTTAGATATTTATATATAATTAAAAAATCTAAATAATATCTTCTGACTAATCTTTTTGAATGAAATCTTAAGTTATTATAATTATTGTTAGAATAATTATTCTTTGCATTGCTATCATGACACAGAGACAGTCAAGATTCTTTAAGCCTTAACTATACAAATCCATCATTAATGTGCTAAGTGCCTCCCTATGGTTGCATGGTATGGTGCTAGATTCATCATAAGAAACTAATTTGGCTACACCCTATACTCTAGTTTTTGAGTGTTTCAATCCTCCTCTGTCCCACTATTTGGGCTCTAAGTTGCTTGGGAAGGACTAAAGTCTACCATCCAACACCTAAATGACATTTGGGATATGAAAGTATTTTTAAGCTCTTCTATGTCAATCTTGTTTACCATCAAGGTAACTAGTCCACGAATTGGCTTGCATGTCATGGATCCCATCCATTAGAATACAATAGATCGCAAATCTGAGAGATGGAGTTCCAAAGAACTAAGCCATATGATTTGCTACATATGAGGCTACCAACCTGCGGCATCATTAGCATCCAGAGCATGGCTTCAAAGATTGCAAGGGAGAGCTCTTGAATCTGACTCATTCTAGTAAGAGAAAGTGGGATGAGGAAAACAAAGGTTGGGTTTCCTTGGGAACCCTCCTCAAGAGGAAAAAAGGGAGCTATAGGAGCTGAGATGGAGGTTGAGAGGCAGCATTATGTAGGGGGTTTTTTTTCGGGAGCTTCCATAAGATCAAATCTGGAGGGTGAGATTGGGTCTCGAGCTCCTCCAGGTGGTTCGACAAGCAAAGGAGGACCGACAACAAAAGTTAATCGATTATGAGCTCAAGTCATCCTGGTCTCTTGTTAGTTCAAGTAGAAGACGTCAAGGACAACAATGGATGACATGCTATGCTTAAGGAGCAGTTCACTCATGTCATTGCCTTCTCCAAGGAGGACATAAGCTGCACTTGCTTAAGATTGAAATTAGCTCTCTTGGATAAGTTTCTTGAGGAAAGGTTTTTCCTTTGATTTTGTTCAAAAAGAGCTCAAATTTCACTATAATACAAGTAAGCTTCAGGTTTCACCTATGTTAGAGGGTATTTTAGTACTCAAATTATCCATAGAGGTGGAGAAGGACAAAATACGTGCACGAGGACCTTAGTCATTAGCTAGCCAACTCTTGGCTCTCGAGGGTTGGATGCTAAATTTCAAACTTGGTTGGGATGGTATTCGAGCAAGGGGTTGGGTTAGATTGCCCGATTCACCTTTGGAGCTCTAGGAGAAAGATAAGACCTTGAGGATTATGGTTGCAGCCGGTAAACCATCATTCTTGGCCGAGTGGCTAGAGTCCTCCATGATGAAGAGTTTTGCTAGAGCCTGCATGCTTATTGATGCCTCTCAAATCATCTACCTAAATGCCAAGGTGATGGTCAATGATGAAATAATATAGCAAGAGTTCATATATAAGAATTTAACAGATATATACTATATATGTGGCCAACTTGTCCATAAAACTAAGACCATGGGTATTCAAATCTACCGAAGTACCAGCAGGCTAAGCTAGTGTATGGTTCGCAGATTAGAGCTTCCAGGGTGCCGGTGGCAAACTAGGCATCAAGGGGGTGGGAGGTTCCTTAGGCAAGAAAATGGTTCTCGTTTTGCACCACTAATGCATGATGAAAAGGAATCCATTGTGCAACCAATGGACTTGGGTTCTTCATCATCAGAGAAGGTAGAGTCATCACGGATGGGAACTAGGTTGGCAAAGTGTAAGATATCTCCAACTAAGATCCTATCAAAAGGAAGCTCACTAGAATCTGCATCTCCCCCATAAACCAAGGCTCTGGTGAGATAGGAAAGCTCGATCATTAACAAATCAGGGAGACAACTGGTCCTCTACTCACCAATGCAATCCCATAACAAGAATTCACATCTTGTCAAGAAAGTATGGAGACCAATAGTTTGAAAGTTTGTTAGTTCAAGAGTGGCACAATAACAAGTAGGTGGTCGAATAAGGACTGCTTCAGTTTGGGATCAACATTCAACTGATGGTCAACCAGGTACTCATAATGCTTATGTTTCTAAATTAAAGTTGGCCCTAGAAAATTTTGGGAGCAAAGGAGATTGTTTACAACTATATCATAAGGGTGGTGATCAATCCTTTGCCGATGATGTTTATGGTTATTCTTCCAAACAGCCGCTTGTTCATGGGTCTGATGCCTCAGAGATGGCTCCTTAATCATTCAATTTCTAATGCAAATATTGGCTTGGAATTGTAAGGGAGCTGCTAAGCACCTCTTTGTCAATTACACCAAAAATACGATGAGGTAGTATAACTTGGACATTTGTTATTTTCTTGAGACTTGATTGTTTGAAGAGGTCTTAGGCTAAATCCAAAGGATGATGGGTTCTCATTGAAGTTTGTATATGATTCCTTCCAAGAGACTATCTAGAGGGATTGTGGTTGCCTAGAAGCTTGGGGTGGGGCAAGTTAATTTTCTCCATGTCAACCGACAAACTACTTTTAGTATTAAATCTAATTGGGACTCCTCCTGGGACTCTCCCTATTTGACTAGGTCAAAGCCCAGTTTAAATCATATTTAAACTAGATAAAATACAACCAATTAAAAGTGATCCTAATCCAATTAGAAGCTCAATTAAATCAAATTAAATTATATTTAATTCTGATTTAAATTTTAACTCAATTAGAAATTAAGTGTACTCAAATACTGGTCTAACAAGGACTTGTTCTTCCTTACGATTGGCTTATCCAATAAATCAATTAAATTTAATCTAATTAAATTTAAATCAATTCTAATTAAATCTAATTTAATTAGACTTGATCTCAGTCTGATTGCTCAATCAAATTGAGCCAATTAATAATCCAATTGCTGATCGATCCTCCTGTAATACTTGCATTAGATCAAACATCAATCGTATTGATTGTTTGACCTTAGAACGATTCTCAATCATCGATTAACCATCTGATTAGGTTATAAGCTCTAATGTATATCTCCATAAGTTCGAACCTAAGCCAGTAGCACAGGAACCAATTTCTGTACCAATCGAAGTTACCATCTAGCAATGATTTCCGACGTCCGGATAGATCGAATGTATATAAAACAATATTTTTAGAACTCTAGCCCATGATTACTATATAATTCATTCCTATGATCAATAATGCTCAAGATAACTTCGAGTACGCTGTCAAATACTCATACAAGTCATCTTTATTGTGTCTCAAAATTTTGCAAATCTCGTGACACCTCATAAGGATTACCCAGGCCCAGATTTTGCTAAATTAAAATACAATGAGTCATTCTCTTTCTGAAGTTAATCAGGAGTGATCAATCTTATCTTGACTCATACATCGACTTTACAAGTACTTGACTGTACTCAGAAATCTTTCGAACCTATATTAGAAATACAAGCAGTCCGACATCAAAGTACAGTAAGTTGCTTGCAAGTCACCATGGTGATCTCAGATCGAAGGAACATTTATATCCATTATTCTTAGCTAGCTACTCTTGATAGTAGAGTGCTACATTGATTACGTTCAGTGTAGACGTACTCCTACATCTCACCTGGATGCCATACCAGTATCTTCACAGCACTTGATTATGAGGACAACCAATGCATATGGCATACAATGACCTACACTCGATAAGTCATCATCCTTATTAATAACTTATCATTTGATCGTGAACAATTTAAGAACCATCCGATAAATCCTTCTTTATCGATTGATTGTGGTTCTAAGGACTTCATCATAATTTAAGAGTTCATTTAAGGAAGATAAAACTTTTATGATGAACCAGCCAAATAACTATTATTATTAGATAATTTATATATTAATTCCAATCATCTATCACTTAGATGATTAGCTTTAGGATACATTTTCCAACAACTTCCACTTGGACTAAAGCCAATCAGAATGATATCAAATATCCTATCTTTCACTTGATTTCATAAAACTCCTTAGTTCCAAGGCCTTAGCAAATGAGTCGATCAAGTTCTCCTTTTCCATCGATCTTTCAAAAGTCGACGTCACCTAGATTTAATATCTAAGATGATAGCGATACAGAATATGCTGGTCCTTTGATTTTTTAGCCTGAGCTATAGCTCCAATGCTACGATAAGACTGGACCATCTGCGGAGGGTGCCACTCCCATCCTACTAATGAACCTCAGCAACTATACAGCTTACATGGCAGCATCATATGCCACGATGTTTCTATATCACTAACTAAATAGGCTAAAGTATCCTGCTTGGAACCTTTCCAATAGATTGCTCCTATAATTAGGGTATGAGCCAACATTCTCTTATTGACATCTTGTTCTGATTAAAATTAAAACATCCACATGTTTTAAGTCAGTACTTTCATATTTGAGTCACTGGACCTTAGTGTTTTTCAAATACTTAAGATTTGTCTATACAATCTTTCAATAGCTCTTACTTGGATCAGACTGGTATCTGCTCACTATCTCTAGTGAGTATATCATGTCTAGTCTCGTACATGGAGAAATAAGATGATAACTAAACCTTTATTCCTTACAATGTTGGAATGTCATTTTCGATTAAGAAAATTTCATCCACAAACAATGCAAGAAATAATACTACAGAATATTTTATCCAATTATAAATGCAGGATTTGTCTTTGTTCATAACAAAGGCATACATTCAAAACGTCTATTCTAATTCTAAGGTAATAGCCTTTACCTTCCCGTCTGCGCTACTCTAATCCTTTTGAAAATTCATTCACACCCAATGGATTTTATCCCTTCAGGTGAATCATTTAGTGTCCATACACTATTGATTTCTATAGACTTCAATTTGGATCATGTGGCTCCTAGCTACTTCTCAGAGTCAGATCACTGCATTATATCCCTATAGGTGATTGGATCCTTGTTATTCTTATCGAGCTCAATAGAATCGCCATTCCGGACCTAGATACTAAAGTATCTGTCCAACTAATATGGTACTATACCGGATCTCCTTACAGATGATACTTTAATGGACTCTAGATTTGATCTGATCAAATCTGATTCTGTAGGTTTACTAGATTACGTCGGTTCTTTTCTATTAGTCAAACTTCTCTGAGTTCAACTTGATAGGCATCAGTTCCTTCTCTAAGAAACTCCTTTCCAAAAAAAATGTCCTACTGCTGATGAACATCTCATGTTCTTCAGTATGGTTGAATTAATCATCCTTAAATATCTATTGGATCAGTATCCAAGTTTATCTGTGTGCAAACCTATGACATAGGCCGACCAACCCTAAAATCGAAGGTGAAAGAGTCTAGGTCTATGCCCGATCCATATCTTATATGGAGTCAATGCAATAGATTCACTCGATATAAATTTTCAAAGTAAAACAAATAGTCAATAAAGCATAACTCTGAAACAGGCAAACTAGTGAACCCTATCGTGGATTGAACCATGTCTAACAAAATTTAATTTTTTTTTTTCAGATATACTATGTTCTGAAAAGGAATCCACTGAGAGAGAATCCTATTCTCTCCTAGATATGTCATAAATTTATTGAATAAGTATTCGCCTCCTCGATCTGATCGAAGAGTTTCAATGCCTTTTCTAATTTATTTATTTTTTTCATTATTGAATCATTTGAATATTTCAAATGATTCAGACTAGACGCACCCATGCCCAGATAGGTCATCTGTAATGAAATACTAATATCTTTCTTTGGCACTTAAATTCATAAGTCCACATACATCATGTATGAGACTTAGAACTTTATTGGCTCCTTCATCTTTTTCAGTAAAAGGTGAATTTGTCATCTTCTTAAGAAGACAAGATTCATAGGCTATCAATGATTCACAATCATTGATATCGAGATTTTTCTCTCAAGCTAATCCGTTTATCCTGTTCTTGTTAACATGACTAAGTATGTAATGCCAAACATAGACATCCATGATATAATCTAACTAGGATGTGTACATTTCACTTACCTAAAGCTCTTGTAACGAATTGCATAAGACCACTGGTACCTAATACCCAGATAGTAGAATTACATACAGAAAAATTTTAAGGTGTTATAATATTACATCTTTGATAAGCAACTCTTACTCTTTTCTCTTGTTCAGCCTGTTATGGTCAAGAAAAGCAAGATAATTCTTCTTCCTTTAGGACTTATTGTTTTGACTGGGCTTAGAAGCCCCAATACGAACCCATTTGTACTGCTGAACCAAATTCAACTTTCAATACTGATTATCAAAGTTGGATCCATAAGTCTGCACTGTCTAACAGTGATAGGAGCAATTAGGATTTAGCCTTAATTTGAGAAAAGAGAATAATGATCTAAGTAAATGAATTATTTTAAGCCTAAAGACTTAGACTTTAGTCTAAAGGTTCTTCCACTATTTTATTTGAATTGGTAGCCTCTACCTCCAATTCAAAAAATTATTTTAATTTTCTAGTAGGTACTAGAATTCATATAGACTGCACACAAGCCCAACTATGGTTGGTCAACCCATGTACATCTAAGGATAGGTTCATAACCAATTATTTCTTCAAATAACTTTTAGTAATTTAATTTTGCCCTAAAAACCTAATCAGTAGGCTAGGGCCTCCACTGTAAGGATCCGGTTATGTCCAACTATTAACATGAGCATATTTGGTGCATCTAACTAACGAATGATTAAGCCCAACTATGGTTGGTCAACCTAACCACCATTAGAGAGACACATTCAAATTGTCATATAATGAATGATAATTCCATTAGTCAACAAGCATCAGGCCTATGGGCCTCCAATGATTATTAAGTTAATGGACTCATTATCAAACACCTTAATGGGAGGCTATGACTCGGTTATCTCCATAACTTCATCATTTTAAGAACTTAATAATTTTAAAAAATTTAAATTATTAGTGATTTAAGGATAGAAAGTATATGGACCAATTTGCTCTCATTGACTTCATCAAGTCAGGTCCTCCTACTGACTTCACAAGTCATAAATGAGGATTAGGATCAATTTTGGTCCATGGGCACCTATATCAGTCTTACTGAATGAAATCAGTCTCATCGATTTTTTATGTGACATGGATTAGCTCGAATCAATAAGCAACTTAATCAAAATCTGATTAACCACATTAGCTAGGTAAATGAGATCGGTAGAAGGATATGCCAAGGCTTGCTTTAGACACCATCAGAAATGATCAGGTAAGCGGGCTGCTAATTAAAAATCATCGATCTGAAATGCCAGACTTATCTTAGATACTAATTGATTTGTCAGTTTTAATTTGATCTGCCTAAAGATTCGAGCTCAACTACTGAGCCACGATTAGATCCATTTGTTAGATATATGGACTTTGATCAACTACAACTATTGAATTGATCTATAGAAAAAAAAATGACCTAATTCTAATTAACTATTAATTTGGTTTGATCAATTTCTTAACCAAGTCCATATTTAATCTAACCCTAGGTCTAACCCAGTTAATGACCTAATCAAAACTAACTCATTTAACCTTTAACCCAAGTTTTATGAAATTGTCTTAGGATCTTCAAATCACAAACCTAGATCCTAAACAATCACTTAATTCTCAATTAAGTTCAAAGTTTGGATTTATAGAACCTCAAAACTAGTTTCTGATTTTATTATTTAAAATATTTTTAAATTATAAATAATTTATATTGAATCATATTCAATACATGATTTTAGATCTGATTTATTTCATTGTTTAGATCATATCCTGAGGTTTCGAATCTAGAATTTTATAGAAAGTAAGTTTTTAATTTAAATTCTATAAAATAAATATGTCATATATATATTCTAGATTCAAAATAAAAATTATATATCAACATATGCAATAAGAGGATCTAGATCTAAACATAAAACACATCATATAGATCAGGTCATAAATTATTTAAAATTAAATTTAAAATCTAAAAATAAATCATAAATCACTTTAGATCTCATCTAACATATTTATGACTTAGATTTCTCTGATCAGCATATACTAGGACAATCTTTTCATTGTAAGGGATTAACCTTACAACAGAATGATCTTATGGTAGTATGTGTGATTTTTAATTAATTTTAATTTTTAAATTTAATCTAATGCAAACATTATCATGTTATAAAAAACCTAGATATTCTGATACCATTGTTGAGAAACATACAGGATTTCATGCATAGATTTCAAATTTTTTTCAAAATATAGAGCAGTGGAAGACATAGATTAAACTATTTAATCTACAACATGCATGTATTCAAATTACAAAATCCTACATCAAGGATCTATAACATATTATGATGTAAATATAAATCTAAAATTAAATTAATCATAAGTGGTATTGATTATATCAATACTTAGATCTAAAATAATTCTAGATCTAATCCTAGATTGCATCTAGATCATCAAGAGATCAGATCTCTTACCTTTGCATAGGTCGAAAACTCCGCGATTAAATCTGTTATTGCTTTTGGAGCCATACAATCATCCAACCTCTACAGATGATCCACATGAATCTGCAACACAGATTGAAGGTTCGTCGAACGAAGATTTATTTGAAGTGCTAGCTTCTCGTGAATTCCTTCTGATGGTTAATCAAATACATATTCTTCAGATCTCTTGGATACTCCAAGAGACAAAGAACACGAGGAGGAATAAGGAAGGAATCTAACCCTTAGATCTTTCATAAATCAAAAAATAAAATTAAGAAAAAATAAATCCTAAGAGAAGATAAATCTTCTCCTTCAGGATATTAATGGTTGATGTTCTAAAAATATCTCTATGCTAGGATAAGAGGAGACCTTCTCTAAGATTTTTTTTAAGTTTTTAGATCTAAGATTTCTGATTTTATTCATACAAAAATTCCATAAAAAAGAAGAAGGATTCTCAAAGAAATTCTGTTGCTCCAAGAATTGATTTTGATAATTACAAAGCATTTGAGGAAATTACTAATAAATTTGGCTTAGAAAAAAACTTTTTATATTTCAAGAATAAAATCGTAATTTTATCAAGTTTTGATCTGAGAGCCTTAAGTGCAAGTATAGAAGATTTCTAATTCTTTGGAGGCAGTCCTATGATTTTTGGATGCTTATTTTGAAAGAAAATCAAGTTTGAAGCGAAAGGATCGACCCCTAGGTCGTCCTCTACTGAAAAGAGTTGTTTGGCATGCTGTCTATGTGCCAAGGGTCGACCCTAGGGTCGACTCTACTGTTTCGAAGGCTAAAAATATAGAATAACTATTTTTTTAGATTTTATCTTAAAGGTCGATCTTTGTGCCATGAGTCGACCCAAGAGTCGACTTCTGCTATTTCGAAGGCTAAAAATATAGAATAACTATTTTTTTGGATTTTGTCTTAAAGGTCGATTCTTGTGCCATGAGTCGATCCAAGAGTCGACACCTGCAACGAAAATTTTTCTACAATGACTATGTTTTTCTTATTTTGACAGATTTTGATGATTTCTTTAAAGTCTCCAATAACTACAAATCTTGTCCAGATTTCTCTCCTCCATCTATTGAAGATTTAAAAGGCTTTAAATAGAAAAAAATAAGAGATTGGTGTGATTCAATTTCAGCCCTAAACAAAAGTTATCTTCAAATAAAGAAGCTTTAATTTTAAGTTCTTCTACCTCTCAAGAGCTCTTTCAAATCTCCAACAACCTTGAGAGAAATCAGAGAAGCTTCCTCCATTATTGTGAAAAGCATTCTTAAGATTTTATTTGCTCACAAAGGGAGCTAAACTTATATTTAATTGTCATTAAATCTTTTACTCTACTTTACTATTTTGATTCAAGTTTTGGAGGGATTCCAAAATTTTGAAAGATTGATCCTAACCTTGAATAGGATTGTATTAGATTGGCTTGTATCCAAGAAATAAGTATTCTAGCTTGGAATAGCTATGGTTGGAGGTTTCCAATGGTGTATTCAGTTTGAATATGGTTAGTGAATTTCAATTCCCAAGTAGGAGCTTAAGGAGTGGATATAGGTGCAAAAAAATTAAGCACCGACCCACTATAAATCTTACTTATTTATGGTATGCTTGCTATCTTTCTTTTCTTAGTTTATTAAATTCTTGCTCTCTAATCTTTTATATTTTTTTTCTAACCTAAATCGCTTCATACACACATCTTGCATATCATCATTCAATCTTGATATTTTTAAATTAACTTTAAATTTTTAAAAACCTAATTCACCCTCCCTCTTAGATTGCATAGCTGGACAACAAGTGGTATCAGAGTCCAGTGCTCTAACCCTACTTTGATTTAACCATCAAAGAGCCAAAAATCTGTAGCAACCCAAGTTAGTATTTCTTTAGCCGAGGGACAATCCATAAACCGACCTTCACTTTTCAATAGGACAAACTATACCTATTAGAAAGCTCGGATGAGAATTTTTATATAAGCACTTGACTATGATATATGGAGTATTATAGTTAATGGACCACACACATCCATTAGGATAATTGATGGTGAGGAATCAATCAAATTCGAAAATGAATGGGATGAGATTAATAAGAAATTGGCTCAACTCAATACAAGAGCCATGAATGTTTTATATTATGCTCTAGATGCTAATGAATTTAATCGTATTTCAACATACACATTGGCTAAGAAAATATGGGATAGATTAGAAGTAACTTATGAAGACACTAATCAAGTTAAGAAGTCAAAAATTAACATGCTTATGCATAAATATGAACTTTTCAAAATAGAGCATGATGAGTCAATAACTATAATATTTACTAGATTTATGGATATTATAAATAGTCTTAAAAGTCTTGGCAGGTCTTATTCTAACAGTGACCTTATGAGAAAGATTCTTAGATTTTTGCCAAGGACATGAAAGGTCAAAGTGACCGCAATCTAAGAAGCTAAAGATCCAAATATTTTACCCTTAGAGAAGCTTCTAGGATCACTAATGACGCACGAGCTAAGCATGAAACAATATAAAAAAAGAAGATATCAAGAAAAAGAAGATAATAGCCCTTAAATCCATCACTCAACAAGATGAGGAATCCAATGAAATGGAAGATGAAGAACAAGATGAAGAAATAGCCCTCATTACATGAAAATTCAAGAGATTTTTGAAGAGAAAATAAGGGATGAGGAAGAGGCTACCTACTAAAGGAGAGCATAGCAAGGAAAAGAATAAGGAGCAGCATCTTATTTATTATGAATATAAGAAGCCAGGGCACTTTAGGTCTGAATGTTCTTAATTTAAAAAGATTTTTAAGAAATACAAGAAAAAGACTATGGTGGCAACATGAAGTGATAGTGACGACTCAAACTCCGAAGAGGAAGAAGCTCATGAATAAGCCAACCTGTGCCTTATGGCATATGAGAATGAGGTAAGTGCTAAAATCTCAAATGAATTTATATTTGAAGAATTTCAAGAAGCCTTCTATGATTTAGTAGATGATTTAAAGAAGTTAGAAACTAAAAATAAAGAACTAAAATTAAAAAATCAAATCTTGCTAAAAGAAAATGAAACTATCCTAAGTGAAAAACTAGTCTTAACTCAAGAGAATCTAAATTTAAAAAATAAAATCGATAATTTAAAATCGATAGTTAAAAAATTTACTTTGAGTTCAAATAAACTTCATATGATTCTTAAAAATCAAAAGACCATTTATGATAAGACTGGTCTAGGCTATAATCCCCTAAGAAAATAAAAATTTTTGAAAAATATTTTTATAAATTTATAAAGTAATAAATTTTTAAATATTACTTGCTTTAAATATGGTAAACTAGGACACAAATCTTATACATGTTTCTCTAACAATTTAAATATAAAAAAAATATGGATTCCAAAAGGAACCATTGTGACTAACCTTAAAGGACCCAAAAAAACTTGGGTACCTAGAGTAAGGACTTGATTTTGCATATAGGTGTATCTTACATCCAAAGAAGAAAATCGAAGATGGTATCTTGACAGCGGATGCTTAAGACACATGATCGATGATGAGTCCCAATTCATCACGCTTGATGCTAAAAATGGAGGGATGGTCATATTTGAAGATAATGGTAAAGAAAAGATTATTAGTATAGATAATATTGGTATCACTCCCTCTAAGTATATTAAAAATATTTTATTAGTAGATGGTTTAAAATACAATCTCTTAAGTATTAGTCAACTTTGTGACAAGGATTACAAAGTTATTTTTGAATCTTCATTGTGCATTGTAACTAGTCCCAATGATGATGGCATTAAGTTAGTTGGTCATAGACAAGGTAATATTTATATGGTAGATTTGAATGATCTTTCTATGATAAACATGCAATGTCTAGTAGCTATGAATATCAAAATTAATAAGACTAGTTAGCTTTGGCATCGTAGGCTTGCACACATTAGTATGCATTCACTTTCAAAGCTTATTAGAAAAAATTAGTTACCGATTAACCAAAATTAAACTTTGAAAAAGATAAAATTTATGATGCATGCCAACTAAGTAAACAAACAAGAGTTTCATTCAAATCTAAGAACATTATTTTAACTTCTAGGCCATTGAAACTTTTGCACATGGATTTGTTTGGTCCTACAAGAACAGTAAGCTTAGATGGAAAACATTATGATTTTATAATTATCGATGACTACTCACGTTTTACATGAATTTTTTTTTGACATACAAAGATGAAACTTTTCATATATTCACAAAGTTTTACCGAAAAGTTACAAATGAAAAAGATTTTTCAATTCAAAGCATTCGAAGTGATCATGGAATCGAATTTGAAAATCAAGACTTTGAAAAATTTTATGATGAAAAAGAAATTAACCATAATTTTTCAGCACCTAGGACACCCCAATAAAATGGAGTAATAGAAAAAAAATAGAACTCTAGAAGAAATGGCCCATACTATACTATGTAAAAGCAACCTTCCAAGATACTTTTGGGTGGAAGCAATTAACACAATATGTTACATCTTAAACCATGCCCTAATTAGACCAATTTTAAAGAAAACATCTTATGAGCTTTGGAAAGGAAGAAAATCTAACATTACATATTTTCATGTTTTTGATTGTTGATGTTTTGTTTTGAATAATGGTAAAGAAAAACTAGATAAATTTAATGCAAAATCCAATGAAGCTACTTTTCTTAGTTGCTCCTCTTCTAGTAAAGTTTTTAGAGTTTTTATCAAAAGAACCTTAGTAGTAGAGGAGTTAATACATGTTATTTTTGATGAGACTGATGATCTTTCATCAAGAAAGAGTGAGGATATTAATGATGCAGATCCTCTTATAGAAGGATTGAAGGAGATCATCCTAAAGGATTCAACAATTAAAAATGAAAAGAATCATGAAGACAAGCAAGAAATTGAGGGTGAAGGATAACAAGAACAACCTCAAAGTACAAATGATTTTTCAAAAGAATGAAGGTATGTTCACAATCATCCCAAAGAATTAATTATTGGTGATCCTACACATGGGATAACAACTCGCTTTTCACTTAGAGATGCATACAATCATTTTGCATTTGTTTCTCATTTTGAACCCAAAACCATTGATGAAGCCGAAAAAGATTATAATTGGATAAATATAATGTAAGAGGAACTTAATCAATTCGAAAGAAATAATGTATGGACCTTAGTATCAAGACCTAAAAATCATCCAATAATTGGTATAAAATGGGTATATAGAAATAAATTGGATGAAAATGGAAATGTAATAAGGAATAAAGCAAAATTAGTTGCAAAGGGTTATAATCAAGAAGAGGAAATTGATTTTGATGAAACCTTTACACATGTTGCTAAACTAGAAGCGATTAGACTTTTACTCACTTATGCATGCTTTATGAATTTCAAGCTATTTCAAATGGATGTTAAAAGTGCTTTTCTAAATAGATATATTATCGAAAAAGTTTATATAGAACAACCTTCCGATTTTGAAAATCATGCTTTTTCAAATTATGTTTTTAGATTAAACAAAGCATTATATAGTTTAAAACAAGCATCTAGAGCTTGGTATGAAAGACTAAGTAAATTCTTGCTTAATAATGAATTTTCAAGAAAAAATATAGATACAACCCTTTCATTAAAAGAGATCATGATGATATCTTAGTAATATAAATATATGTTGATGATATTATATTTGGATCTACTAATGAAACTTTATGTCAAGATTTTGTTAAGCTCATGCAAGGAGAGTTCTAGATGAGCATGATGGGTGAACTAACATTCTTCCTCGAACTTCAAATCAAACAAATAAAAAAAAAAATCTTCATCACTCAAAGTAAGTACATAAGAGAACTACTCAAGAAATTTAGGATGGAGAGCTTTAAAGCAATTGGTACCCCCATAAGTCCATTATGTAAGCTTGATAAGGATGAAGGAGGTAAAAGTATCGATCAAAAACTTTATAGAGGTATGATTGATTTTTTATTGTATTTAACTGCTAGTAGACCAAATATCATATTTAGTATTTATTTATGTGCATAATTTCAATCTAATCCAAAAGAATCACATTTAAATGCTGTAAAAAAAATACTTAAATATCTAAAAGGAACTTAATCCATAGGTTTATGGTACTCTAAGAATTTATCAATCGATTTAATTGGATATTCAGATGCAGACTTTGCTGGATGTAAATTAGATAGAAAAAATACTAGTGAAACTTGCCAATTTTTAGGAGTTAACTTAATCTCTTGGTTTAGCAAGAAGCAAAATTCGGTAGCATTATCTACGATCGAAGCCGAATACATTGCAGTCGAAAGTTATTATGCACAAATCTTATGGATTAAGCAACAACTTTAGAACTTTGGCATCAAATTAAACAAAACTCCCATAAGATGTGATAATACTAGTGCCATAAATCTAACGAAGAATCTAATCCAACACTTTAGGTCAAAACACAATGAAATAAGATATCATTTCATAAGAGAGCATGTTCAAAATAATGACATAATTCCTGACTATATTTGTACTAAAAATCAACTGACTGATATTTTTATTAAGACCTTAAGTGAAGATAAATTCTATGAGATTAGAAGAGAATTAGAAATTCTTGATCCCCTAGCCTAAACATCTTTATGATTTCAAGCTTAAATCTATCAAAAATGATATTAATCTTTATCTTGAGCCTATATCTCATTTTTTTTCTCAAAAATCTCAAATCTAACCATCCTTTGATCACTCTCATGTGTAAAATTCAACCCCTAAAATTGTAGATTTTTTTTAAAATTTTCATCAATTTTTGGATTTTCTTGTGCCATGGGTTGACCTAAGGGATGACTCATGGGCATTCTTGTAATTTGACCAAAATCCTTTTCATCCGACCCTATTAATTAAGAACTCCTTCATCCAAGAGGCCGACCTCCCCTGTTTCTCGCTTCATCTGAACAAATTGGTCTTTCTCCCCAACCCTTCAACCAAAGAAATCTCTCGAAATCTCCATTTCTCCTAAAATCCTCTCCTTAAATTGCCCCTTAAGGAACCAAATCTTTTTCTTTCTATTTGGGCAGATTGAAGAATCCTGGCAAAACCAATTCCTTATCCTAAAATCCACTGTCAGCTATCTCCCTCAAAACTCTTCCTCTTCTTCTCAAATCTTCTCCCTTCCACTTTTTTTTGACACTCTTGAGTGGGATTAAGGCTTCTATTGGTTGGAATGGTGCCCAAGATGAAACTACCGCAGAGGAGAAAATTGATTCATTGCTTAGAGGAAAAAGCCTATCAGAAAAGAACAGCAGTAGAGCCCTCTCTTGGTCCAACCTTTACTTTCAGACGATCTTCATAGTCTCCTCTTATACCAAGTAAGGTTCCTTTATCTGATAGAAAGGTTGAATCAGAAAAGAATGTTGATTTTAGTTTCTTTGAGAAAGAAGGATTTTTATTTGTGTTAAAAATTAAAAAGCAAGGATGGGATTACTTTTGCAAGTTGAAAGAAGCTACATATGTGGATTTGGTTAAAGAGTTTTACCTAAATTTAGCATACTTCAATGGAATAATAAAATCTATTGTTAAAGATACTGATATTATTCTTGATCCAGTTCATCTGGGAAAAATTCTAAAATTATCATGTGAGGGTTACAAGAAAATAGAACTAACCCATAAAGAAGAAGGACTGAGAGCCGTCTTGGGGAGAGAATTTGAAGAAAATTTGAATAAATTAAAGGTCAAGATTCTTTATGCTAAAATGAGAGTGATACACACCATGGTTACCAAGTTGTTTGTCCCTAGGAGTGGCAGGCATGATTTATTATCTAGTAGGAACATATGTATCATGTTTCATGTGATTACAAAGATCCCCTTTAACCTTCCTCTTTTGATGATAGAAATGATAAGAGAGACCTTGAATAGGTCTAAGGCACATCTACCCTATGGTATGGCCCTCTCATTAGTGTTTAGAAGGTTTGGAGTTAGTTTTGAAGGAGAGCCAGTTGCCAAATTATCTCACACCGATACTATCAACTGCCACACACTGCATCACATGGATTTTTCAAAGATTGATGGCGGTTGGTCCAAAGGTGTTGAGGATGTAGAGAGAGCTGAGGAGGAGGGACCATCTTTACCTCCTCATGATCATAGAGGATCTCCTAACTTTCAGTTTATATCTGATCATGAGGCTGGTCCCTCAGAGTCAGTGAGAAGTGATGTAGATGTGGAACCATCGAGGAGCAGAGACTCAGATGTTAGATTCTCTGATGACTAGATCAGGAAGATCACTGACCAGTTAGTTCAATCGATTACCGATATCCTATCTCAGAGGATTGTAGGTCTTTTATCTCAGCAGATAATCAGCACCACTCAGGGAGAGAGTACTCACTTTATTCCATCTTCTGATTAGTCTGTGATTCCACATGTATCTACTATCTTTCAGTTGCTTACTGCTCAGTCTGCATGGCTTGAGGACCTCGAGGGATGTATTTTGAGATTGATAGGTAGAGTTTTAGATTTGTAGAGGCAGGTTTTGGATCTAGCTCGTCGCCAGATGAGAGAGGACATTACAGAGATATCAGATCTTACAGCTGAGGCAGCCAAACTCCAAGGTGTTCTGGAGGGTATTTTGACTTCCTAAGGAGAGAGTTTAGAAACTCCAGTGATACTCTATCTACATAGATTGGCGCCCTCACTCAGTCCATGTCGAGAGCACTGGATCATTTAGATACTATCAGGATTACTCTTCTTGCTCAGCCCACTTCTTTTCAGACTCCTGGGCCATCTCGTCCAGCTGCTTGAGCCCGCACCTCCACCCATAGTCGAGGCAGACGTGGTCGAGGACGTACTCCTAGATTTGATCCTATCATACCCCATTACATCTCTAATTTCTTATCCGATTCAGATGCTTTCAGCCATGATCTCTACTAGATTTAGTTTAGTTATCTTTGTATTAGGTTATGATCTAATATCTCTTAGTTGTTTCTAAGAGTTGTTGATCAAGTCATAATTGGTTATATTTTTTTTTGGATCAAACTTATGGCATTGGTACTATTGGCTGTTTGGGTCATGGATAGTTGTATCCATAAATTTTGTATGTTTTGATGGCCTAATTCTCATGAATACTTTTGATACCTTTATATTTTGTATGTTTAGCACTTATATATTTTGATGACTTGATGTTATGATAATTATTTGGATGTAAATATGTGATGATGTTATTTGAATAATGTGAAATGAAATCTTTGTGAATTGGCTAAATTTCATTATGATTATTATGTTGTAAATTGAAAGTTTTGTTATAAACTCTTGTTCTAACAAAAAAACATATGGAATAACTTGAGGGGGAGGCTTTTTTATTTTTGAATTTTAAAAATTTTTAAGATCTTACTTGATGATGTCAAAAAGGGGGAGTAGAGTAAATAAAATTGGGCTATAAGTAAAATTAAAGTAAAATTGATAAAAAAATAAAATAGAAGTAAAATTGATAAAAGAAATAAGTAAGTCAAATACTTTTATAAATCATTTAAATGTCTGACTATAAGTAATCATCAAACTACTCTTGATGCCATATTGGTCAAATAATTGAATATAATATCCTAGTATGTGATGTAGCATGTTCTTTCAAAATTTTTGAAATTCTCAATCAATGCTTCTATATGCTTTATTTTTACTTATGCTCAAATATTTTATCATCATCAAAAAGGAGAAAATTGTTGCTCCAAGAATTGATTTTGATGATTACAAAGCATTTGAAGGAATTACTAATGAATTTGACTTACAAAAAGATTTTTTGTATTTTAGGGGCAAAATCATAATTTTATCAAGTTTTGATCTGAGAGCCTCAAGAGCAAGTATAGAAGATTTCTAATCCTTTGGAGGCAGTCCCATGATTTTTGGATGCTTATTTTCAAAGAAAATCAAGTTTGAAGTGAAAGGATCGACCCCTAGGTCATCTCCTACTGAAAAAGGCTGTTTGGCATGCTATCTCTGTGCCAAGGGTCGACCTCTACTGTTCCAAAGGCTAAAAATATAGAACGACTATTTTTCTAGATTTTATCTCAGAGGTCGACCTCGAGATCGATCCTTGTGTCATGAGTTGACCTCTATGCCATGAGTTGATTTATGAGTCGACCCCTACAATAAAAATTTTTCTACAATGGCTATTTTTTTTTTATTTTGATAGGTTTTAATGGTTTCTTTAAAGTCTTCAATGGCTACAAATCTTGTCCAGGTTTTTCTCCTCCACCTATTGAAGATTTAAAAGGCTTTAAATAGAAAAAAAATACAAGAGATTAGTGTAATTCAATTTCAGCCTTAAGCAAAAGTTATCTTTAAGCAAAGAAGCTTTGGTTTCAAGTTCTTCTACCTCTCAAGAGCTTTTTCAAATCTCCAACAATCTTGAGAAAAATCAGAGAAGCTTCCACCATTATTGTGAAAGGCGTTCTTAAGATTTTATTTGCTCACAAAGGGAACTAAACTTATATTTGATTGTCATTAAATCTTTTACTCTGAGTTTTAGGAGGATTCCAAAACTTGGAAAAGTTGATCCTAACCTTGAATAGGATTGTATTGGATTGGTTTGTACCCAGAAAATAAGTGTTCTAGCTTGGAATAGCTAGGGTTGGAGATTTTTAATGATGTATTCAGTTTGAATATGGTTAGTAGATTTCAATTCTTAAGTAGAAACTTGGAGAGTTGATGTAGGTGCAAGGAAAGCATCGAACCACTATAAATCTTACTTGTTTGTGGTGTGCTTGCTATCTTTTTTTTCTTAGTTTGTTAAATTCTTGCTCTTTAATCGTTTATATTTTTTCTCTAACCTAAATTGCTTCACACACATATCTTGCATATCATCATTCAATCTTGATATCTTTAAATTAGCTTTAAATTTTTAAAAATCCAATTCTCCTCCTCCTCTTGGATTGCATAGCTGGGCAACAAACCCTAAGAGAAAACCTTCTTCTCTTCTTCTTTTTGTATCAGGACATGATCAGATCATGTCCAAAGATGATCACTATGCCCCAACACCTTGGAGCACAGATCCCCACGCCCTCTTCCTCTCTCTCTCTCTCTCAGATTTTTATCATATAAAAATATATAAAGAAAATAAGAAGAAAAGATTAAATGAAAATAACAAGAGAAGACAATCTTGTCTTACCTTTGTGCCTTCAAGATATCAACATTTGATGTCCAGATGAAGACCCTTTCTCCAAGAAACTTGGCCCCATCTTTCCTCACGCCCTTCATCTCTTTTTCTTCGATTTTTATCATATAAAAATCACACAAAAAAAACAAGGAGAAGGTTAGAAAAATCTCTAAGAGAAAATAACTTTTCTCTTACCTTTTTTCCTTCAAGACATCAATAATTGATATCCTAATGGAGGGCTCTTCTCCTAAGATCTTGGTGCCACAAAAACCCCCACGCATGCTCTTCTTTTCTTCGAAAAATATCATGGGATTTACAAGAGTTTTGATGCCGCACAATACTTAGAAGGGGGCGGCACACAAGATGTAGTAAGACTAGGTCAAAAGACCTAGTCAAAGAAGGAAACCTTGGACTCTTAGGGGGCGTCCAACTCTTGGATGCCCCCCCTCCTAAAATTTCTGCATGAAGACCATATCCCACGAACAAAAGAAAGGAAGAAAGGGGCAGATTGGACGCCCCCCCTCCTAAAATTTCTGTGTGAAGACCATATCCCACGAACAAAAGAAAGGAAGAAAGGGACAGACAAAAAAAAAATAGGCATGGGATTTGTGGCACAAAGAAGGGAGAGGTAGTTTAGGAGACCAGGACTCTTTTCAAAAGAAAACCAAGTCAAAGAAGTTTCTTATTTTTGATCAAATCAAAATAAACTCCATATCATCAGAATAAGAGGTGTGGGAATCATTCTTGGGGCATGGGATGCATCACGTAAACATCTAGAAATAAAGTAGGGCATGGGCTATTGTTGGCACAAGGAAAGGAGAGAGTCCCAGTCCAATTGGGACTCCTCCTATTTGACTAGGTCAAAGTCCAGTTTAAATCATATTTAAACCAGATTAAATACAATCAATTAAAAGTGATCATAGTCTAATTAGGAGTTTAATTAAATTAAATTAAATTATATTTAATTTTGATTTAAATTCTAACTCAATTAGAAATTAGGTGCACTCAAATCCTGATCTAACAAGAACTTGTTCATCCTTAAGATTGGCTTATCCAATAAATTAATTAAATTTAATCTAATTAAATTTAAATTAATTTTAATTAAATTTAATTCAATTAGACTTGATCTTAGCTCGATTGCTCAATTAAATTGAGTCAATTAGTAATTCAATTGCTGATCGATCTTCCTAAAACACTTATATTAGGTCAAACATCAATCGTATTGATCGTTTGATCTTAGAATGATTCTCAATCATCAATTAATCATATGATCAGATTATAAGCTCTAATGTGCGTGACTCCATAGGTTTGAACCTAAGTCGGTAGCATAGAAATTAATTTTCGTACCTATTGAAGTTATCATCCAGCAATGTTTTCTGACGTCTGGATAGGTCGAATGTATACAAAGCAACATTCTTAGAATCCTGGCCCATGGTTATCGTATAATTCATCCCTATGATCAATAATGCTCAAGATAACTTTGAGTATGCTGTCAAATACTCATACAAGTCATCTTTATTGTATCTTAAAATTTTGCAAATTCCATGACACCTCACAAGGATTATCCAGGCTCAGATTTTGCTAAATTAAAATACAGCGAGTCATTCTCTTTCTAAAGTTAATCAGGAGTAGTCAATCTCATCTTGACTCACACACCGACTTTATAAGTACTTAACTACACCTAAAAATCTTTCAAACTTATATTAGAAATACAGACAATCTGGCACCAAAGTATAGTGAGTTGCTTGTAAGTTACCATGGTGATCTTAGGTTGGAGGAATATTTATATCCATTGACTTTAGCTAGCTACTCTTGATAGTAGAGTGCTACATTGATCACGTTCAATACAGACGTACTCCTACATCTCATCTGGATGCCATACCAGTATCTTCACACCACTTGGTTACGAGGACAATCAATGTATATGGCATACAGCGACCTACACTCGATAAGTCATCATTTTTATTAATAACTTATTATTTGATCATGAGCAATTTAAGAACCATCAAATAAATTCTTCTTTATCGATTGATTGTGGTTCTAAGGACTTCATCATAATTTAAGAATTCATTTAAGAAAGATAGAACTTTTATGATGAAGCTAAATAACTATTATTATTAGATAATTTATATACTAATTTCAATTATCTACCACTTAGATGATTGGCTTTATGACACATTTTCCAACATGTTGTTCTTTATTCCTTACAATATTGGCTAATTGGCAAAGGAGGCAAGTCTTATTCTATTTTGAAAAAATATAGCTTTATTGTGATGGTATATATAGGAGAAGATCTATCGAGCTTGAAATTGTTAAGAACACCATTCTTCTAGAATTAGATTGTTTAAGCTCCTTCAGCAAACTAAGGAGGCTCTTCGAAGGTAAAAATGATTCCCAATATTTGTAAAAGAGGGCAAGATAAATTAATTTTGAAGCTTCAAGAAAAGGAGGAACAATCGGAGGGCCTTATCCATAGGAGCACATGTACTTGTTAGCATTGGTGAGGTAATATCATAAGAATAAGAATTTATACATTCAAAAAAAATTTTGGAGATGAAAATCAAGGCATTCTTAGCTCAAAGATGGTGATGCAAATACCAAGTTCTTTCACTACTCAACAATCCTAAGAAGAAGGCATAATCAAATTATGCAAATCACTAATTCGTAATGGACATATCTCACAGGGGAGGAAAGCATGAGGAGACCATTTTTTACTCAGTTCTAGCAATGTTGGCAAGCTCAAGCTAATGTGAATGAAATCATATTAGCATCTATTTTAGATACTGTAATAGTAGAGCAAAATGAAGCTTTAACTAAAGGCATCATAAAGGATAAGATTGAAGAAGTTATTAAGAAAATGCATTCAGATAAAGCATTAGAGCCTGATGGTTTTCAAGCCTTTTTCTTTCAGCCTTTTTGGCATATCGTTCATCTTAATACAATAAATACTATCAAGTATATCTTCAAACATGCTTGCATGCTGCAGCCCTAGATGAGGACCTTCATTGCATTGAATCCTATGAAAAATAATCTGGCAGGAGTTAATGATTATAGGCCAATAGCATATGTAGTATAGATTTACAAGTTGGTAGCCAAGATATTGGTCAATAGAATGAGGCCTATACTCTCATCACTGGAGTCCATTAAGCAGGGGGCATTTGTGCTAGATTGGAGCATTGAAGAAATCATTCTAATTAGGCAAGAAGTTATGCACTCATTGATGTAAGCCTCGAGAGCTCGGAGTCTTGTGGCCCTAAAAATTGAAATGAAAAAATCTATAATAGAATGCATTGACCCTTGTTAATTCAGGTATTGAAGCATTTTGGTTTTCATGATGGATTTATTTGCTAGGTCCTCTCTTGCATCATAGAAGTCCATTTTTTCATCCTTGTTAATGGTTCTCTTATAAAGTGGAACTACCCAACTAGAGGATTGAGGCAAGGATGCCTAGTATCTTCTTATTTATATATTCTTTGTTCGGATATCATCTCCGAACTAATTAAACAAGTAGTGGATTTGCATTTGCTGAAGGCTTATAGCCCAGGTAGAGGTGGGCCTTATGTGTCACATGTGCTTTATGCCGATGATATATTAGTGATGTCTAGAGCCACCATAAGGGATAGTATTTATATTAAAGCAATACTGGATGCATATTGCTCTAGTCAAGTCAAGCAATGGATGCAGCAAAGTTATATTTATCATTTAGTCCTTCTACATCAAGAAGGATCAAGCACAACATCTATGCTGCACATATCAGAAAAGAGAGAAAATTTGAGGTATTTGGGAGTGCCTTTATCAGGAAATCAACTAGTTGCATTGGACTTCAATCATCTAAGGGAAGCTACAACAAACAAAATAGATAGTTTGAAATGGAATGCCCTTTATATATTTTGCTGGCAGAATGATCCTGGTTCAATCAGTTTTGACATCTCAATCTATCTATTGGATGTCTTTAATATGTACCAATTGTTGCCCTATAGAACATGGAGAGATTTTTGAGCATTCCTCTAGGGATATCCTTTAGAATGTAGAGACCTAACATCCTTGTTAGAGAGAAAAGAATTGTTCCTTTGCAATGGCTACACAACTAATTTTGAAATCTCAATTTTTATGGCTCAAGTGGTTGCTGCTAAATATAAACTCATAGGATCCTTGTATAATTATAAGAAGTCAGACTTGATGCTCAAGCATCTAGGCTAAGATCATGGCTCAAGAATCAAAATTTTAGTTTTAATTTCTTTGCTCAATAGGCTCAGGAGATTTCATTAGACTATTGTAGGATCCTTAGCTTACCTTTATTCTTTTGCTCATGAGACCAACCTTTACCGACATGGATTTGGATTGTGATGAGTGAAGAGTCCAGGATCTTATCACTTTAGATAGGCAATGGGAATGGAGTACTATGGTCTCATTATTTTCAATTGATATGATGACCTGAATATGTACCACTCTAATTGCTTGTGGCAGTTGGCCTAATCAACTAAACTGAGGCAATAGTAGAATATAGAGTGTCGGGCGCAATGATATGCTTTCTTTGTCACAACAATTACAGGCAGATAATAAATTATTCAATAGAGACTGAATATTAGAGGTACCAATGAAAGTGAAAGTTTTTTAGTGAAGGTTGCTGTGGAGAAGACTTTTTTGCAAAGAGCTGTTGTACTAGTGAAATATTCTCCTTATTGACCAAGAATATTGCAATTTATATGTCTCTACAACAGAGGACCATCATCATGCATTGATAGATTGCTCATTTGTAAAAGATTGCTAGTTGGATTTTACTAACATGTCAGGAGTGTGCTTTCAACCTAAAATTCTTTACCAAAATTGGAGCAATGGATATTTAGTTCCTGGGTAGAGACGAGGTTGAAGCACCTTGTGGGTTGTACTATTTGATCAATTCGGATGCATACAATGGGAGGATATTTCAGCATAAATATATCACTCCTTCACATCTGTTTAGGAGAGCAATATATACAACACCTTCTAGTACTTGGTCTAACACTTGACTACAACTTAAGAATTGCCCATTGAAATAAGGATTATTGAGTTCTGTTCAACTAAAATCTAGTGAACCCAAGTTGGTGTGTTGTCTTCCTTTCCAATGAGAGTTTTTAAGTTAAATTTTGATGTTTCAGTGACATCCAGTGAAGTTGCTATTGCTTTCATTATCAAGGATTATTAGGAACCTTATTGAGAGCTAGAGGCACGGTTTTGCCAGCCTTCTCAATCCCTTTTGTTGATTTGGTAGCCGCTTGGATATGGATTAAAGTGGTTATCTATGAGCTGCATGTAATGGAAACCTTGGATGGTGGGCGATTTTCTTACGATAATTTAGTAGCCCTTAAAATAACTAGCCTCTGTTGTAGGACTTGCACTTTTAGAAGCATAGCCGACGATTATCTAGCTAATAAAGCTAAAGAAGCTGATTCGATATGAGGCCAAATAAACCACTACATCCTCACTTGACAGACTTTAGGGGGATTTACCATGAATGCTGATGATGCTAATACGAAGTAAATCTTATCCCTTAACATTTTTTTTTGGTACAAATGCGGCTTCTTCTCCTAGGTCAAATTTGTACTTTATTTATAGGCTAAAATATTGGGAGATTGGCCAGTTGTTGTCTGAATAAATCAGTATCAAGTTCATATTTTTTGCATATTCTTTCTATTATTTCTGTAGTGGTGGCTATTTAGCTTTTACTCTGGTGGCTAATAGTTGGTATGCTAATATAATGAATTGGCTAGCAAGCTCATACTTCTAAAATTGTTGCCCAATATGGAAGATTAGGCGACTAGGCTGTAGCTCAAGATTCTTTTGCCATAAATTTATTTCTTGATTGATAGCGGACAAGATGTTGTAGGAAGGGGATGAGTTATGGGATAACTTTCTTAACAAGGGCCAATGAGTTCTTAGGTATCTTGAATTTGGGTGTCCTTTCAATACTTGTTCAGATCACGGTCAATGATTAAATTAAATAGGACTATGAACAATTGGTTCATCCTTGTGGAAGATTTAGTTATTTTCTATGATGGGTTTACTCTGGAAAGAAAGTTTCAAGTGGTTGCCAAGTTCAAGATAGTCAGGGGCTCTATTTTTTACTTGGGTTCTTATCTCATGTTGTAAATAACTATCTAGGGGGTGCGTTTTTTTATTTTGTCCATCTTCTTAGGTTGCTGTATTCCTTAGACGCTGTATCCTTTTATGTTTCTATTTTTTAATGAAGCTATTGCTCCATTTCTTACCCCATAAAAGAAGAAGAAGAAGAAGATTGCAAGGGATAAAGTAATCCTCCAATAGTCCAAAAGAAATGGATGAGTGTAATCACTTTAGGCTGCCGACTTGGATACCAATTGATCATAGTTTTTGAATTCTCCTCCAATACCACATGGTTGCCTTAAGAATAGTGCTTGCATAGATTAATCCTTCCATGCTTCTCTTAATTCTACCATTAGAGCAACAATATTATAGAGAAGACATCCACCCACCGCCACTGAAACTGATCTTGAGATAGCTAAGATGTATGGGCTCCCAAGTTATGTGAATTACATGAGAATGCACAAGGATTACGAGGATGGAGTCCCAATTTTCTCCGGCAATCAAGGACCATTAGAAAGCATTTGAGTGGATGAACTTTGATGCTAATAGTGGGCTATTATTAGTCAGTCGAAGGGATTGAATAATGTTCTTGAATATGTGATATTTCTAGCCAACCAAATTCCGTAAGCAATATAACAATTGGCAATCATTGTAACCCACGTACCTCTTCTCCTTTCATTCTTTTAAGTGGTTGAGGAATATGTACAGTGAAGGGAGGATGAAATTGATTTAGGTGGTCTTATATTGCAACTGCAACATATCATGAATGGCGAGATGAAGATATGAATTGAAGTTCTAAAACTCATTTAGTTTCATAGCTATTTATTTATTTATCTTTAAATTAGGTTTTACTGGAGTTTTATTTACTGTGGAGGTTGAATTTTTATTTCATCTTGCACTTCTACATGCACTTTGCTACACAATCATACACATGTCAGTTGATTACTGGATTATAAATTATGATATCCACCAAAGCCACTTAGCTCTTTGCATCATAGTTTATTTTTATTTTTTATTTTTTTATGCAACTTCCCATTGAATAGAAATCATATGGTGGGGGGGCGGGGCGGGGCACCATAGTGGATCATATTGGGGTGGGGCTCTTTTTATGCCACATTTCTCTTTCTCCCATCTTAAAGAAAAACCTAAAAGTCAAGGAAGGATAAAGCTTTTACTAATGGAGTCTATCGATATCAAAAGTTAAAAAAAAAAACTTCATGCCCTAAGAAAGAATGTCTATAAAGAGAGGCCATCCATATCTTTTTATCTTTCTCAAGTCTTCTCATCCCCTAATTCTTTTCTCCTCCTATGAATGTAAAAGCATTTTCTTTTCTAATAATAAATTGGTCAATACATACTTACAAACTTGTATGTACCCAAGAAGCTTACAATATGTATCAATAAGCCATTTACTGTATATCATTTAACCATGTACTATTATTGATGACCATCAAATTCTAAAAATTATGTATCAATTTATCTAGAGATGTATATTAGGATGTTACATGAATGTTTTGTTAGATATATATCAACTGATTATATACTACGTGTTGCTTAACATCATATTCGAAAAACTATATATCAATTTCTCTATATGTATGTATTATATCATTGTTAAAAATATATTAAAAAAAATTTATAGTATGTATCAGTAAGCCATCAAGTATATATCATTTGGTCATATACTATGTACTTTTGAATTTTATATTCTAAAAATTATGTTTTAATTTATCTAAAGATGTGTTTTGAGGTATCGGATGGATATTTTGTTAGATGTGTAAATTGGTCATATCTGGTGAACATTATATTTAAAAAATTATGTATCGACTCACTTGTATGTATGTATTGGGTCATTATTGGGTGTGTATCAAAAAAGCTTATAGTATATATCAGTAAGTCATCAAGTGTATATCATTTGGTTATGTATTGTATATTGATGAGCACTATATTCTAGAAACTATATACCGATTTATCTAAAGATATATATTGGGATGTTAGATGAATATTTTTCTAGATATGTTTCAACTGGTTATATACTATGTACTAATGAATATCATATTTGAAAAATTATATATCGATTTATCTGTAAATATATATTGAATTATTGTTGGGTATATATTTAAAAAGCTTACAGTATATGTAACAATAAAACATCAAATATGTATCATTTAGCTATGTACTGTGTACTTGTGAGCGCTATATTTTAGAAATTATATTGATTTATCTAGAAATATGTATTAGAACATCAGATGAATGTTATGCTAGGTGTGTATCAACTGGCCATATGTTGTATGTTGATGAACATCATATTCAGAAAATTATTTATCACTTATGGGTATGTATTGTATTTGATTATTAGAAAAAGAATCGATCCTTTCATGTTCGTACGAGGACAAATAGACTTGGGGATGAGGAAGACTTGAGAAAGAAGAAAATATTCTCACGACCTCTTTTCATAGTTGTTATTTTTTTTTTTTTTGATACATATAAGTTTTTTTAAAAATTTTTTAATTTATAAAATTAATGAATTATAGATTTTAGAAATAATTTTATTCTTATTTAATTTTTAATTTTTTTAAATAAAAAAATAAAAAAAAATTCCATCCTATATCCATTTTTGGTTTCTTCCCATTATGGGAGAAACCTTCGAGGTTCCATTTAGAAGGAACAGATGAGCAAAAACTCTAGACAAATATCCCGTACAACGGGGGATGGAATTAGTTAAAGAATAATTAAAAAAAAAAGGACGGAATTAGTTAAAAAAATGTTTTAGAAAATGGAGGACGGAATTGCATTAGAAGACGCCGGCGAGTCCGCTCGTGTGCGCACGGTTAGACCCCAGCTCCCGTCAACGATATAGGAGGGAAAGGAAGGAACCACACCGAGAAGAAAGGAGGAGAAGAGAGGGAAATTTCAGAAGACAAGAATCTTCCTTGGAAAAAGCAAAGAAGCGGAGAAAGGTCCGGCCTTTTCAAGCCCAAGAAATACTCGAAATAGAAGAATAACTCGACCCCGATTGCAATTTGGAACTCTTCCCTTCCTTCCGGCTTCTTCTTCTCTCTGATATCTTGAATAAAGAAGCGGAGAGGCCCACAAATCTTTGCTTTTCTACCCGAAGTTTCGATCTTTATGCCTTTGGTTGGGAGTTTAGGCGGGCTGGAGCTGTGGACGGAGAGCAGCTGGTGGAGCGGCGCTGCAATGCAATCGGGGAGTTGAGAGAGAAAAAGATATGCGCGGTTTGGCTTCTTGAGATCCGTTATGAGCTGAGGAAGCGGAATTTGAGATCGAATTTGGACCTTTTGGCTATATTTTTTGGATAACGGAGAAGAAGAGGAGGCTCTGCTTTGTTCGTTCCCTGCCAGTTTCATGATGACCACCAGGCGTGCCTATAAGCTACGTATCCTATTCTTTTTACGCCCAATTTTTTTTCTAAAATCTTCGCGAGGGTTTGTCTGAAGTCAATCAAAAAGCCCCTTTTTTTGTGTTTGAGATTGAGATTTATGATTGCTTGATGGATCTATTTGTCCTTTCTTACAAGTTTTTAAGAAAAAGCATGTTCTTAAATTATTTGTGGCTCATTAGATGATTTTTGATTTTTACAAAAATTCGTTAATTTTATATGAATTGTCATTGATAATTAAGAGTATCTGTGGTTTGGCTCATTTGGGAATTCTGGCTCGATTTGGGTATCTTAACTGCACTAAATCCAGTGGAGTTTGTAGCACATGCTTCAAATGTGAATTGCCTCAAGATTGGGAGGAAGACTTCAAGGGTTCTTGTTACTGGTGGAGATGATCACATGGTCAATCTCTGGGCTATCGGCAAACCCAGTGCCCTACTGGTAGGATACTTGTTATTTGCTGCACCAGATTCCTTACTTCGTTTGCCAGTATATCTGGTTACTTAGCTGGGTAATATGGTTTTGCCTATGTCAAATGATTCAGCTGACAATGTGCAGAGCCTGTCAGGCCATACAAGTGCGGTCGAGTCGGTAAATGTTGATTCATCAGTAGCTTTAGTGGCTGCTGGGGCTGCCAGTGGCACGATAAAATTGTGGGATTTAGTGGAGGCAAAAGGTAAGAACCAGAATTGATCCCCGTAGTGTGTACAGGTGGTTATATATGATATACAAAAATAAAACATGGGGAATTACTTTTTCACAGTTGGTCGTTTTCTTGGCCTGCAGTTGTTTGCGCTCTAACAGGGCACAGGTCCAACTGCATATCTGTTGAATTTCATCCATTTGGAGAATTCATTGCATCTGGGTCTTTGGATACAAACCTAAAGATATGGGATGTCCGACGGAAGGGATGTATCCACACATACAAAGGGCATAGTGGAGGAATCAATGCCATTAGATTCACCCCAGATGGCCGATGGGTTGTTTCAGGTGGAGAAGATACCATTGTGAAGGTATTGCATTGAATCTCACATTTTGGTCTGTCCCAACCAAGAGTGGGACTTTTTGGCATTTTTATGTGATCATGTAGTTTTCTTTCATTTTCTTTTCTCTTTCTTTCTTTCTTTCTTTTAATAAGGTGAATGCCATAAAAACAATTTGATAAGAATTGCTGGCCATGTTTAGTAATGATGCTCCGTTTTCTTTCAATAAACCCTCAATGTCATGATTGGAATTCTATAAATAAGCCTTCATTTGATCTACCATAATTTTGTTCTGAAATCTGTCTGAACAGCTCTGGGATCCGACAGCGGGGAAGCTCTTGCATGATTTTTGTTGGTGCAGAAATCCGTCGCCGCCGGAGGTCGCCGAAATCGAGGCCGCTGAGCGCCGCCGGGGACCTGCAAAATGAAGTCCCGTCCGGAACCGGTGGGGTGGTGGCTCCGGCAGGACCCTCCGACGGTCAAGTTAGTTTCCGGCCAACAGTAATGGAGTGCTCGGAATGAGTTCCGGAGCTTAGAGATGTGGAGGAGAGCTTAGAGAGTCGAGAGTTCAGAGAGCTTAGCCTTAGCGTGTCGGGAGGGTCCTTTATATAGTGGAGCTTGATGGTGACAACTGCAGCCGCGTGCTGGCGGGCCGCTCGAGGTTCGGCGGAGTCAGTCTCACTGGTGCCGTGTGCGGCGGATTGAGGGTGACAGCCATCGCCGCCTGGGTCGGCGGATTGAGGGTGACAGCCATCGCCGCCTGACAGTGGGTCGCTATCGCCTGCGGCGGTTGCAGAGCTTGCCGAATGAAGGGTTGAAGGCGTTCGTGTGCCCATTTCGGAGGAGTTCGGGCTCCTGAAGAAGAAGATAGGAGGGAGTTCGGCTCCCATAGACGTCTGGCTGGAGGTATGCAGCTAAGGCTCGTCCGCTGAAGAGTCCGGCTGCTGAGAATCCGAAGCTCGGCCGTTTGGAGGTTCGGCCGGCTGTTGGACTTCGGCTGAGGCTTGGACACTTGAGAATTCGGTAGGAGCTCGATCGGCCGAAGTTCGATGAGGGCGACCGCTGCGGAGTTCGGCCGAGTGACGACTGCTGAGGGGACTTCATTGAAGCTCGGCCGCTTGGAGTCGGTCCGAAGGAGTTCGGCCGTGGGGAGTCCGAAAGAGTTCGGCCGCCCAGGAAGTTTGGTCTCGACGCTGGGAGTCCGGAAGAAGCTCGGAAGCTGACCAGTTCGGCCTGCTGGAAGAAGTTCGGCCGCTGGGAGTTCGGCCCGGAGCCTGGGGCTGGGGAGTTCGGCAGCTAGGTAGTTCGGCCCGGACCTTGGTGCAGGGGAGTTCGGCCTCTAGGCAGTTCGGCCGTGGTAGGGGCTCGGCCTGGCGCCTGGCGCTAAAGCTCCTCAGCGGCTACTGGTCACATTGGGCTGAGCGTCGGGCCGGGCTTCGGCAGGAGCGGGATTTATCCCCAACAGTAGCCCCCCCACTCCCGAGTTCAAAAATTGAAGGAAGGGAGTACCAAAACAGGCGACTGCCGAAGTCTTCTTCCAGGCTCCGCATTTGTTGCAGCTGAAGCTCGGGGGAGGTCTCATCTCCAGCCAATATTGACGCTGAAGTTGAAGCTGAGGCTTGGGGGAGACCTCGTCCCCAGTCGATGTTTGGAGTTGAAGTGGGACTCGTTTCCAGCCAAAATTGGTGAAGCCGATGTTGAGGCCGGAGTCAATGTCGCCCCCCGTGGTCAGGGTCGGAGTTGACATTGCCTTCATCAACCGAAGTCGATTCGGGGGAGACCTCCTCTTTTGCAGTCAAGGTTATGATCGCTTGGGGGAGATCCCGTCTCCCGCTGATGCTGACACCGAAGTTGAAGCTGAGGTCCGAAGGAGACCTCGTCTTCTGCAGTGAAGCTTGCCGTAGACTCTGGGGCTCGGCCTTGGACCTTGCTCACGTTAGGACGAGGTTCTCCTCTTGTTCCTAACGGGCTGTGGGGGCACATCCGGACCGTCGTCCGAGCTTCTCCCCCCATCCCGTCCTTCGTGAACGGGGTCTTTGACTTTGCTCTCGTTAGGACGAGGTTCTCCTCCTGTTCCCAACGGGCTGTGGGGGCACATGGGGACCGTCGTCCTCGCCTCTCCCCCCATCCCGTCCTTGGTGGACGAGGCCTTCGACTTTGCTCACGCTAGGACGAGGTTCTCCTCCTGTTCCTAGCCGGCTGTGGGGGCACATGAGGACCGTCGTCCTCGCTTCTCCCCCCATCCCGTCCTTTGTGGACGGGGTCTTCGACTTTGCTCACGCTAGGACGAGGTTCTCCTCCTGTTCCTAGCCGGCTGTGGGGGCACATGAGGACTGTCGTCCTCGCTTCTCCCCCCATCCCGTCCTTTGTGGACGGGGCCTTCGACTTTGCTCACGCTAGGACGAGGTTCTCCTCCTGTTCCTAGCCGGCTGTGGGGGCACATGAGGACCGTCGTCCTCGCTTCTCCCCCCATCCCGTCCTTTGTGGACGGGGCCTTCGACTTTGCTCACGCTAGGACGAGGTTCTCCTCCTGTTCCTAGCCGGCTGTGGGGGCACATGAGGACCGTCGTCCGAGCTTCTCCCCCCATCCCGTCCTTCGCGAACGGGGCCTTTGACTTTGCTCGTGCTAGGACGAGGTTCTCCTCTTGTTCCTAGCCGGCTGTGGGGGCACATCCGGACCGTCGTCCGAGCTTCTCCCCCCATCCCGTTCTTCGCGAACGGGGCCTTCGACTTTGCTCGTGCTAGGACGAGGTTCTCCTCCTGTTCCTAGCGGGACATTTCCGCTCGCTTTTTTCCCAGCGACCCTGAAACGATAGTGTCGAGCAACAAGGTTTTATTGAGGGAAACTGAAAACTACTGGTAGTACATTCTCAGGTTTTCTGAGTTCCAAGGTCGGGAAGCGCTAGTCCTCCGAGCTCCTTTAGGCGATAGGTTCCAGGTCGGATGACCTCTACCACTTCGTACGGACCTTCCCAATTTGGGACGAGCTTCCCTTGACTCTGGGGCTGAGAGACGGCTGCTCGTCGGAGCACCAAGTCCCCAACTCTGAACGCCTTGCTTTTTTTGACTCTGGAATTGTAATACCGAGCCACCTTCCGTTGGTAGGTGGCCATCCGGATGCGGGCTGCCTCCCTCTTTTCTTCTAGAAGGTCGAGGTTGGCTCTGAGGTCCTGGGGGTTGAGTTGCTCGTTGAAGCCCACGATTCGAGCAGACGGGAGTTTGAGCTCGATCGGGATGACTGCCTCGGTGCCGAAGGCCAAGGCGAAGGGTGTCTCGCCGGTCGGTACCCTCTGCGTTGTTCGGTATGCCCAGAGGACGTGGTAGAGTTCGTCTGCCCAGGCCCCTTTTGCCCTGTCGAGCCTCGTTTTGAGGCCTTGCAGCAGGGTCCGATTGGTCACTTCGGCTTCCCCATTGGCTTGCGGATGAGCCACCGATGTGAAGTGGTGGGAGACGTTTAGTCCTTCGCAGAACTCGGCAAACCGGGCTCCAGCGAACTGTCGCCCATTATCGGTTATGAGGGCTCGGGGCAGACCGAACCGGCAGATCAGCGTCTTCCAGACGAAGTCCTGCACCTTGGCCTCGGTGATCTTCGCTAGTGGTTCCGCTTCGACCCACTTGGTAAAGTAGTCAATCGCGACCAGGAGGAACTTCCGTTGTCCGGACGCCGTTGGGAAGGGGCCGAGGATGTCCATTCCCCACTGCGCGAAGGGCCAGGGTGCAGTGAGCGGAATGAGTTCGGACGCCGGCTGTCTTTGCACGCTGGCGTTCTTCTGGCAGCGGTCACATTTCTTCACGTATTCCGTGGAATCACGAAGTAGGGTTGGCCAGTAGTACCCTTGCCGAAGTAGTCTTTGCGATAGGGATCTGGCTCCTGCGTGACTCCCGCAGAGTCCTTCGTGGACATCCTGTAGCGCGATGTAGGCCTCAGAGGGTCGGAGGCACCTCAGCAACGGGAGGGAGTACGACCTTTTATATAACCTGCCCTCGTACAAGACGTAGTGGGAGGCTTGACTCCTGAGCTTCCGAGCTTCTCTCCGGTCGTGAGGGAGGACCCCTTCTTCGAGGTAGGCGATCAGCGGGTCGATCCAGCTGGGCTCGAAGTCTGTCTGCAGGATGGCCTGAGGTTCTTCGGTGGTCGGGCACTTCAGAGTTTCCAGAAACACTTCTTTTGGTAGTTCGGCCGGGGCAGAAATGGCCAACTTGGAGAGAAGGTCGGCCCTTGTATTCCCGGTCCTTGGGATGTGCCGAATGTCGAAGCTGTCGAAGGCTGGTATTAAGTTCTTCACCTTCCCGAGGTACATCACCATGCTTTCCTCCCGCGCCTCGTAGCTGCCGCCGACCTGACCGACCACCAACTGGGAGTCGCTATAGACTCGAAGCCGACCCACCTTCAATTCCCTGGCTATCTGCAGCCCGGCTATCAGCGCTTCATACTCGGCCCCATTGTTGGTTGTGGGAAACTCGAAGCGCAGTGCGTACTCGGTGACGATCCCCTCGGGGCTAACCAGGACCAGCCCTGCGCCGGCCCCGCTAGAGTTGGATGAGCCATCCACGTGCAGAACCCAGGCGCCTTCAAGAAGGTCGGCCCTTTCTTCAGGGAAGCTCGACCGCCACAGCTCGGCTTCGTTGGGGCTTGGTCTCCCTCCGATGATAATCTCGCTTGATTCAAGTTCGGCTTCAACTGGTGCGGTGCATTCCAGCACGAAGTCCGCCAGTATCTGAGCCTTGATCGATGGCCTGGGCCGGTAATTGATGTCGAACTCCGTGAGCTCGATCGCCCATTTGGCGATTCTTCCTGAAGCGTCTGCTCGGTGGAGGACGGCTCTTATTGGTTGGTCCGTGAGGACCGTTATGGTATGCTCCTGAAAGTAAGGTCGGAGCCTCCTGGCAGCGATTAGAAGACAGTAAATTAATTTTTCTAACTTGGAGTACCTGGTCTCCGCATCCCTCAAGGCTCGGCTCACGTAGTAGACTGGTTGTTGCGCCTTCGCATCTTCCCTGACCAGGACAGCCGCCAGGGCCATTGGAGAGACAGCTAGGTACAGGAGCAGCCCTTCTCCAGGTTCGGGCTTTGCCAGCAGCGGGGGCGCGCCGAGGAGGTAGTTTTTGAGCTCCTCGAATGCCTGTTTGCACTCCGCTGTCCAGCAAAAATCTTTCGGTCGCCTGAGGACCTGGAAGAAGGGCAGGCACCGCTCGGCCGACCTCGAGACAAAGCGGTTCAGGGACGCCACCTTCCCAGCCAGGCGCTGAACTTCCTTAATTGTTTTCGGGGCAGTCATCTCCTGAATGGCTCGGATTTTCTCGGGATTTGCCTCGATTCCGCGTCTCGACACCATGAATCCTAGAAATTTTTCGGAGGTCACGCCGAAGGCGCATTTGGTCGGGTTCAACTTCATCTTGTGCCTCCTAAGCGCACCGAAAGTTTCTTCAAGGTCGGCGAGGTGGTCTGTCGAGGCTCGGCTTTTGACTAGCATGTCGTCCACGTACACCTCCATGTTGCGGCCGATCTGCCCCTTGAAGACCTTATTGACCAAGCGCTGGTAGGTGGCTCCTGCATTCTTGAGTCCGAAAGGCATGACCCAGAAAATGCGTCCATAAAAGTGAGGAGCTCATGGCCCGAGGTTGCGTCCACCAGCTGATCGATCCTCGGCAGGGGGTAGCTGTCCTTTGGGCAGGCTTTGTTCAGCTTCTTGAAGTCGACGCGCATCCTCCATTTGTTGTTTGCTTTTTTGACGAGGACCACGTTCGAGACCCAGGTCGGATAGTTGACCTCCCGGATGAGTCCGGCTTCGAGGAGCTTATCCACTTCTTCGGCTACCGCCTTCTGTCTCTCTAGGGCTTGGTGGCGTAACTTTTCTCTGATGGGTCGGTGCCTTGGGTCGATGGCCAGCCGATGTTCTATAACATCGGCGTCGATCCCTGGTACATCCGCTGGGGCCCAGGCGAAGACGTCCGCATTCCTTCTTAGGAAAGCGACGAGCTGTCCCCTAACCTCGGCCGCCAAGTTGGAGCCGATCCGCACCTCATGCCCCGGGTCTCCGTCGTGTAAGGACACAGGGACGAGGTCTTCCGCAGGTTCGCCCCGTTCTTCAGTGAGGTCGTCGCGGACGTCCAGTCCATCAACAAGGTAAGGGTCGGGCCGGTCTCCCCCGCGCAGGGCGACTGAGTAGCAGTACTTCGCCAGGGCTTGGTCTCCTCTGACCTCGCCGACTCCGTGGCTCATCGGGAATTTCATCTTTAAGTAGTAGGTTGACACTACCGCCCGTAGTGCGTTTAGGCCGGGTCGCCCAAGGATTGCATTATAGGCGGACGGGGTCCTCACGACCAGAAAGTCGATCCGCGCCTTGGCCAATTTTGGGGATTGGCCCGCCGTCACCGCCAAAGTCACCATGCCTTCGACCGGAACGACGTGTCCGGCAAATCCTACCAGGGGGGAATTTACAGGTCCTAAGCGGGTGTCAGGTAGGGACATTTTTAAGAAGGCATCGTAAAACAATATGTCCGCCGAACTTCCATTATCCACCAAAACGCGGCGTACATCATAATCAGCGACGTTTAAAGAGATTACAACCGCGTCGTTATGTGGAAATCGGATCCCCTGGGCATCTGCCTCGGTGAAGGTCACGGGCTCCGAGATCCTCTGCCTCTTCGCCGGTCCCTCGGATTCGTCGGTCTTTCCCCGCTGCGGTCCTCCCGAGACGGTGTTAATGACGCCGAGAGGCGGCCGATCCTCCTGCCGATCCTCCCCATTCGGCGGCAACATTCTCGGCCGATCTTCCCGCTCTTTAGGTTGTCTTTGCAGGAATCGGCCAAGCCTGCCCCGCCGGACCAGCTCCTCGATTTCGTCCTGGAGCTGGATGCACTCCTCGGTATCGTGACCGTGGTCACGGTGGTAAAGGCAGAACTTGTTGGGGTTGCATTTTCTGGGATGGGAACGCATCCTCTCCGGCTCCGGAAGTCGTCCCTTGATCTCCAGCAGCACTTGAGCCTTCGGGGCGTTGAGGGGGGCGTAGCTGTGAAAACGCCGTCGGAGGGGAGAACCTTGGCGCGGAGAGGAACCTCGTCGCGGGGGAGAACCTCGGCGCCGGGGGGAACTTCGGCGTCGGGGGGGACTTCGGTGCCGAGGGGAACTTCGGCGTGCCCTTCCGTCGGTGGCTTCCCGCCCCCGAGCCTGAGGTGGAGTCCGGGCTCGCCCGCGACCAGGGGGAGTTCGGGAGTGCGGCCAAGCTTCGGTGCGCTTTCTTTCTTCGGCGGGCCTTCCCGCTCTGCCTACTCGTCGCTTGTCGCGAGCTTCATTATCCTTGGCCTCAAAAGCCTCCTCTGCCCGGGCATAGCTTTCGGCCCGAGCTAGCATGTCAGCGAAATCCCTGGGATATTTCTTTTCCAGGGAGAACAACAGGTCGTTCTTCTGAAGGCCGCCCTTGAGGGCGGCCATAGCAACTGATTGGTCCAAGTTCCGGACTTCCAGCGCGGCAGCGTTGAACCGGGTGACGTAAGCCCGGATGGGTTCCCCCTCTTTTTGCCTGATGGCCAACAAGGAATCCGAGCCTCTGCGCGGCCGTTTGCTGCTGACGAAGTGGGCCGCGAATTGTTGACTCATTTGGTCAAACGATAGGATGGTGCCCGGCTTAAGCGCCGAGTACCAATTCCTGGCCGCTCCCTTGAGGGTAGAAGGGAAAGCCCGACACAAAATGGCATCAGGCGCGCCATGGAGCAACATCGTTGTCCTGAAGGCCTCCAAATGGTCGACCGGGTCGGTGGTCCCATCGTAGCTTTCAAAATGCGGGAGCTTGAAGTTCGGCGGTACCTGTTCCTGCATAATTTTCTGTGAGAAGGGAGGATCAGTGCAAATATCGTTACCGCGGGAGGAAGGAGTATGACGAAGTTCTTCTATGCGTCGTCCCATCTCCAAGAGCCTTTGATCCAGGAAATCTTCGCGATCCTTAATCCCCAAGGTCTTCTCGCGGAATAGGTGTGAAGCCTCTCCCTGGGTCGAGCCGCGGTCCGAGCAGGGGCTCTTTGCCGGCTGCCCTTCTCTCCCGAGGGCCGGAGGTCGGGTAGCCCACATCGGTCGCTCCTGGACTGGGTTCCCGGGCTCCGGGGAACCCCGCGCCGGTCGAGTGGGCGCCGGACCTCGCGAATGCGTGGCCTGCACTGCCTGCACCGCCTCCGTAAGATCGCGGACCTGCTGGGCAAGCAGGTCGAACCGCTCCGCATCTACCGCGAGTACGGAGCGGGCCCGTGTTGCCGGGGCCGGAGTGGGAGCGGACGGACCCGAACGGGATCGGGCCGCGGAGGCCGCCGACCTCCGGGTCGAGGCTCTTCTGGGGGGCATTTTTCTTTCCAGAAAAGGAATACTGAAGAGGGAGAAGAGAGATCCGGAGCAGGGGAAGGAAATCGTCGCCGAGCACTCCTTTAAGAACAAGGGAACCTCGAAGGTTCAGGCCCTTCCTCTAGCGCCAATCTGTTGGTGCAGAAATCCGTCGCCGCCGGAGGTCGCCGAAATCGAGGCCGCTGAGCGCCGCCGGGGACCTGCAAAACGAAGTCCCGTCCGGAACCGGTGGGGTGGTGGCTCCGGCAGGACCCTCCGACGGTCAAGTTAGTTTCCGGCCAACAGTAATGGGGTGCTCGGAATGAGTTCCGGAGCTTAGAGATGTGGAGGAGAGCTTAGAGAGTCGAGAGTTCAGAGAGCTTAGCCTTAGCATGTCGGGAGGGTCCTTTATATAGTGGAGCTTGATGGTGACAACTGCAGCCGCGTGCTGGCGGGCCGCTCGAGGTTCGGCGGAGTCAGTCTCACTGGTGCCGTGTGCGGCGGATTGAGGGTGACAGCCATCGCCGCCTGGGTCGGCGGATTGAGGGTGACAGCCATCGCCGCCTGACAGTGGGTCGCTATCGCCTGCGGCGGTTGCAGAGCTTGCCGAATGAAGGGTTGAAGGCGTTCGTGTGCCCATTTCGGAGGAGTTCGGGCTCCTGAAGAAGAAGATAGGAGGGAGTTCGGCTCCCATAGACGTCTGGCTGGAGGTATGCAGCTAAGGCTCGTCCGCTGAAGAGTCCGGCTGCTGAGAATCCGAAACTCGGCCGTTTGGAGGTTCGGCCGGCTGTTGGACTTCGGCTGAGGCTTGGACACTTGAGAATTCGGTAGGAGCTCGATCGGCCGAAGTTCGATGAGGGCGACCGCTGCGGAGTTCGGCCGAGTGACGACTGCTGAGGGGACTTCATTGAAGCTCGGCCGCTTGGAGTCGGTCCGAAGGAGTTCAGCCGTGGGGAGTCCGAAAGAGTTCGGCCGCCCAGGAAGTTTGGTCTCGACGCTGGGAGTCCGGAAGAAGCTCGGAAGCTGACCAGTTCGGCCTGCTGGAAGAAGTTCGGCCGCTGGGAGTTCGGCCCGGAGCCTGGGGCTGGGGAGTTCGGCAGCTAGGTAGTTCGGCCCGGACCTTGGTGCAGGGGAGTTCGGCCTCTAGGTAGTTCGGCCGTGGTAGGGGCTCGGCCTGGCGCCTGGCGCTAAAGCTCCTCAGCGGCTACTGGTCACATTGGGCTGAGCGTCGGGCCGGGCTTCGGCAGGAGCGGGATTTATCCCCAACAATTTTAAATGTCATGAAGGTCAAATTCAGTGCATAGATTTCCATCCTCATGAGTTTCTTCTGGCAACAGGTTAGATTTATAATACTTTTATACAATATTGTAATCATTCTTTTTTTGTTTCATTTTCTTGTTTTAAGTTCATAATATGGTTCAAATGTTGGGCAGAAGTAGCAAACGTTTCAGTAGCTTTGTTTTACAATTTGCAGTCATATCAGTGATTAGGAAGAGTTAAAAAGTAAATGAAACCAAATGGAAAGCCAATCTTGCACATGATGAGAATTTCTGATTTACATTTAATTGAATTGCCATTCTGAGTTGGCACTGGAAATAATTTGAGTGCCATGATATGGATGGAGAGAATGGCTAGAGCAATATCACTACCTAAAGGCATTTGTGTAGTTGAAGACTTTGACCTGATGGATCTTCCTTTATAAATTTCATGTATCCTGACTTTTAAGACCTTCCTCTTATGTTCATATTATCTAGATTTTTCGTATTGACCTCTCAGTCTTGTGCCATTTGCTTGCTTGGTTCTATTTTCTTTCATGGATTACTTTGGAGTTTGGACCATGTTTGTATTCTTGATTATTTAGTGATGACAAGGTGTTCAAGATAGTTAAAATCAGTATACATCAGATGTTCCAGAAAAATAATTGCATTGGTCCATTCCCTGCAGGGTTGGAATGTGAAGGGTGGATAATGACAGAAATTAAGATAAGCTTAAATAATTATTGTGCAAGGATAACATTCATCAGTGGAGTTGAAGGAAAGCAACACTTAGTTAGACAACAAGATAGCTTGGAGTCAATGATCATACAAAGGTTGATAACTAATCATAAAAATATGTCCAGATTGGTATGCTGACCATGCATAGAGGTGGTGATTTCTGAAATCTCATGAAAACTTGTAGGATGGTGGGTTTTATTTAAGACTAAAAGTTCAATAATGTTTGATTGTACCATAAAGAGGATATGCAAAATTTTTTTTAAAAAAAAAAATCATTGATGAAAATCCACACCAAGGAATCCCTATTTTTTTGATTTATAAATTGCAAAAATAGAAGGTGGCAAATAAACACATTAATTTTAATTTCTTTACCCTATTTGTTCACAAATTTGAGGGATCTATTAATTACAAGACCATGTAAATCACGTTTTTCTAATTTTTTTGTAAGTAAATAGAACTATTGAAAATCTCATTTCTGTATGTTTTTTGCAACACAATGTCTTCAAATTGGCAATTCTATGAAACACAATGTATTCATGCATATTCACATATTGCATTGTTTCATGGAAAAGTGCAAGATAAGAAAATGTGTAATTTTTATCATTTTAGGCTAATCTGTGCCCCTTATTTCTTGGGATTTTGTGGAAACTGATATATAATAAGCTCATAACTTTTGAACAAAAATGTGGTAGTTGGGTGCAAAAGCATACATTTACAAAGTAAAGTTGCACAATATTATTCTCATTATTGGTTAGTTGTGACTTGAGTGGAAGTACTATTGATGGCAAGTTGATTGAAATAGGATAGCTATTTAATTAAATACTGTGATGGAACATTATTATGCTTGGAGAAACTTCTGAGGAAGGGTTGAGACATGAGACAGAACCAGGAGGGCAAGTAGTGAAAAAATGTATTTCAACTTATTCTCATATGGTCGTTAGCAAAGGCCTTTGGTCATAAGGATACAGATTTAGGGTCTTATGTTCATGAGATGAGACACTTTCGTGAGGAAGAACCTGAGACATCTAATCACTTTTTCATGTTGGATGCAGGTGTCATTTTACTTGAAAATAGAGGTGTAAAAATGCAGTAAATGCTATTGTTTATTTCTAGTAAAATAGAGATACCTTCATAGTGATGAATTTAGAAGGTCAGCATCTTTTCATGTTGTTTTCAGATTTCAATTGGTTAGGAAATTTGGAGATACTAAAAATTAATGTGGAAAAGATTATGATTACTATCTTGCTCTAATTGCTAATTCAGAGAATTACAAGAGAATGTAGATCTTGATGTCTACAGTTATAAAGATTCAAACCGATGGCTAACGTGATTAACTATTTATGAGGGTGGGTTTTGGCACAATGGTAAGGTTGGTCCATTGTGACCTAGGAGTCATGGGTTGAAATACAAAAACAACCTGTCCTCACTAAGATCAAGTTTGCATATGTTTAATCCTTTCTAGATCTTGTAGCAGCAGGAGTGTCGTGCATTGAGAGGCCCTTTTAGAGGGTGAGCATTGGCGCAATAATTAGGTTTCTCCATTGTGACCTAGAGGTCATGGGTTCAAAACAAGGAAATAGCCCCTTTGCATGCAAGGGTAAGGCTGCATACTTCTGACCGTCCACAGACCTTGCAATGGCAGGAACCTCATGCTCTGGGCTGCCCTTCTAATTGCTGCCAAAAGGATCAGTGTGGACAAGGAATGGCTTGTCTTGTTGATGAAGTAACCTCTGGGCCTTTGCTGCTCCAATACGACTTCATTTGTTCGGTTTTTTAGCGCTATTTTGCTAGAGCTAATTTTGTACCTAGCTAGCTAGTGATGTTTAAGCTTGTAATGTATATTTGACGTTAAAAGCATGATGCCTTTTCCATGAAATGATTTGGTGGGAAGTGTGGAAATAGATGCAAGAGCTTTGGCAAAGATTGTGTATTGATGGTGTTTACAAAACATATTTGAACAATCTGGTACTTGGAAGAGCTTCTTCAAGCTCGAAATTGATGCCTTAGGATTAACCTATTTCTTATATGATATTTACATTGTTCTTCTTTGGTATTCCATGTCCTTGTCAAAGTTGGTCTTTTCCTCTTGTGAATATTGTAATTGATAAGATGATTTTAGCACTTAATATGTGGATGCTCTAATATGGATGATTGTACCAGTTAAGTTAATATTTAGCCGCTATAGCGTAAGAGATAAGTCTTGATTGTTTACATATGTAAATAAATAAGAGCTTATAAAAAATGAAAAAGAAAATGGGGATATGCAATACATATCCATTTGAGCCCCCAAACACAGGAAACCCAAGGGATCAAGAGGCCCATCTCCTTAAATGCGGAACTAGAAGTTCTAATAATTTAATATTTATTCAAAATATTTGTTGCCACAATGACGTAATGGTCTTCCCCTTTTACCTATAGCAAACTTTAATCAATATAGTTCAGTCTTTGTAAGGAGAAATAATTTATGCTTATTTGTGGATATTAATAGCTCGATGTTTATTGTGTTGTGGATAAATGAAATGAGTCAAGAACTGTGGACAAGAAATGAAACAAAAGAAAGCTAAACAATCAATATCTCTTTCTGAGGTTCGTAGCTTTTATGGTCTAGCCTCTTTCTTTAAGTGCTTTATTAGGAAATTTAGTATCATCATGGCCTCCATTACAAATTATATGAAGAAAGAAGAGTTTCATTGATCAGCTACTGTCGCCAAAGCTTTTAAAGATATAAAGCTTAGGATGACTGAGGCACCTATATTGATTCATCCTAACTTTTCAAAAAATTTTGAAGTAGCTTGTGATGCATCAAGCATTGGAATTGGAGTTCTTAGTCAGGAGGGTCATCCTATAGCCTATTTTAGCGAAAAACTTAATGATGCTAAACAAAGATATTCTACATATGACAAATAGTTCTATGCTGTAGTTCAGATTCTTAGGTATTGACGATATTATCTTTTATCTAAAAAATTTGTCCTATATTCTGATCACTTATCTCTTAGGTATATCTAGTCTCAGAAGAAATTTAGTATTAGACATGTCAAGTGGGTTGAATTTCTCTAGGATTATATCTTTATCCTCAAACACCAAGCAGGTGTTGAGAATAGAGCTGCTGATATGCTATATAGAGTAATTATTGTCCTCCAACCCATGAATAACCACATTTTTGAGTCTGCTACTTTTTTTGCTAAACATATTCATGACATTCACACTGATATTAGGCAAAAGATTACTATGAGTACTGAGAAATATAAACTTACTGCCAAGGTTCACGGATTTGATACTGCTATCTATGTCGACAGTCGGCCAATACGGTATGTACCATACCGTACAGCCCCGTACCATCAATAAAAAAATCAAAAAAATTCATCTAATGGCCAGAAAAAGAAAAAAAAGAAAATTATCTTGTACTAGTACTGTACCATTCCGTACCAGTACCATACCGCCCTATGCCGAACCAAACAATCCGGTACCGGCCCGTACCGTACCGACCGGTTCGGTCTGGTTCAAGCCATTTTTTGAAAAATCGATCTGAACCGATTTGGTTTTCTACTGGTACGGTACGGAATGTATCGATCGGTTCGGGCCGGTACGGAATACCATGCTTGCTGTTGATACTTATCGTAGAAATGTGGAGTTTAACGAGAGTGACTAAGTGATGTTTCGTATTCATTCCAAATATTATTATCGACATTCATTCAAAAAGTTGCATGCTCGAGCCACTGGTCCATTTCGTATCCTTCGTAAACTTGAGCCTAATGCTTATTATATAGAATTATCCTTTAATTTAAAATTTAGTCAAATTTTTAATATTGAGAACTTGCTACCTTATCGAGGCGTATTCGAGCCTCCTACTATACATATAGGCAATAGCAAGGATTGCACTCCAACCCTTGCAGTGCTAGTTCCAATTCTTCCATTACTTCCATCATTTTTACCGGATCGAATAGAACGCATTATCATAGATGAGATTGTTTTTTCTGCTGATAGAGGATTCCAATGATTTTTTATCAAATGGCAAGACCATCCAGACTCAGATGCTACTTGGATTCTCAAAGAAGAATTGCATCGTATTGATCCTGATATCCTAGAAGTTTACTTTAATTCCTTACCAGAGTCGAGTTCTTTCCGATCAGGAGGAAACAATGGGAATCAAAAAATACACATACTTTAGAATGAAACGTCGTTGAGAAATCCTAATCCTAATTCTATTTTCGAAGAAGGGTTTATTTAGAATTTGGATTTTATTATTATTATTTTTTTAGGACTTTTACTTTTATTAGAATTCAACAATTAGACTTTTGTTAGGTTATAATTTGTATCTCAGTTTAAAGACTCCACCTATATGGAGAAAGATAGACCTGATTGATTAATTGAATTAATTCCAGAATTCAGGCTTGATTTTTGCTTTTCTCTTTCAATTTTTCTTTGTTTTTGTTATTGCTCGAGGTTCCACATCATCTATGCTTTGTTTGTGCATGATGTTACCATTCTAGTATTTTCTGCTTTCAGCAACTTATATAATATTGTTCACAGTAATAATGCCATCACTTTCACTGATTTTCTTTGTACTTGCTTGAAAACATGTTGAAAACATGTACTTCTTACCATATATTTTGATTCCAGAGTTTCACTTCACATATTTAATATTTTCAACACAAGTTCTATGTACTGGCTTACTAATAGATTATGACAATGTTTCTTATTGTGTTGGCGCTGTGTCATGCTACCGCTCGGCATTCACTGGCCCAGATGGATGTGTGCTTGGAAACATGCATTTGCATGCTGCCTGCTTTGTGTTGGCCTAGGCCTGCAAAGTATGGTCAGGTCTGTGCCAGCATGTATTTTGATCCTTGTATGACATATGCTACATGGTCTGGTGGTAGAAAATCCCCCTCCTATGAGAGTCTGCAATTGCATGCAGGAATATTGAGTTCTTTTAGAAAGAGAGTTAATATTTAAGCCAAAATTTGTTCCTGCACATTTTTGTAGATTGTCTTTAACAAATACATAATTGAATAAAAAAGCCTAATTTTTTTTCTTGTAATAGATGATGCTAGAGTAATTAAACCAAGGGAAGCAAACTCCATGGAAGTTCTGGAAGGAGGTAAATTTGTGTTTATATTAATTAAAACTTGGAAGATACATTTTGGGCTGTACATTAATTCCAAAAACTGTATAGGAAGAACACAATCACTAGTCATGACTTGGGAAAGGAGGGAAAAATTTCATAGTTATGAAGGTCCCACAAGCAGTAATTCTTGTGAAAACGTATCTGCTGCTAGCATTAATTTGACTTGGGTATGGCATTCATCCTTAATGTTTTGATTTTTTAATGTGACGATTCTTCTTCTAACAGCCTCTCTACAGAATAAGATTTTGAATCTTGTATATACTAAACACCCAGTAGGAAAATCTTAAGTTTTATACAAGTAATTCAAGGTTTACTTCACTTTATAAATATAAATAATTTCATGGTTTTCATTCTTTTCTTTTTTGGTTTTTGTAATGTTATTTATTCATGTACATTTTTTCAAGAATAAAATAATGTTATAGATTGTCTTCATTTCTCTAGTAATAAATTGTTGCCTTGGATTGTATCTTTGAATCTTCCTTAGTTTTCTATTATTTGGTAAAACCTATATTTATAGAAAAAAAGCATATTTTCAAAAGAAAAAGGGGAAATTTTAGTCATTTACTTAGTTAAAAAAAAAAAAATTGTGATGTAGAAAATTAAAACTAGGTCTGTTACTGGTTTCCCTCCTTTCTTTAGTTATAGATATTGTTTGCTATTGCTGCACTTCAAGAAGCATTGGGTGTTCCTACTCTTGCATAAAAAGGAATAAGATAGTTGGCATAATATACCTTATTATTAGGGGAACACTTTTACTTTGCTAGGGAGTTGGAGAGTCCAACTTAGGAGGACTTGATAGTCAGAATTGACAGAATCTTACATCACTAGGTTTCCAGCCCAAAGACATATCATTCTGTCCTTCTCACACTATTTGCTTGATGTGGGATTAATCATGACATGCGATTTTCTAGAACCTCCCCTTTGCATTTGCTCTTATAATGTTGACTTCTGCTCGACTTTTATCCACCGCTAACAAGCCTTGCATCTTATTACTCTTTTCGAGTGCACATGTTACTGTTTTAGCCAATGCTTCATTACTTGGCTCACTTTTGCAATGCAATGCTACTCTCGAAGAGCCATGCTTCACTTCATTCTTACAAGAGTTCACTTTTTGGGAACCATGGCTGTTTTCCAGGCTGTTTCATGAGTCACCACATTACCACACCATTGAGAGCTTGCCCTCTAACCTAGCACCTTGTTCCATTGGGAGTCCATTGCACTATGGCCACTATGATACCATGTCTCCAGTTTAAGAGCCCACATGTCACCATTCTTCATGAGAGCTGCCAATACAATACTTTTGCCTCTTGGTTAATTGCCAAAGATTTTAACATCTGCTACACAGTTCTTTTGCTCATGCTATAGGCATACTCATCTGATGTGACTATAGTCCTAATGACATTAGCACCCATCTTGCTCTCATCTCTAGACTTGGATCTTGATTATGTAATGCCAGGTCCTTTCTCTTGGGATCTTCCTCTAACCACCATCCCATTAATAGTACCCCCCTTGAATGGTTTTCCCACGTGCCTCCACATTGAGCAATATTGGTATCATCGAGTCCATATTGAGGGTTGTTGGCTTGTTGCACCATTGAAGTTCATAATTACACCATCCCATGATACATGTAATTGAACTAAGGAATATAGCGACTTTATCCTTGTTACTGGTCATGACCTCAACTATCAGTAACTAGCTAATCGTACTGATTCAGGTGCTTTTGCAGTGAAATGCCCTCCTGGCTCATTTGCTATCATTTTTCTATTATTTATTTAGCTATTCATAGGATTATAACATTATATCCTGTTATATTTTGATCTATGTGTACCATAAACAGTGGATGGGGAGTGGAATGAGATGTGGCAGCATGGCGTAACAAGACACTAATGCCGTTGGTTCTCATCATGTGCCTCCCATCCTCTGCAACCCCACCATCCTGCAGCATATTGTGGTTGCAATATGTGGCGATGTAAACTGGTTCCTACATGAGAAGGTTAGGCATTCATGTGGCTGTCTCAAGCTTTACATTTTGTATTTTGTTCAATGTGTGTCCATGTTGCTAGTTCAATTAACTCTCTCAAAATATGGATCCAAAAATTTACCTTTTTGTTGTTTTATGACGAATAGTGATTTTCTTTGTATATATCCAATGTCTATCCCCTTTTCTTATTTTGTAGGTAGATATGCTTTTAGAGTCTCTTCTTACTACTTGATGATTTGGCTGTTATCTTCAATGAGCACATGCTGACTGCTGCATTCTTATGTGTAATAATTTGCTCATTATTTCAATGTTGTAAACAGAGGGGCCGCATTTCGTCAGCCGGACAGGAAACCTTATCTGCTAGTGATGAGGATGCTATTGCTGTTTTGATGGAACAGCACAAACAGTTCCTAACTTCTGCTCGGTCTCGGTTAACAAAATTGCAGGTGATTTATATGTTGAATCAGTTGATAATTTTCAGTTAGGCAGAACTTGATAACAAAAATCGTAATAGTAACCTGCACAAAAAGCTTCTTCCCATCAATATATAGCTGACTTTTGAGAATGGATTGTAATTATCTCAACTAGAGGGTTTTAGAATTGACTCCAAAGTCCAACCTATGCCATGAAGCAATGAGCAAGGCAACTGTGCCGAAGGGACAGGCCTCCCATAAAATCTAGAAGGTCTAATGGTAGGAAGGGAACTTAGCTTATCAATTATGCAATACAATCTCTTTAACCAAGGAATAGTCCGTCTAGATGCCCTGTACTTGGAAACAATCTTGATGATAAGGGAAAAATGCAGTTTTTAATGTACAGTATCATATTCCTTTTTGGAGCTGATATATGGAATCACATTCATTTCTCGGGAGAATATTATGAGCCTAAAAATTAGATTTAAACATGATCCAACAAAGAGGGAAACAATCAATTTTTATGTGACAAAGAACATAGCCAACCAAGGTTCGCCATTTTGATTCGGGATCCTGTACCTTTACCATCCTATTACAGTGTCAACATACAATTTGGTACGTTACAAGATAGCGTACCGAGTGTTAGTGTGATACAAGATAGCATACTAGTACAAGGCCAGTATGGTATGGTATGCCGCATACCAAACGGTATGGCAAACCATGTAGTTAACAAAACTTATTCCATATTTTCAACTTCACTTTTTTAAACCATTTAGTTTTCTATGTTTGTTAAGGGATGTGCTCATGGAGATATTAATTATAATCATCTATTAGTGAACTTTCCGATGTTCAAACTACTGTCATATGATTTCTGAAAATAAATTGATGTCTTACTTCAAATGCAGTAGCGCGGGGTTCTAATTTTAGAGTACTTGTTAGTACCACAATTGTTTTATTCAATTTAGAGTTGAGATAATATTTTTGTTCCCTAGGTCGATTATTCATCGTTAAGCATTCTTTAATTGTCAAGTAATTTATTAGATTATACGTTCATCATTAAACAAATAATACATTTGGAATCACATAGTTTGTGATAGTTTTTTCTCTACTTTCTAGATATTTAACTTGCTGTTTTGTTTGAAGCAAGTTGATTTAGAAATTCTTGAATTCTTCCTTTCAACTTGGTTTGAAGGCAAGTTTTTAAGTCCCAGTGGGACCTAGGGTATCCTAGCCATCCTGTCCCATTCCTATGAGAAAATGGGATCAGGATGGGGTTGGGACTCCGAAACACATTCATGTGGGGAGAGAAGGGAAAAAAAAGGAAAGAATGAAAAGAAGGACGAAGACAAAGAAGTGAAAGGAAAGAAGAAAAAAAGAAGAAAAAAGGCAAAAAAAAGGGAAGGGTGAAGAAAAGGAAAACAAGGAAAGAAGTAAGAAAGGAAAAGAAAGAAGAAGAAAAGAAAAAAGAAATAAAGGGAGAAAAACTTGAAAGAAAAAGGAAAGGAAAGAAAGAAAGGTAAAAGAAAAAAAAGAAAGGAAGCAAAAGAAAGAAGAAAAAGAAAGAAAGAAAGGAACGAGGGAGAGATGGAAGATATCTATCGAGATGCATAATCGGAACCACTGCGGAGATGGGGTGGGATGGTGACGCATCCCATTCAATAGAAAAATTGGGACACCTCTATCCAACAAGATTTAAAACTTTATTTGAAGGTTTTGAATATCAATGCTGAATCCTATACCATTTTTCTGTTGGAACAGTATAGTATTGGTATGGTGCTGTTACTGACCATACGTATCAAAACTGAAAGCATTAAAAATAATTTAAAAAAATACTGATCAGTATGTCATGTTGATATGCATCGATCTGCACCAGAATGGACCGATATGACCGGTACATGCCGGTGCAGATTGTTTTGGTGTCTTGATACCAGTTGCTGATTTCACATTGTAACATACAACACTGACAATATCATCCCATTTTGGAAGTTTTTGCATCCATGGTTTGAAGTGAGAACCTAAGAGGTCATTGGCAACTAGGGTGGAGCCAAGATTAATTCTCAAGGGGGGTAGGCTACATTTGAAAGAAAGCTATCATCATTATACTAGTTCATTGTCATACACACTGAGGGCTATGGTGTTGTTTTAATGGTTAATTAAAAGTTTCAAATTTTCAGTCTTGTTTCTCTGTTCCCTTCATTTTCTCAATATCCCTTTCCCTTGAAGTGCTTTTAATTCTGTTTAAGATGTTAGATTGAAATATTGAAAATTCTAGATATGATAAAGGAATATGCATTGATATTATGTTTGTTTGACATATATGGACACAAACTACAATCAAGACCAAAGTCACACACACACACATATATATATATTAAAATATATAGTTGGAGTACTTACTTTCCTTGACAAATATCAGGAAAGTTTTGAGATTTATGTCCAATGGAACCTTAGGGCAAATGCTCCATGAGCAGGCATGTGAATGGAAGTTCTTTGTAACAGCAAGTCTGTCAACGGGGCATTTATTCACCTTTTGCTGATAGCAAGATGATATGTCATCTTTACCCTTAACATAGTTAGCCTGCATGGACAGTAACTAATATTGTTGATGGTATGCAAGCTGTCACAGCCATCATGTTAGTGACAGGAAGAACTCAGGTTTTTGGTTGGATGTTTGATCAGCTTCCTGTGGTGCTTTTTCAGAATTAAATTAGTTGCTGATTTAAAAGAAGAGGATCTGTGTCTAAGAAACTTGGCAGCTGAGTAGGAAAGCCATTTATGGAACTGCATGAAAATATATGACATTTTCATGTCCTTCTAAGTCAACTATCAACCACTATTGTCAAAAGGACATCCCTAAAACATAACTTTAGTTAATATATCAGATGACTGCTTGAGTGATGATGGCAAGGGAACTTGAAGGCTGTTGTTTTTCTGCAGAGTTGCCATTAGTACACGAGATTGTGAGGAAGGACTAATTATAGCACCATATTGTAGCTGTTGCAGGAAAGTACTGGTCCTGCAGCTATATGTGCAACTTTCATGGAGATACCCAACCCATCAATCTTCTTGATATTGGTGGCTTGTTAGCCTGAATTATGTCCCAGGTTTTAATGTTGTACTTGGATCTTGGATAGTGCCTTTTCTTCAGTACACCTTGGACAAATATATTGTTAATTGCTTACAATCATGTTAACCCCTGGTTTCCTTTGGAGCACCCATGTCAGTGCAACACGGTACAAGAATACAAGTTTGCAGACATGGAACGTGAAAGAGGATATAGAGAGGGAAAGAGAAGACAGAAAGCAAGGATCATATAATTGTTAGGAATTAAAGTGATCTAACACATACCACAATGACCCAGTGGTCCCAATCCATATTCTGAGTATTTGGGATTAGCGCGATCTAACAGTTATACACTAGCATCCAACCCTACTGGCTGAGTCAATCTAGCTTAATCGCTGCTCATGCCATTAGGTACTTATTGACAGTAATAATTTAATAATTACTTCTATCTGGATATTTTTCATACTCCAGTTTGCTCTTCTCATTTCTTTGTTAGTATGTGATAGATATCTCATACCTTCTTGATTGTTGACTCTCCGTCTTTTGAGATACTTGCATGCGATGTTCTTTTTATTTTATTTGTTTCATCATCATTGAAATCTAAACCTTATGAGCAGGGTTTTAAATCCTATGGTATGGAGGGGTCCTGATTTCTCCATGGAATGGACCGCCTTGTTATCCCACCCCATATCGGCGGTGGTCCTGATCATGTATCCTAGTATATATCTTCCATTTCTCTCCCCCATTTTTCTTTCTTTTTTTCTTTTTCTTTCTTCCTTTTGTCCTTTCTTTCTTTTTCTTCTACCTTCCTAGATTTCCTTTCAATTTTTTTTCTTTCTTTTTCTTATCCCTTCTTTTATTTATTTTTTCTTTTTTTTTTGCTTCTTTCTCTTTCCTTTCTTCCTTTTTTTTCCTTCCTTTCTTTTTCTTCTCCCTTTCTTTCTTTTCTTTCCGTTCTTCTTCTTTCTTTTCACTTTTTCCTTTTCTTCATCTTTCTTTCCTTCCTTTCTTTTCTCCTTTTTCTTCACTCCTCATGTGGATGGGTGTTAGAATCCCAACCCTATCCTGGTCCTGTTTTCTCATAGAAATGAAATAGGACAGTCGGGATGACTTCTGTCTTGCCAGGACTTAAAACCTTGCTGATGAGCTTAACTATCTTAGAATTTGCCATTGCTTTACTATTTCACATGTTTCTGTCTTTACTTCTAAACTAGTTGGGACTAGGCATCATTTCCAATCTACATTTTTTTTTTTGGTACCAAATATAGTAAAGAAATATCTATTTGAGTGCATATATTTCCTGGCATGAAAAAGTACAATAACTGCATGCCAGCTGCCAGTATGCTGGCTGGCTTCTCTGTCACGTTGTTCAGTAGTACTAACTGGTATTTACATAATCAGGGCTTTCTAAAGCTCCTGTTATTAGCTTGTCATTCACATTGATTCAGATAATGCAGTCTAAGATCTTCCATAGAATATGATGGAGATGAAGTTTCGCATTTTAAGTGATTCACATAATTTGATAGCTTGTTCTATAAGCTGACAAAATTGGTAGGTTACCTGTATAAGTCTATTTAGCAATTGCAAAGATCATTTGTAATCTATTTTCCATTTTATTTATTTCCAAGGATTACTTCTAAATTGATGATATTGGTTTCAAAACATTGAAATAAGAACTGTTAATTTGCTGTGCAAACTTCAAATACATATAGAAATCCATAGTTTTAATGAATTTGTACCTTAGTAACCATCTTTGTGAGGAGCACTGTCTCCTTTGCTCTCATTCTCATTCTGTCGTCTTTCATATTCCCGCCAATATTTCTAGTCACCCAACCCATGTATAACCTGCAGGTTGTTCGCCAGCTTTGGGACAGGAATGATCTCAAAGGTGTCATTAATGCAATGGAGAAGATGTCTGATTGTGCTGTAGGTATTCTGTGGAGGTTTTCAGCTTTACTGGTTCAATAAGAGCCCATACTAACATTATGTCATACTGCAGGTCTCTGCTGATGTGCTCAGCTTTCTGATGGAAAAAAGTGATCCTGTTACGCTAGATCATTGTACTTGTCTCTGACCACTCCTTACAAGCCTTTTGGAGAGCAAAATTGATAGGTAATTTTGTTTTAGATTTTGTGTAGAGACTAATTAATTTTTCCTTTCATCTGATAGGAGGCTTCATGACATGATTTACATTGAAGAAAACGGCATACTCCTGCTTTGATCTGAAAAACTCTAATAGCAACCCCATCCCCCTTCTCCCTGCATCTTGTTCACTTTTCTTTTCTTTTCTTTTTCTTTTATTCTTTTTTTTCAAGTGAAGGTATTTCTTTTTTTTTTTTTTTCAGGTGAAGGTTTCCAAAATTTAATCTTGAATTTTGAGTCTTTCCTCTTGAGTTATCAGACGATCAAAACCCTATTAATTGATATGCCATCATAAAAAATAAAAATTGATAGATGCCAACCAATGTGTTTTTTCCTGTCTTGAAATTCATTTTCTTGTTTCTGCTTGCCATACTTCTGCTACTTTGCTCTTTGATGTTGCTCACTGAATGGAACCCATCTTTGTCTGCAAGAACGATAGACAGAGATGGTGTCAGTTCCTTATTTATGTTTTACAACCCTTGGCCGTTTCAAATTTTAGCATATAACTTCCATATTTTCTCCTTTCACATATTCAGCTCAATATAAAGTACAAACTTATCTCTGTTGACCATATTTCAATATAGTAATAGTTGTTTGGCAAGCCATGACCATTTAACATGAAGCATGTATAATCCTGCAAGCTCGCTATCTTAAATTAACAGATACACGAGTATTTCTTTGGAGATGCTGCTGAAGCTCATCAAAATATTCGGTCCTGTAATGTTGGGGTCGACCTTCAAGCCGAGGAGAGGTGCTTCTCTAACTGAATATTTTTACTTGTTGCAATTAGTCTGCTGCTAGTAAATTTGTCTAATCCAACTTCTGCTCCATGCCAGGCTGGAAAAAATGTAATTTATGTTTTATTGACCTTGAAAAGATCAAACATATTCTCCCTTATCTCACAAGGTGAGCCATCATTGTGGCTGTTAAATACTTTCTTGATCTCTTTTTCCCCGACAGCCTTGAATATATATATATATATATATATATATATATATATATATATATATATATATATATATATATTCCCGTAGAAATTCAGTGCTTTTTATTGAGAAGTATATGCTAATCGGTAGCAACATGTAGGAATGGATGGGTTACGGTTCATGATTTTCTTTTTCCTTTTCGTCGCAGAGTCTGCATATGAGCTGAACCTCACACTTCAAGAAGTGCTGAGAGTGACTGACTGATATAATCATACATTGATGGTTACGGCGCACATTCTTTTGTTCCTCCTGTATACCACACTGTACATATAACTACTGCCAGAGAAGCATGTTCTTGCAAGAGAGGTACGGTTCCCCGTCAACTTCAACCATGACTCCAAATACTTCAGCCGTGGTGGTCGAGGATTATCTTACATACGGCATCATACCCAGAACAAATGAAGTACAAACCAGAAAAGGACACGTCATGCAATAACATGTGAAATGCTGACCACAAGATGGAGAGGGCCCTCGACATGTCCTTTTTAAATGTTAGCAACGTGTTATTGAAAGCATATATTTTACGGAGGTTTGTAATGATTTATTTGCATTAGAGCACGCGCTTGGTCCAATTCAATATTGAATTATTTATTTCTCCTCGGTATGTGCGTGTGTTGCTCCGTGTTCATGTCACCACCCGAACTTGGGTGATAGATGCCGACGGAAGATGTTCTTCATTTTGCTGTTGACAAGTGTCATTCTCCGAGTATCATGAAGAGGAAATTTAGGGAGCCATCCTATCTCTCCCATACGTTCCACATCTTTGCCGACCACTTCCATCCTTCATAGGACACCGAAGACGTATGTCTCCTTCCTTACCATCCTCGAGCAGTTGCAAAGTCCATGCCTGCGCTCCTATCCCGAAGTCCCCCATCTCTCTGAGAAAGGTATGCCCATGGAATATGAGGGAGTAAAGGCAACATTCTAAGGTGACCCTATGAGGGAGCACGATAAATATCGTCGGGAGTTGTTTTTCTTAACAAGTTTCTATATTGTTGGTTAATTTTTGTTTTATCTATGTCTTCTCAAGCGTGGATCAATGGTTCTGCTTTAAACACAACAAAATCGTTCACTTGGAAGAAGGTGACGGAAAAGAGGGAGAGTAGTCTTGGGATGGAGTGTCATTTTTTGTTTCCAAGAGACGGATAGGGGAAGCCAGTTTCGGTCAATAGCCATCCTTGCATTAGTCGATGTCAATCCTGCAGGGAGGAAGGGCATACGAAGCATTCCCAACTTTCTTAAGTGTTGGTGCAGAAATTGGTCGTCGTCGGAATCAGTTGGAGCAGAGGTCGACGAGGTCACCGTCGGATACCTGTAAAATAAAGTTTCATCCGGAGCCGATGGGGGTGGTTCCGACAGGACCCTCCGATGATCGAGTCAGCTCTAACCAACAGGAATGGAGTGCTCGGGAATGAGTTCCGCAGAGCTTAGAGAAGGAGAGGAGAGCTTAGAGTCTAGAGTTAGCATATCTGGAGGGTCCTTTTTATAGGCAGAGCTTGATGGTGATAGCTATAGCCGCGTGGTGGTGGGCCGCTCGAGATCCGGCGGAGTCAGTCTCGAGGGAAGGCACCATCTGCAGCGCCGCCTACAATGGGTTGATGGTGATAGCCATCGCCACCTGGTAGCGGATCGCTGTCGTCTGTAGCGGACTGATAGTGACAACTGCAGCTATCTTGATACTGAGCCACTCGGAGCCGAATGAAGGGTTGAAGAGCTTTGATGTGTACCTATTTTGGAGGAGTTCGGACTTCCGAAGGAAATATGGCTGGAGAGGATCGTCCGGAAGGAACAATAGCTGAAGGAGCTCGGAAGGAGTTCGGCTTCCGTAGGGGTTCGTCTGAATGAGGGATCCAGGAATCCGACCGAAGGAGGTGTCTGGGAGGAGTCCGACTCTTAGAGAAGTCTGGTCGAGGGGATGTCTGGGAGGAGTCCGACCAAAGTTCGGCTGCTGAGGAGTTTGGCCGCTGAGGAGTTAGGCCGAGGGACGATCACTGAGGAGTTCGATCGAGAAACAACCGCTGAGGAGTTCGATCGAGAGACGACCGCCGAGGAGTTCGATCAGGAGATGACTGCTGAGAAGTTCGATCGAGGGACAGCCGCTAAGGAGTTCGATCAAGGGATGACCGCTGAGGAGATTGACCGAGAGATGACCGCTGAGAAGTTCGATCGGGAGATGACCGCTGAGGAGTTTGACTAAGATTCGTCCGCTGAAACCCTTCCGTGACTACCAATTGTGCCAGCCTGAGCATCGGACTAGACTTCGGTAGGAGCGGGGTTCATCCCCAACAATAATCCCCCCACTTCTGAGTTCAAAATTTGAAGGAAGAAAGTATCGAAACAAACGACCGCCGAAGTCCTTTTCCGGGCTCTGCATTTGTTTGAAGTGAAAACTTGGGAAGATCTCTTCTTCAGCCGAGGTTGAAGTTGATCCCATCTTTGGTGGCCGAGATCGGAGATTGAGCTCCTCAGGGGCAATATTATCTCCCACAGTCGAGGTTACCTCGGGGGAGATCTTATCTCTTGCGACCGAGTTTGCCCCGAGAGAGATTTTATCTCCTACAGCCGAGGTTGCCTCAGGGGAGATCTTATCTCCTGCAGCCGAGGTTATCCCGGGGAAGATCTTATCTTCTGCAGCCGAGGTTGGTGCGGACGCTCGCGGGAGATCTTATCTCCTGCAGCCGAGATTGCCTCGGAGGAGATCTTATCTCCTACGGTCGAATTTGCTCTGGGGAATCTTATCTCCTACAACTGAGGTTATCCCGGGAGAGATCTTATCTCCTACAGCCGAGGTTGGTGCGGACGGTGGGGAGATCTTATCTCCTGCGATCGATATTGCCTCGGGGGAGATCTTATCTCCTGCGGTCGAGTTTGCCCCAGGAGGATTCTTATCTCCTGCAGTCGAGGTTTGCCTTGGGGAGATCTTATCTTCTGCAGTCGAGGTTATCCCGGGGGAGATCTTTCCCCTGCTGTCGAGGTTGGTGCGGACGCTCGAGAGAGATCTTATCTCCTGCAGCCGAGGTTACCTCGGAGGAGATCTTATCTCCTGCGGTCGAGTTTGCTCCGAGGGAGATCTTATCTCCTACAACCGAGATTGGTGTGGGCGCTCGAGGAGATCTTTATCTCCTGCAGTTGAGGTTACCTCGGGGGAGATCTTATCTCCTGCGGTCGAGTTTGCCTCGGAAGAGATCTTATCTTCTACGGTCGAGTTTGCCTCGGGAGAGATCTATCTCCTGCAGTCGAGGTTTGCCTTGGGGAGATCTTATCTCCTGCAGTCGAGGTTACCCTGAGGGAGATCTTATCTCCTGCAGCCGAGGTTGGTGTGGACGCTCGGGAGAGATTTTATCTCCTGCAGTCGAGGTTACCTCAGGAGAGATCTTATCTCTTGCGATCGAGTTCTGCCTCAAGAGAGATCTTATCTCCTGCGGTCGAGTTTGCCCCGAAGGAGATCTTATCTCCTACAGCGAGGCTACCCTGAGGGAGATCTTATCTCCTGCAGCCGAGGCTACCGGTGGGGAATCTTATCTCCTGCAGCCGAGATTGGTGCGGACGCTCGGGAGAGATCTTATCTCCTGTAGCCGAGGTTGCCTCGGAGGAGATCTTATTTTCTGCGATCAAGTTTACCCCGGGGGAGATCTTATCTCCTGCAATCGAGGTTGGTGCGGACGCTCGGGGAGATCTTATTTCTGCAGTCGAGGTTGCCTCAGAAAAGATCTAATCTCCTGCAGTCGAGGTTACCTCGGGGAAGATCTATCTCCTACAGTCGAGGTTGGTGCGGACACTCGGGAGAGATCTTATCTCCTACAGCCGAGGTTGCCTCGGGGGAGATCTTATCTCCTACGGTCGAGTTTGCCTCGGAAGAGATCTTATCTCCTGCAGCAAGAGGTTGTGCGGGCGCTCGGAGGAGATCTTATCTCCTGCAGTCGAGGTTGCCTCGGGGAGAGATCTTATCTCCTACGGTCGAGTTTGCCCCGGGGAGATCTTATCTCCTGCAGCCGAGGTTATCCTGGAGGAGATCTTATCTCCTGCAGCCGAGATTGGTGCGGACGCTCGGGAGAGATCTTATCTCCTGCAGTCGAGATTGTCTCGGAGGAGATCTTATCTTCTGCGGTTGAGTTTGCCTCGGAGAGATCTTATCTCCTACAGTCGAGTTTGCCCCGGGAGAGATCTTATCTCCTGCAGTTGAGGTTACCTTGGGGGAGATCTTATCTCCTACAGTCGAGGTTACCTCGAGAGAGATCTTATCTCCTACAGTCGAGGTTGGTGCAGGCGCTCGGAGGAGATCTTTTCTTCCGCAGTCAGGTTGCCTCGGAGGAGATCTTATCTCCTACGGTCGAGTTTGCCTCGAGGGAGATCTTATCTCCTACAACCGAGGTTACCTTAGGGAAGATCTTATCTCCTACAGTCGAGGTTGGTGCAGACGCTCGGAGAGATCTTATCTCCTGCAGCTGAGGTTGTCTCAAGGGAGATCTTATCTACTGTGATCGAGTTTGCCTCGGGGGAGATCTTATCTCCTGCGGTCGAGGTTGTCTCGGAGGAGATCTTATCTCCTACCGTCGAGGTTATCCCAAGAAAGATCTTATCTCCTGCAGTCGAGGTTGGTGCGGACACTCGGGGGAAGATCTTATCTCCTACAACCAAGGTTGCCTCGGGGGAGATCTTATCTCCTGCGGTCGAGTTTACCCCAGGGAGATCTTATCTCCTATAGCTGAGATTGGTACGGGCACTCAGGGGAGAATCTTATCTCTTGCAGTCGAGGTTGCCTCGGGGGAGATCTTATCTCCTACGATCGAGTTTGTCCTGAGGGATATCTTATCTCCTGCAGCCGAGGTTACCTCGAGAGAGATCTTATCTCCTACAGTCGAGGTTACCCGGAGGAGATCTTATCTCCTGTAGTCGAGGTTGGTGCGGGACGCTCGGGAGAGATCTTATCTACTGCAGTCAAGGTTGCCTTGGGGAAGATCTTATCTCCTACGGTCGAGTTTGCCTCGGAGGAGATCTTATCTCCTACAGTCGAGGTTATCATGGGGGAGATCTTATCTCCTACAGTCGAGGTTGGTGCGGACGCTCGAGGGAGATCTTATTTTCTACAGCCAAGGTTGCCTCGGGGGAGATCTTATCTCCTGCAGCCGAGTTTGCCCCGGAGGAGATCTTATCTCCTACAGCCGAGGTTGGTGCGGACGCTCGGAGGAGATCTTATCTCCTGCAGTCGAGGTTGCCTCGAAAGAGATCTTATTTTCTACGATCGAGTTTGTCCCAGGGGAGATCTTATCTCCTGCAGCTGAGGTTGGTGCGGGTGCTCAGGAGAGATCTTATCTCTTGCTCGTGTTAGAACGAGGTTCTTCTCCAATTTCTAACACGAAAACTATCGACTGTTTCATCCCTATCATCACATAGTTTTTGCATCAGAGAATAATAATACGGAGGTGAAGCAGCTTTACTGAAGCGAGATTATTGGTAATACATCATCAGATTTTCTGAGTTCCAAGGTCGTGGAAGCGTCATCCCTCCGAACTTCTTCAGATGATAAGTATCGGACCGGATGACCTCCACCACTTCATACGGGTCTTTCCAATTAGGGACGAGCTTTCTCTGACTCTGAGGCTGAGAGACAGTGGCTCACCGGAGCACTAAGTCTTCCACTCTAAACATCTTGTTTCTAACTCTGGAGTTGTAGTACCGAGCCATCTTCTGTCTGTAGGCTGCCATCCGAATGCGGACTTCGTTTCTTTTTTCTTCCAGCAGGTCGAGGTCGACTCTGAGGTCCTGGAGGTTGTGCTGCTTGTTGAAGCCCACGACTCGTGCAGTCGAAAGCTTGAGCTCGATCGGGATAACTACCTCCGTATCGAAGGCCAAGATGAAGGATGTTTCTCCAATCGGTACCCTCTGTGTAGTTCGGTATGCCTAGAGAATATGGTAGAGTTCGTCCACCCAAGCCTCCTTTATCCTGTCGAGCCTCGCTTTGATACCTTATAGTAGGATCCGATTGGTCACCTCAGCTTCCCCATTGGCTTGTGGGTGAGCCACCGATGTAAAGCGGTGGAAGATGTTTAGTCCTTCATAGAACTCGACGAACCTTGTCCAGACAAACTGTCGTCCATTATCGATTATAAGAATTCAGAGCAGACCGAACCAACAGACTAGTGACTTTCAGACGAAGTCCTGCACCTTGGCCTCGGTAATCTTCGCTAGTGGTTCGGCTTCGACCCACTTGATGAAATAGTCGATCGTGACTAGGAGAAACTTTCGCTGTCTGGACACCATCGAAAAAGGGTCGAGTATATCCATTCTTCACTGTGCAAATGGCCAAGGTGCACTTAGTGGAGCAAGTTCGGATGCTGGCTGTCTTTGTACGCTGGCGTTCTTCTGATAGCGGTCGTACTTTCTCACATATTCGACGGAATCATGAAATAGAGTCAGCCAGTAGTACCCTTGCCAAAGTAGTTTTTACGACAGGGACTTGGCTCCTATGTGACCTCCGTAAAGCCCTTCGTGCACCTCCCATAGTGCGAGATTGGTCTCCGAAGGTCAGAGACATCTCAACAGTGGGAGGAAGTATGACCTCTTATACAATCTTTCTTCACGTAAAACGTAATAAGAGGTCTGATTTCTGAGCTTCCGAGCTTCTTTCGGATCGTGAGGAAGGACCCCCTTCTTGAGGTAAGCGACCAATGGGTCGATCCAGCTTGGCTCAAATTCCATCTGCAGGACGATCTAAGGTTCCTCTGGGGTTGGGCACTTCAGAGTCTCCAAAAATACTTCTTTGGACAGTTCGGCCGAAGCTGAAGTGGCCAACTTGGAGAGAAGATCGGCTCTTGCATTTTCCACCCTTGGAATATGTTGAATGCCAAAACTGTCGAAGGTTGGAGTCAAATCCCTCACTTTTCCAAGGTATCTCACCATGCTTCCATCCTGCACTTCGTAGCTGCCACTGACTTGGCCGACCATCAGCTGAGAATCACTGTAGACTTGAAGTCGATCTACTTTTAATTTCCTTACTATTTTTAATCCAGCAATCAATGCTTCATATTCGGCCCCATTGTTGGTCATGGGAAACTTGAAGCACAGCACGTATTCAGCGATGACTCCCTCGGGGCTGACCAAGACCAGCCCCGCACCAGCTTCAGCGAAGTTGGACGAACCATCCACGTGCAGAGCCTAGGAGCCATCGGGAAGGTCGGCGCTTTCCTCAGAGAGGTTCGGCTGCGATAGCTCAGCTTTGTCCAAGCTCGATCTCGCTTTGGTGCCGATCTCGCTTGGTTCAAGCTCGGCTTCGACTGGAATGGTGCATTCTAGCATAAAATTCACCAGTATCTAGGCCTTGATTGATGGCCTGGGCTGGTAGTTGATGTCGAACTCTATGAGCTCGATTGCCCATTTTGTGATTCTTTCGAAAGCGTCTGCTCAGTGAAGAACTACTTTTATTGGTTGGTCCATGAGGATCCTTACGGTATGCTCCTGAAAATAAGGTCAGAGGCTCCTAACAGTGATTAAAAGAGAGTAAGTTAGTTTTTTCAACCTAGGATACCTGATCTCCGCACCCCTCAGGATCCGGCTCACGTAGTAGATCGGTTGCTGCGTCTTCGCTTCTTCCTTGACCAGGACTGCCGCTAGGGCCATCGGAGAGATAGCTAGATACAGGAATAATTCTTCTTCGGATTCAGGCTTTGCCAGCAGTGGGGGTGAGCCAAGGTAGTTTTTAAGTTTTTCGAATACCTATTGGCACTCCATCGTCCAGCAAAAGTTCTTTGGTTGCCTGAGAACTTGGAAGAAGGGCATGCATCGTTCGATCGATCTTGAGATGAAGCGATTTAGGGATGCCACCTTCTCGGTCAGGCACTAAACTTTCTTGATCGTCTTCGAAGGGGTCATCTCCCAAATGGCTCAGATTTTCTCGAGATTTACTTCGATTCTACGTCTCGATACCATAAACCCCAAAAATTTCTCAGAGGTTACGCCAAAGGCGCACTTGATCAGATTCAACTTCATCTTATGCTTCCTGAGTGCACTGAAGATCTCTTTAAGGTCGGCGAGATGGTCTGTTCAAGCTCGACTTTTGATGAGCATATCATCTACGTACACTTTCATGTTGCGGTCGATCTGCTCCTTGAAGATCTTATTGATTAAACGTTGGTATGTTGTCCCTACGTTTTTAAGTCCAAAAGGCATGATCCTGTAACAATAAAGACCACAGTCAGTAATGAAGGCGGTCTTCTCTTCGTCCTCGGGCGCCATCCGTATCTGGTTATAACCAGAAAAAGACGTCCATAAAGGTGAGGAGCTCATGGCCCGAGGTCGCGTCCATCAGTTGATCAATCCTGGGTAGAGGTAGCTATCTTTCGGACAGGCCTTGTTCAGCTTTTTGAAGTCAACGCACATACTTCACTTGTTGTTCTCCTTTTTGACGAGGACCACGTTCGAGACCCAAGTCGGATAATTAACCTCCCAGATGAGTCCGACTTTGAGGAGCTTGTCCACTTCTTCGGCGATTGCTTTCTGCCTCTCCGAAGCGTGGTGGCGCATCTTTTCTTTCGTCGGTCGATGCCTCGGATCGACGGCCAGCCGATGTTCCATGATCTTGGCGTCAATCTCCAACATGTCCGCTAGGGTCCAGGTGAAGACGTCTGCGTTTCTCCTGAGGAAGGCGACGAGCTGCTCCCGAACCTCGCCTACCAAGTTGGAGTCGATCTACACCGCGTGCTCTGAGTTTTCATCATTTAAGGGCACAGAGATGAGGTCCTCCATAGGCTCACCCCGCTCCTCAGTGAGGTCATCGCGGACATCCAGTCCATCAACAAGATAAGGGTCGGACCATTTTTCCTCATGTAAGATGATAGAGTAGCAGTGCCTCGCCAGAGCCTGGTCTCCCCTGACCTCTCCGACCCCGCGACTTGTCGAAAACTTCATCTTCAAATAATATGTTGACACCACCGTCCGAAGTGTATTTAAATCAGATCGACCTAGAATGGCGTTATAGGCGGATGGAGTTCTCACGACTAGAAAATCGACCAACGCTTTGGCCAGTTTTGGGTGTTGCCCCACCACCACAGTCAAAGTTATTATGCCTTCGACTGGTATGGTGTTGCCAGTGAATCCTATCAACAGAGAATTCATAGGCCCCAAGCGGTCATTGGATAAGGATATTTTCGCTAAGGCTTCGTAAAACAATATGTCGGTCGAGCTTTCATTATCTACCAAAATGCGGCATACATCGTAGTCAACAATGTTCAAAGAAATTACAACCACGTCATTGTGCGAAAATTGGATTCCCTAACCGTCCGTCTTGGTAAAGGCCACGGGTTCCGCGATCCTCCGCCTCTTCACTAGTCCCTCGGATCCGCTGGCCTCCCCTTGTTGAAGTCCCCTCGAGATAGTATTGATGACATCGAGAGGCGGCCGATCTTCTTGGTTCTCCCTACTCGACGGTAATGCCCTCAGTCGACCCTCCCACTCTTCAGGCCGTCTCCATAGGAATCGATCGAGTTTACCTCGTCTGACGAGCTCTTCGATCTCGTCCTAGAGTTGGACGCACTCCTCAGTGTCGTGGTCGTGATCACGATGATAGAGATAGAACTTATTAGGATCACGCTTGCTAGGATGGAAATGCATCCTCTCCGACCTCGAAAGTTGTTCCCTGATTTTCATTAGCACTTGGATCTTCGGAGCATTAAGGGGGGCGTAGTTGTGAAATCTTCATCGAAGAGAACTTCGGTGCTGGGGAGAACCTCGGCGTGCCCTTCCATCGGAGCTTCCCCGCCTCAAGGTTCGAGGGGGAGTTCGGGCTCGCCTGCGATCGAAAGAAGTCCGAGAGCTCGGCCGAGCTTCACTCTACTTTCCTTCTTCGACGGGCCTGCCCGGTCTGTCGATTCGTCGCTTGTCGTTGGCTTCATCATCCTTGGCCTTGAAGGCCTCCTCTGCCCAAGCATACCCTTCGGCCCGAGCTAGCATGTCAGCAAAATCCCTAGGATACTTCTTTTCTAGGGAGTACAGCATGTCATTCATCTGAAGGCCGCCCTTGAGGGTGGCCATGGCGACTGATTGATCCAGGTTTTGGACTTTCAATGCGGCAGCGTTAACCAGGTGACATAAGCTTGGATGGGTTCTCCCTCCTTCTGTTTGATGGCCATCAAAGAATTCGAACCTCGACACGGTCGCCTACTACTGATGAAGTGGGCTACGAACTGTTGACTCATCTGATCAAACGATAAGATGGTACTCGATTTGAGTGCTGAGTACCAGTTTCTAACAGCTTTCTTAAGGGTAGAGAAAAAAGCCCGACATAAGATAGAGTTTGGCGCGCTATGGAGCAATATCGTTGTCCGAAAGACTTTCAAGTGGTCGATCGGATCGGTGGTCCCATCGTAACTCTTAAAATACGGAAGCTTGAAGTTTGGCAGGATCGATTCCTGCATAATTTTCTACAAAAAAGAAGGGTCAGTGCAAATATCATTACCACGTGAGGAGGGAGTGTGACGAAGTTCTTCGATTCGTCAGCTCATTTCTAAGAGCCTTTGATCCAAGAGATCTTCACGATCTCTGATCTTCAAGGTTTTCTGGTAGATTGGGTGCAAAGCTTCACCCTAAGTCGAGCCATGGTCCGAGCAAGGGCTCTCCCTCCTTTGCCTCCCCCTTCCGTGGATCGAAGGTCGGATAGCCCAAGTCGGTCGCTCCTGGACCAGACCACACGGCTCTGGAGAATTCCGCACCGGTTGAGCTGGTATGGAGCCTATTGGTGCATGGCCTGCACCGCCTGCACTACCTCCGTGAGACCACGAATCTATTGGATGAGCAGGTTGAACTGCCCCGCATCCACTGCGGCTATAGATGGAACCTGGGTTGCCGGGAATGGAGCGGGAGCGGATGGATCCGAATGGGATCGGATCGCAGAGGCCGTCGATCATCGGATCGAAGCTTTCTTGGGGGGCATTTTTTCTCGAAAAAGAATTCTAGAGAGAAAGAAGAGAGATCTTCAGAGAGAGAGAAATCATCGCCGAGCACTCCTTTAAGAATAAGAGAACCTCGGAGATTCGGGGCCCTCCTTCTAGCGCTAATTTGTTGGTATATAAACTGATCGTCGTCGAAATCAGTTAGAGCGAAGGCCGACGAGGTCGCCATCGAAAACTTGCAAAATAAAATCCTGTCCGGAGTCGGTGGGGGGTGGCTCCGACAGGATCCTCCGACGATCAAGTCAGCTCTGGCCAACAGGAATGTAGTGCTCAAAAATGAGTTCCGCAGAGCTTAGAGAAGGAGAGGAGAGCTTAAAGTCTAGAGTTAGCGTATCTGGAGGGTCTTTTTTAAAAACGGAGCTTGATGGTGACAACTGTAGCCACGTAGTGGTGGGCCGCTCAAGGTCCGACGAAGTCAGTTCCGGGCGAAGGCACCATCTGCAGCGCCGCCTGCAATGGATTGATGGTAACAGCTATCGCCGCTTGGTAGCGGATCGCTATCGCCTATAGCGGACTGATGGTGACGACTGCAGTTGTCTTGATACTGAGCCATTCGGGGCCAAATGAAGGGTTGAAGAACTTTGACGTATACACATTTCGGAGGAGTTCGAGCTTCCGAAGGGAATATGGTTGGAGAGGGTCGCCCAGAAGAAACAATAGCTGAAGGAGCCCGGAAGGAGTTCGACTTCCGTAGGGGTTCGTCTGAATGAGGAATCTAGGAATCCGACCGAATGAGGTGTCTGGGAGGAGTCCGGCTCTTGGAGAAGTCCGATCGAGGGGATGTCTGGGAGGAGTCCGACCAAAGTTCGGCTGTTAAAGAGTTTGGCCGCTGAGGAGTTCGACCGAGGGGTAACCGCTGAGGAGTTCGACCGAGAGACGACCGTTGAGGAGTTCGATCAAGGGATAGCCGCTGAGAAGTTCGGTCGGGAGACGACCACTGAGGAGTTCGACCGAGAGACGACCGCTGAGGAGTTCGATCGAGGGACAGCCGTTGAGGAGTTCGACCGAGGGACGACCGCTGAGGAGTTTGGCCGGGAGACGACCGCTGAGGAGTTCAGCTAAGGTTAATCCGCTGAAACCCTTCCGTGACTACCGGTTGCGCCAGCCTAAACATCGGCGGCGGAAGCGAGATCCATCCCCAACACTAAGAAAATGTATCGTTATCTTTTATGTTATTTACTCTGTTAAAGGAGCCATCTTTCCTCTTTCTTTGGGCCTTTTGTTGGATGCTAGAAAATTATGAAGAATTTGCACTCCCTAGTTGGAGCTCAATCTTAACCAATTAGATAAGCTTTATAGCCACCCACTAGCCTTGTAAATCAATTAACCCTTCAAAAATTCGGCATCAGTCATTGATGTTAGATTCACACATACAACGAAAAAAAATTCGTTAGATTCACATACAATGGAAAAAATTCGTTTCATTCTTCATAGAGTTGAGTGGGATTTCAATACGTCGTCTATAAGCAGCTTGTATGATGACGCTGGGCAATCTTTTATAATATGTAAGCACTTATTCATGAATGTTTTAATTTGTGACCATTAGAAACAGACCTCCATTTATATGCTACTGGAAAACTGTATGCCTCTTAGGGTTAACATGATTCATCAATTATGATTCATGAATTTTCCGTTGTATGACGCACCTATGAAAACTGTCTAATACGATTGCATATAGCCTGGACTGCAAAGACCCCTTTTACTGTTTAATCCATTTTCCTCCCCTGTAGCTCTGTAATGCTGCAAGGTTTAAACACAGAATTTTTGGACCTACACAAGAAACAATGACGGCACCACGCAACATGGTAAGGAAAGGAAACTTGTGCATCCCCAAGGCATCCTAAGCAAAAGATACTGCCCATCCGATGAAACTCAGCAACCAAGGCCCTCAGGAGAGACAAAATATAGACCAGAGCACCTAACCGAGCATGAATAAAGGGCTAAAATGGAAGTCCTCAAGGACAACATGTACTGGATGACAGCGTACACAAGCATAAAACCGTTTCCAAACCCACGTTTATTGTTGTGAGACCCGGCCCGGCCCAGGGCCTGTCCCGTTTGCCACGTGGGATCCGCATGTCGCGGATGCGTGGCTATCCGCCGGGGCAGCAGCCTGCAGCCCATCGCGAAGGAGGAAAAAACGGAACCCGTTCTCTCCCTCCCTCTGGCTTTCTCCCGTGCTCTCCTCCTTCCCCAGCGTCCCCTCTCTCGTTCTCCCTCTCTCCTCCTCTCTCTAGCACCCAAGCTCTTTCCTCTCCCCCATGTTTTTCCCCACCGTGCTTCCTGTTCGTCGCTGTGTGTGAGTTGATTGGAAAACAGGAAAACGGGAAAAAAAAAAAAAAAAAAGAAAGAAGGAAAACAGGATCTCTCTTCTTCTCTCCTTTTCTTTTCTTCTTTTCCATACAACAATTTTCTTCAATGAACATTCAGTATCTTAAGGGAGTCCTTGTCTCAGTCTTGTTTCTTACCTGACGCTATGAGGTAAAACATTCATCAATATATTTCTGATTTGTATCTCAAAATAACTCATAGTTCTACATCAATTGCTGCAGTTCCGCTTTTACAGCACTTACTCTTTGAAAAAATATTTATAATATTCTGTCTGAAAAATTAACATCCTGCATCCTAAAGTGGAATCTATGTTTCAAAATATTAAAAGCATAAATTGCAGCTTTCCGATTTCACTCATTCCTGACCAACTATTCTTATCACTTAACTGAGGTAACAAAAAAATTGGGACTATCAGACCCGATATACGAGGCAAAAATGAATGAAGGACAGTATGTTAAATTCTTTGTTGAGGTCGTTGTAAATAAAAAAATTTAAACCCGCGAAGTGATAAAAATAGTTGATCCTCTTTGGGAGGAATGAGTGAAGTCGGAAGAGCAAGTTTAAAACACAAATTTCACTTTAGGATGCGGGATGTTAATTTTTTGGACAGACTTTTCAAAGGGTAAATACTGAGTATAATGCCGTAAGATGGAATTGTGATAGATTGAGAAATATAAATGAAAAACATATCGATGAATGTTCTGCCTTATAGCATCAAGTAACAAGGCTAAGACAAGGACTCCTTACAGATACTGAATCTTTATCTAAAGAAAAATGATGTGTGAGGAGAAAAAAAAAGGAAACAAAAGGGTATGATTTATTATTGCTTAGAATAAATTTATAAATACTTGATAACTGGTCTGAGTTTATTTCAATACTAGCTTATATTGGAAGACTCAGTAGCAATTAGCTTTGAATGATATTATTGAGAACTTTCATAATTAGTTGAATATCTGGGTATATTTTGGGAAAAGATTTATGATAATATTCATGTATTTAAGGAATTAATAGTTGATCAAATATTCTTAATGAATTTGTTGTGTATCATATTTTTGACATAATCTAAATAGCTTTAATTACTTTCTGATCTAATCATACATGTAATTTATATATTATGAATAATTGATATATAAATTAAGATTTATAAATTGAACTAAATGATATTACATGCTATGATTAGATCAAACTTGTTTAATTATGATTATTGTAATTAAGATGCATGTATCATAACTATATCAAAATTTTATCAACTTGTATTAAAGTTGTTTTAAAGATATATTAAAAAAAAAAAAGGAAGATATGAATTATATATGGTTATCGATATATATATCACTTGATTCTTAGCTCCACTCTATTTATGTCGGGACTCAAGATCTCCATCATAGAGAAAAGCATGGACTTGAGATCCCCACCATGGGAAAAGCATAGACTTAAGATCTCCACCATAAAAAAAAATGTGGACCTGAGATTCCTAATCATATAGGATAGTTATGGTACTGCAATAGAAACTATAGAGATAAAAAAAAATGGGTACCTATATTTAATTATAATATTATGAAATGGAGTATATATTGGATCCTTATATTATTTATTGATTCCATATTATAAAGTTGCCACAAAATTGCATCTTAAATATCCTTAATTGAATAATTTTAATACTTTCACATTTTGTATGACATATTGGAATTGCATATCAATATGATTTAAATTTATTTTATTAAATATATCCGTTACTTACTAAGCTATGAAATTCATAAACCTTCATTCGTTATTTTCAGACTTCAAGATTTAATTTCGAGGCCATACCTTGGAATTTTGGAGCTTGCATATAGAAGGTGAGGCAGTCTGCGAAAGATTGTTAGTCCTCGAGAATAGTAAATATATAATGATATTATATAAAATTAAATAAATATTATAAATATTAAAATTAATATTGATCTTTACAATAGTTAGTTATTTTGTTTGCACCATGAGTATGCTATCTTTCATATTATATTAAAGTTTTGCAAAGTTAGATACCTTATATATCTACAAGGACAGTTTTCCGTAAATATACGGGGGGCTATTCATATTTTTGAATTTTATTTTGATTTAGATTCGGATTTGAGGTGCGACACAATCTCAGCTATCTGGGCTAGAATCATTAGGACCGGAGAACTTAGCTCTATTAGCTGATTGTTGCGATGCATGCAGGGCCAGTGGCGGGAGAGACATTGCCGGCAGTGGCGCTGGAACTCCCCTGCCGTCACTGTGATCAGCATAACCTCTTCCTTGCAGATTCTTTACCAGGATGATTCTTTAGGATCTGTAGGGTTTGTAAAGCCTTCAGGAACTCCCTGATCGACCGGCAGATGTTGAAAAGCCATACCCGTTATGGCCGAGCTAATTGACTGTGTTCACACTGGGGCTTGGTTGGCGCTCATGGGCGTTGGATAATTTGGCGGCTGTTGAGGCATCGTTTCCGAGGATCTGCGGAAGATGCTCTTGCCATGCCTCCTTCCTTTGTTTACTTTTGGCCGAAGAAGGTCAGCATATGTTCCATGGATATGACATTCAAATTCAGCTCTATTGAGGAATGACTTGAGACGGTGAGGAGCAGCTCAAGTGAAGATTCCCTCCATCATCTTGATGCTTCGTATTTTCTGGATACGCTCATCACAACCGCAGAGATAACAAGAGAAAGAACGAGATGTAACTCCTTAGAATCTGAATAATAAATCAACAGCAGAAGATGCCATTATCCATCACAAAATCATGAAAAACCAAAGCATAAATGCAATAAAAAAAAGTTTTTTGCAGGTTTTCTTTAAGTTTTTTCCTTCTTTCAAGCTCTATATGCAGTTGGCCAGGCAACATTGTATCAATACCCATGAACCAACCACCAGAAACAAGAAGCTGGAGAGCTGCATAGCCATGTGCCAGACATCAAAATTTTATGTCAGAAACCGATATGAGGATGAACAAAAAAAAACATGAAGCCTCCCTTGTCCGTTAAAAACATATATTACCACTATCAGAAAAGGGGAAGGCTCTCTTCCAGAAACATGGAAATTTATAAGCATATCTCTGTTCTGCCATTGGCAATGCTGCAAGACACCAGACACATTGCCGTTGGACTTGAATAGCAGTTTGGAAACAAAAGCCAGGCGAGGAGATCCCACCATTTGAACTGGTCTAACCAAGAGAGTATGAGAATTGGAAATTTTCGAACCCTCACTTGGCCACAAATTTCAACAAGAATCAAAGTTTCGGAAGATCCATTCATCCGCATGGAAGGATTCAATATTTACAGATTTATTTATGGTTTAAAAGGACTCTAAAAGTGTGCAGCTCTTTGAAAAACAGAGCACCAGAACTTTGAAGGTTACAAATTTTGTTTTATGTTCCCTTCTCTGCGGATGGTTCAAGACAGAGTCCTGAATCTTCTTCACTCGTGCTCATAAAATTACTTCTTGTAATGTCATCATGTCAACCAATCTCCATGGTTTCCTTCTCTTCAATACCTTTTTTTTTTTCATTCTCTTAATTTTCAATTATCTTTTATTTTTCTTTTTAGCTACACAAGGAACAAATTTGACAAATAACTTATCTGATAGCAAGAGCCGGCAGCATTTCTCACAGCATGTAAACATGTGTGTGTGTGTGTGAGAGAGAGAGAGCTAATAAACAAATGACAACAGTCTACTGAAAAAACAAATAAGAACATCTAGTAAACTCATCTAGCTGAGACATGAAATACCAATAGAACAAATCAAACTATATCACCTGACCTATTGCATCTTGTTGTGCTTGAATATTCTGATTTAACTTATCCATATTCTCTCACATAAGACGCATCGCTCTCATCACCTCATCATTCGAATGTGGTTGCGCACCACATCCAATGATGCTATTTTGAAATGATATATTGTTAGATTTAGATAGAGGAGCAACTAAGCTATAACGTAATCCAAATACTCTATCCTTTTTGGACGGTCCGTAGCAGCTAACCAAGCCTCCTCATCCAAAGAAGGATGGGAAGATAGGTCCTCACCATACTTCCATCACATGATAGTATCATATTTTTCCTATAATGTAAAACCCAAAAAAAAAATCAATATATAAACAATTAACGTGACAGCATGCCTTACGATAATAAATATATAAAATAAAAAAGAACAAGAGAAGAAAAATACTTACACTCACTATCTTTACTTTCTCAGATGCAAAAGTACCACCTATTCTCCTGTGAGCGTGTTCAAACAACTTTTTGTGATAGATCGATTTGTCGAGCATCATTTCCTATATTAATTTAAAGACTGTAAATTAATGCTCAATGCTTATGAAAAAGTACCATAAAGGCAACAACAATTACTTCAAACATGTCTTTACATATTGATCTGAAGAAGGTGTGGAAGGTTGGAATACTAACCGGTGTGATTAAACACGTCTCCAAACATTGGAAAAATCAAAAATCAAGTCTAGAAATCACAGTGCTTGCAGCATAAGTGCCAAAGAGAGCTCTATTTGGTTAGGAGTGTTAAATAGAGAGGAAATGATTGTTCATCAGCTCAGCAGTGACAACCAACCTGTTCAAGGTAAGGAGCAAGTAGGTAAACAACCAAAGAAAAAAAGACCTCGAGTAAGTTCAACAATTGTTGATCAGCGAGCAACAATGGCTCAGAATGAGCATTAACCAGTGGAATCAAGAAAAGCTATTCCAGATATGAATTGCACAGACTTGCCTATTACCGGTTATCATATGCCAAATGTTAACCATGAAGATTGCAGAAATCCAACTTCAAAACAGTATGACAATCCTAGAAATCAGTATCTTCTCCCGGAACATAGAATTAACAATTTAAGAGTCATCCCTTCTTCTAATGTCACTGAACAAAGCATGCATGTTGATGACCAGCCCTTACCATATCCGGGTGTAGGACATACTGAGTTACAATCTGGGAACAATTTTGGGTCAGGAACCAATTTTCAATTTTTCTCCTCATCAATGGAATATGTGCTTCCTCAGGACGAACAGCAGTTCACTGATCATCTAATAAGTCCTAAGGGTACTGTTCCTATTAACAATAAAGTCGGCACCAAACAGAAATTCAGATGCAGTTGCTGGAGGAATGCATACATTTGTAGATGAACCCTTCTACAGTGAGCCTGATAAGTTTGTTGGCAATTATTTTGGACTGCCATTGGATTACATTGGGATTAACAATCCAATTTTTGACATTGATGACCTCCTGCAAGATGATGATTTAATGGAGTACTTGGGAACATAAGTGAGTAAAAGATTTTGTCATGTCAATTTGTTATTTACTGATCATTCAAAATAACAGTTGCATACAATTTCACTACAACTTTTCTTTTTAAAATCATTAGCTAGATACTTTATTGTCATGAGGTTTTCTATTGCTTAATTAAGATGATACTGATATATAAAAATAAATGTTTTCCTACTCTTACAGCATTGCCAATTTGAGTGTGTCTTTGCAAACATGAGCTTTGTTTAGTGTCAAATATCCAAGAGACAAGGAAGAACTACAATAAGTCAAGGTTGTCAAGGTGACTAGGTGGTTTCTAGCCAGCAAAAGCCCTAACTGCCTAGGTGCTTAAGTGGACTGCCTAGTGACAAAGGCAATCCATTTGAAATGGGCAAAAAATACATAAATATCTAAAAGTACATACCATACGCCTACCATTGGCATACATGGTAGCAAACCCGTCTATGTGGATGCTCATGTCAAATTGTTGACGATTCTATGATGCAGTTTTTGACTTCTTCTGCCATTCTTCCTTTGTCCACTCTGCCACCAAGCTAGCCCATTTCTCAGCAGTAATAAAAAGAGGCCTTGTACCAACTGTTTCACTCAATCTTCTGTATTATTTTTCTATATTGCCCATTTCCTTAAATAGTTTAGCCTTTGAATAAGTCACCTTCCTGCAACCTTCATGAAAATCTTTTTTAATACACCTTTAGTAAGGCTAGGAGAAAATTTATAACCATCCTGTAAATGTTATAGAAGCACATCAATTAGTAAAACATATTAACCTAAAATCAATAAAAATAAGAATCAAGTATGAGTTACAAAACAAGTTTGTTTCATGCATATAAGAAACTCATCAAACAAGAAGTTCTTCAATTCCATGGGGTACATGGACCATTTGATCCAATCATTTGGAAGGTTATCCAAAACCTTCCTTGAGATGTATCGCGCGGCATCACCAGGATAGAATTTCTCCCCAAAACAAAAACAACACAAAGGAACCATCAATTACCAACATGTACATTAATATAATATAGAACAACCACAAAGCCTACTTTTGTTTTTACTCATGGTGCATGTGCAAGAATGACAATCAACTCAATCCCAACCAAGACAAGCTCTTCATCATCTTCAAAGATCGATTCTGATTCCCTGGTGCTATGTTTGTAGCTGTTGTAGATGGTGCTATGTCTCCGGGTAGGGTGGTGGCACTGTGTTTTGAGTAGCATTATCTTGGGCTGTCTCTAAATGTTCTGTGTCTGGAGGTGCATTATCTTGGACTGCCCCTGATGGTGTTGTGTCTTGAGGTGCATTGATTATAATTGCAGATGCTGTTAAGTCCGGAGGTGTAGTCTGTTGGGCTGTATTTTTATCCAAAATAAGGAATTTATGTCATTATGCATTCATGTCATGATGTTTTTCTTATCCCAAACAAGAAAGAGAACAAATGGTTGATAACCAACTAAAAAATTGACTCCAAATATCAATTACTATCTTAAAGTAACTATTATTTTGGATATGCTTTAGGCATGATTTATCACTCCAAATATCAATTATCCTTATAGGAATGATAGAAACTCAAATATCTACGGTCATTAGTGTATTGTACTTAGATATGCTGCTAGAGGTTTATGCATCACCAATGTAAAAATGAGTTCTTTAAACTATAGTTGAATGCTCAAAGTTCCATAGTATCTTGATTCTTTCGGTAGTCATGTAATATCTTGATTACATGCTTCAATTATTTTACGCTCTTGAATCTATTCTAAGAGGACATGATGCTGCATCTTGATAGTGAATTTGTATTTGATCTTGCAAGTTGGCCACGAGATGAGATCAATAATGACTTCATGAAATTATCCTAAGGTACAGACTGGGTGCTGATATCTTCCTGATCTATTACCCTCCCCTACAGCTCTGGCCACAACCAAGCTTTAACTAAAAGTAGTTTTTTATTCAATAAATACCATATTGTATTTATCATCAGCAAAATATGAGAAATAACATGCATGCTACATGCAACTCACAAGCTGTATAGTTAGATGGAGATGTTGGCAGAGATCCATCTCTAGATTGATGTTGATCACCCCCTTCCAGTGTTTGCACACAATATTTGTGATCCTCCTTTTTGAAGCCAACTTTCCTTCTTTAGAAAACTCTTCAAATGCCTCATATTGTTTCTTGAAACAAACATCACATATAAGATAAATTGTCATAAATAAACATTAGCATTTAATAGATAAAAAAACATCATATAAACTCATATAAGTACATAAAAACTAAAGAGAATTTTTTTTTTTGAAAAAACACAACATTATATACCTAGACATTAAACAAAATTAATATCATCGTCACTAGGTGCATCTGGTTCCAACTCGACATTGTCCCTCGTCTCACTATCATCACGATCATGTTGGAGCTCTTCTTTCTCTTCTTCTATATCCTCAACATTGTCTCCATCATCAATATCATCAACATATCTTAACACCTCTCTTGGATCAACTTCTTCTGCTTGATCTTCATCAATAAGGATTATGGCTTCATTAAGATTATCATCCATGGCAGAATCAATGTGAGATGGTCCTGCCTCGTCATCTTGGTAATAATCATCATCTTTTGGTCTCTCTTCCATTGACTCATTTTCGTATATCTCATTAGGAAACAATTTAGCTTTCACTTTGCAAACAACCCACCAATCATTTCTTTCTTTATTCTTCGAGTTCGGATACTTGTAGTAAACTTGTTGCAACTGGCTTGCTAATATAAATGGCTTATACGTATTCAATTTTGACTTGTGATTAACATCAGCAATGTTGTACTTTTTATCAATCCCAACTCCTCGTGAAGAGTCAATCCAATGATATTTGAAAATAACCATACGATTACCATGTCTGATGTAATCCAATTCCAACACCTCTTTCATAATGCCATAGTAATCTAATTTATTTTTATTATAATTGTTCCCCTAAACACAAACATCACTATTATCTGTCGTTATATTCTGCCCATAAGCACGAGTGTGAAACCGATAACCGTTTACTATATAACCATTGTAACATCGCACTTCTTTAGAAGGACCATAGATGAACTTTTGAACTTTTGGGTCTTGAATTTCATTTCTATTAGCCTAAAACAGTAATAGCAATAACAAGCTCCAGGATCATATTGTATCATTTCATTTGAAGGAATTAAATTATGTGACTAAAACTTACAAGCTCTTTTATCCACCGTGGAAAGTGTAGTTCATGCATTTTCTCAACCTCAGCATCAGTAATGGAAGGATTATTTTGTCATAGTTCATTGTCAAATTCCCTAGCAATTTAAGCGAGGACAACCTCATTAGCATTCATAAACTAGCATAAATAAATAGCTATATGATTGGAATGAGTAAATGTAAGATGGACTAAAAACTTAATGTAAGTTTCAACCTCAATGCAATTTAGGAGAACGTATAACTCAGTGGCTCGTATCTTTTCATCTGACAAATACCGTTTCCAACTTCTCCCTAATGGAAGCAATCTTGAACATCAACATATCCACCATCATCATTTCGAGGGACTTTAGTTCGTCGGGTTTGAATATGAGTTTCGAAATAGAGTGAGCAAAAATTAGAAATTTCTTCAACTATATATGCTTCACTAATAAAACCTTCGCCCTTAGCTTTGTTGCGAACTTTTTTCTTTAATTCATGCATACACCTAAAACAATAAGCATAAAGGTTTAATTAATTCATACTTATTACGACATGTACGAAATAAAAAACATAATGATGAGGAGATTTACCTCTCAAAAGGATACATCCATCTATATTGTATAGACCCTCCTACCTTTGCCTCATACGGCAAATACATGGTTAGGTACTCCATTGAATCGAAAAATGTAGGAGAAAATATTTTCTCTAATTTACAAATTATCTCTACTATACTTTTCTCAAGCAATTCCATCTAACTTACTTGAAATTCAGAAATACATAAATATCTGAAGAATTGATTAAGCTCAGTCAATGCCCCCCATATCGGCTTAGGTAGTAGATCATGAAATGCCAAAGGTATCAATCTCTGCATGAATACATGACAATCATGACTTTTCATACCATGTATTTTGCCCTCATCCACATTAACACCTCAAGCTATATTAGAAATATACCCATCCGAAAACCTCAATTGTTTAACCCACTTGCACACATCCTTAATTTGGTTTTGTGCTAAGACAAAGGATGCCTTAGGTTTAACCAATTTGCCTCCAACTTCTTTTAACTCAAGCTCCGGTCATTTGCAAAATTGTTTTAAATCACAACAAGCTTGCAAAGTATCTTTTGTCTTGCCTTTAATGTCCATCACAATGTTAAAGACATTATCAAACACATTCTTCTCAACATGCATAACATCCTAAGTTGTGATGAATTAGGTTCATGGACCAACATGGCAACTCCTAAAATATACTTATTTTAAGCCAATTATGCTCCATCCCAAAGCCATTGAGTTTTTGTGTACCACTCTTAGTACCAAATGTTATTTGATCAAACTGTTCTACTCTAGTTGTCACTTCCAGTCAATCAAAGTATAGAACCTTTTTTCTGCACTGTGGATTTAGTAAATGCATCTTGTTACGGTAGTTACATAAACGCCTTGGATCGATCTGGTTGACATTCGGGTCACCTCGGATCAGCATAAAAGACATTAGTATTCTAAGGTACCAAGACCCCCCACATCTCTTCCGATCCGAAGAGCGAGCTGAAGTGTATCATCGAGCCGATCTTATAATGGCACATATTTTCCCAGACCACCTCGGATAAATGACTCATCAGCACCCTCTCAATGACTTCTTTTGAAGATAAACGGAAGTCCAACTATACTCTATCCACGATCAAGTTTTTCTCCACTATAACTAAACTTTCGGGGACCAATAAGGCACTTTGATCATGTCAGTAACAATTTTCTTGTTCGAGAAGAGCGGCCTTGATCCCGGAACAGCAAAATTAACGGCCTAAAATCAACGCAATAGCGTAATGTCCAGGGTACGCTCCTTCTACAAATACCATAAGTCCCTAGGACACAGGTAAGAAAGTAATTCCTTTCAGAGAACCCATTGTTGTTTTTTCGTTCTTTGCTGACTTACGCATCGGAGGATTCTCGCCGAAGTCCAATCCTCTGGCTCAAACTTTATTTTGCAGCTCACTTCAACATTCTTGTGAGAAGCCGACTGCTCTATTCCTGAAGCGCCCAATTTCAAGCAACAACAGATAAAGGAAAGGTCTACTTTCAAACATGCCACCCAAAAAGGCATCATCACGCCTTACTGATGCTACCACCTCCTAATAGGTAGAACTCATAGGTAATGATCTCGCCTAGCCCTCGGCGGTAGAGGTTTCTCCACCACCTCAATCGGTCCCCATGATGATAGACCAGTTCAACCTGCTCCTCCAACAGGTTAATACTTTGATGGCTGCCGTTCAAGCAGTCCAAAATGCTTTTGCGCCTCCCTTGACAGCGCCACAACCGAGTCAAGCTGCCCCTGCACTTCCCTCTACAGTGCAACCTGTGTTTCCTTCAGTGGTTTCGACTACACTCCCTGCCATGGTGCCACCTCAACTGCCAACCTCCCATCTACAACCCCAGGCCGACCCTCCTCGGACACTCCCTCCAAGTCCGAGAAGGAAGCAAACTCTTCCGCGGTCCCTTAGCCCGCAATCCGAGCATAACTCTACCCTCGGTCGTCACTCGCCTCAACAGTCAGAGGCATATATTGTCCGGGATCAAATTTTAGAGAAGAGGCTTCAAGAGCTTGATAAGCAAATTGAGGCCATCAATAAAGCTTCCTCTTTTAGGCCTTGTGATAGATTCAGCGACGAGCCTCCCTTCAACGAGAGGATTATGAAGGAGCCACTTTCGCCAAATTTCAAGCTGCCTCAATTCAAAACTTATGATGGGACCACCGACCCCATCGATCATGTGGAGATCTTCAAGGCAATATTGCTCTTCCAAGAAGCATTTGATGCTATCCTTTGTCGGGCTTTCCCCGCTACTCTCAAAGAAGCAACTCGATAGTGGTATTCTAATTTAAAATCTACTTCAATTCATTCTTTTGAAGAGCTAAGTCGGGCTTTGGCTGCATATTTTGTCAGCAACCGTAAGCAACAAAAGTAGTCTGACTATCTCAATACAATCCGCCAGCGAAAGGGGGAGTTGATCCATGACTATGTAAGCCGCTTTAATGTGGCAATCTTTGAAGTCCACGATCTAGATCAATCGATCACGATGAGCATCCTGATGGGCGGATTATTGAAGAACAACCTAAAAAGGTCGCTAATAAAATCTTTTCCTCATGATTATTCTGGAATGTTAGATCGAGCAAGAAAGTACTCCCATTTAGAAGAGGCTTTCGTCGAAGATGTCCCCATCAGCTCTGCAGCAGTCAGTTCAAATAAAGAACGCTCGTCGAGGAGAAAAGAGACTTCTCGCTAGCTCTCGATCTCCACTCCGAAAATAGTAGAGGGGTGGAGGCCCATCTAGAAACCGCCACTCTCTAAGTCCACAAAGAAGAGATCGGCAATGTTCTCCCCCGAGGCGGCATCATAATTATACGCCTTTGAATGCAACTTGAGGGGAAGTATTGATGGAGATCCATTCCAAGCTTCCTCAGCCCCCTAAGATGCAGATGAAGTCAGAGCACCACGACCCCATGAGGTACTACTTCTACCATCATGACTACGGTCACGATATTGATGACTGTCGTCTCCTCCACCATGCAATTGAAAAGCTCATTCGAGAGGGGAGACTCAACTATTTTGTTCAAGGAAGAACTCCACGCCGACCTCCTCCAAGAGCTCGACAACCACCTCGCCAACCTCAGCTTCCAATGCTAGCACCAACTCAGGAGGAAGAGGAGCCAACGACAGTGGAAGAGCGACCCCTCCAAGGCGAAATCCATATAATCATAGGGGGGTTGTCTGAATCAGCGATAGCCAAGAAACCGAGGATTGAGGATAAACCCAGAGATGCCATATCTTTCACAGAGCAAGATGCGGAGGGTGTACAACAACCGCACAATGATGCAGTGGTTGTTTCATTAAACATTGATGATTATAATGTACATCGTGTATTTATTGATAATGAAAGCTCAATCGACATTTTTACTTTTGGATGGAATTTTCTTCTGCTCGGTTAATTAGATTTGATATACTGATCCAAGGATTCTCTAGAAGCCCGATAATTCTGGAGGGAATCATCAAGTTACTCATCACCGTAGGTACTTCGCCTCAGCGAGTAACGATTTGGTGGATTTCCTCATCATGAAGTTCCCTTCAGCTTACAATGCAATCCTCAAGCGGCCTAATCTTTGGACATTGAAGGCCATGGTATCCAGCTATCATCTCATGGTCAAATTCTCGACAACCAATGGAGTACGAAAGATTCGAGGCAATCAAACAGTGGCGCGGCAGTGTTTCGCAGCCAAACTCCAAGCGGAAGATCAGGTCAAGATCCAACCCGAACTCCCAATAGGGCTGGATGCTCGGGATGATTTGATAGAAGACCGTGTTCAGCCATCTGATGAACTCTTGGAGATTTCATTGAGGAAAAAAAATCCTCATCAAACTTTGAAGATTGGTTCCAACCTTAATCAGGTAACGTAAAGCCAGCTAACTGCACTTTTACAAGCAAATGCAAATCTTTTCGTCTAGTCGACTGCAGACATGCCTAGGATCGATCCAAAAGTGATGGCTCACTACCTGAGGATAGACCCGACCTGCCGCCCAATCAAGCAAAAGAAGCAAAGTTTCGCTCCAGAGTGCCAGAAGGCCATTATTGAGGAGCTAGACAAGTTGATCAAAGTCAGCTTCATCAGAGAGGCGATATACCCTGATTGACTGGCGAATGTCATCTTGGTGAAGAAAGCCAATGAAAAATGATGCATGTGCATCAACTTTACTGATCTGAACAAGACGTGCCCAAAAGATAGCTACCCGCTATCTTGGATCGACCAATTGGTTGATGCCACTTCGAGGCATGAGCTCCTCAGCTTCATGGACGCCTTCTTCGGCTATAATCAAATTCTAATGGCTCCTGAAGATGAGAAGAAAATAGCCTTTATTACTGATCGTGGACTCTTTTGTTATAGGATAATGCTCTTTGGGTTAAAAAATGCAGAAGCCACCTGTCAAAGGTTGGTAAACAAAATCTTCAAAGACCAGATCGGCAGGAAGATGAAGGCTTATGTCAATGATATGTTGGTCAAAAGCTGAGTAATCCCGAACCACATTGCGAACCTCCAGGAAATCTTTGATACCCTTCGCTAGTACAAGATAAAATTAAACCCGACAAAGTGTGCTTTTAGAGTTGCTGCCAGCAAGTTCTTTGGCTTCATGGTCTCCCATAAGGGCATCGAGGTGAATCTCAAGAAGATTAGGGCAATCCTGAAAATGACATCTCCAAAAATGGTTAAAGAGGTACAGCGCTTAACCGACAAAATAGCCTCTCTTAATCATTTTGTCCAAGTCGGCCGAAAGGTGCCTCCCCTTTTTTCAGACCCTTAAGCAACCAAAGAATTTTTAATGGACCCTAGAATGCTAGAAAGCCTTCCAAGAATTGAAGAAATATCTTAGCTCTCCACCTCTACTCACTAAACCTCAACCAGGCAAAGAGCTCTTTCTTTATCTTGCTGTCTCCCCAGTGGCCATCAATGTAGTCCTCATTCGAGAAGAAGAGCAGCTGCAAAGACCAATCTATTATACCAGCAAAGTCCTTCATGACGCGGAAACCAAATATACTAAGTTGGAAAAGTTGGTTTTCGCATTAGTTATTACTGTGAGGAAGCTTCGATCCTACTTTCAGGTCCACATGGTGGTGCTGCTTACAAATCACCCAATAAAAGCGATGCTGCATCGATCAAACACTTCAGGTCAGATCGCAAAGAGGGCATTAGAACTCTCGGAACTGGACATATAATACAGGTTGAGACCTTCCACTAAAGCCCAGATTTTGGCCAACTTCGTCCTCGAGTGCACCATTCCAGAAAATAAGAAGTCGGGAGATGAAGAAGCTAAGAAGAGCGTGAGAGACCCCATAAACCCAAAGAATAATGAAAACATGAGGCCAAGCTCAAAAGAAATGTGGACCCTGCACGTAGATGGTTTGTCGAATTCATTAGGGTCAGGGGCTGGACTTATTTTATCCAGACCTGAAGGAGAAGTGACTGCATACACCCTATGCTTCGAATTTCCAACTATAAATAATGAGGCGAAATATAAAGCTCTAATTGTGGGATTAAAAATCGCCAGAAAAGTCGGGGCCCAGTACCTAAAGGTTTTCAGCGATTCCCAATTAGTAGTCGAACAAATTAAGGAGAAATACAAGGCTCGAGAAGAAAATATGAAAAAATACCTCTAAAAGATAAAAGACCTAATCTCATCCTTCTAATACTTTGATATTCAACAGGTCCCTAGGGCTTAGAACTCCAGAGCTGATGCCTTGTCAAAGCTGGCATTATCACTGCACGCTAACCTAAAGAAGAAAACTTATTTTGAGGTATTAAGAGCCTCAAGCCTAGAGAAACTTGCCACCGTTCAGCAAGTCGATGAGGAGCCCAATTGGATGAATCCTCTTCTAAAGTATTTTAGATCGAGTGAGCTGCCACCAGATCGGAAAGAAGCCCGCAAGATTAGATACAAAGCTACAAGATACGTGTTGCTAGACAACGAATTGTACAAGTGATCCTTCTCTCTTCCCCTCCTGCAATGTCTACGCTCATCAGAAGCTGATTATGCCCTGCGGGAAGTCCATGAAGGAATCTATAGGAGCCATTTGGATGGTAGGTCCCTATCCTATAAAATCCTTCAGCAAGGCTATTGTTGGCCAATAATGCAACAAGATGCACAAAATTTCGTCAGAAAGTGTGACCAATGCCAATGGAACGACAAGATTCAATGTCAATAGGTAGCACTCCTGACTCCAATTGAAGCCCCATGGCTATTCGCCCAGTGGGGACTAGATATCTTTGGCCCATTCTCTCGAGCCTTAATTCAGCAAAAATTTCTTTTGGTGGCCATTGATTATTTTACAAACTAGGTTGAAGCCGAGCTTTTAGCTCATTTAGAAGTCAATTATCTATCGATACGGCCTTTCCAAGGTGTTGATCTCTGACAACGGCAGACAATTCAGTGGAGACCAACTTTATAAATTTTGTGAAGATCATGAAATAAAGCAATGCTTCACTTCAATAGGCCACCTGCAAGCAAACGTAGAGGTTGAGGTCACTAATCGAATTCTCCTGCAAGGCTTGAAAGCCAGACTGGATCGAACTGGGGGGTCGTGGACAGAAGAGCTCTATTACATCCTCTGGTCCTATCAAACCATCCAAAGAATCCCTACTGGAGAAATGCCCTTTAATCTGGCATTCAGGACCGAGGCAATCATAACTGTGGAGTTCGGGCTTCATTCCCTTAAAGTCAAGGAATATGATGAAGATACCAACCCGATTTGGCTTAAGACCAACATCGATTTGATCGAGAAAAGTAGGAAGCGTGCAGCAATGAGGATGGCAACCTATCGCCAAAAAGTGGCAAAGTACTACAACACCCTACTAGAGCTAAAGAGTTTCGAGCCGGCAACCTTGTCCTCCGGTGAACTGAAGTCTCGAAGCCTACAAAGCAAAAAAAACTTATGCCAAATTGGGAAGGCCCCTACCAAGTTGATGAGGTGATACGCCCGGAAACCTATCATCTGAAGCAACTGAACAAAACTCTACTCCCAAGGCCTTGGAATTCGGCCAATCTCCGCATGTATTATCGATGATACAAATAAATAAATTTCAAAGTTCATTTTTCAAACTTGTCAATGAGCAATTGCATGACAAAAAGAATTCCTCGGATTAGAATTGCTTCAAAATAAAATCCCTTTGATCGGAACCATGGATCAACGAATTCCTCGAATCAAAATCACTTCAAAGTAAAGTCCTTTTGGTCAGGACCACGGATCAGCGAATTCTCATATCATAATCGCTTCAAAGTAAAGTCCCTTTGGTTGGGACCATGGATTAGCAAATTTCTTAGATCGGAATCACTTCAAGTTAAAATCCCTTTGATCGGGACCTCAATTTAGCGAATTTCTTAAATCAAAATTGCTTCAAATTAAAATCCATTTAATCAGGACCTCAATTCAGGGAATTTCTCATATTGGAATCACTTTAAGCTAGAGTCTCTTTTATCAGAATATCGGGTCAGCTAATTTCTTAAATTAGAATCACCACAAGACAAATAAAGATCCCTATGATTGGGATTCAATAAGTTTCTTCGACCTGAAACTCTCCTTCAAGCCCTTTAGAAGAGAAGGAGAGCTTTCGGAAGAAAGCATATCTGAAGGGTCTTTTATATGGATGAAATTTATAACAAACTAATAGTAATAGTCATAACTATTCGATAGTAAGCCGTTTAGGGCCACGTGGAGTTTGTTATGGAGGATAGTATCTATTGTCACAATGTGCGAGTCTATCAGGGTCTAATGGTCGAAGCTCGAATGAAAAAGATTGATGGTTCTTTCGACTATATCGAGAACGAGTATCGAAGTCCTCTGAGGCTGCTGGATGGAGTTCGAAGGAAGTTTAACTGTTTGAAGGAGTCTATCTAAAGAAAAAATTCGAAAGAAATTCGACTATTGGGGGAGTCCGATTAGAAAAGGAGTCTGACTGAAGAAGAAGTTCGGAAGGAGTCCGACTGTTGGAAGAGTTTGGCTAAAGAAGAAGTTTGGAAGGAGTCCGGTTGGGAGAGGAGTCTGGCGGAGAAGGTTGGGAGGAGTCGAACTGTTGGAGGAGTCTGGCTGGGGGAGGAGTCTAGCTGAAGAGAAGTTTGGGAGGAGTTCGACTGTTGAAGGAGTCTAGCTGAAGGAGAAGTTCGAGAGGAGTCCGACTATTGGAGGAGTCCGATTGGGGAGGAGTCTGATTGAAGGAGAAGTTTGGAAGGAGTCCTACTATTGGAAGAGTCTGACTGAAGGAGAAGTTCGGGAGGAGTCCGACTGAAGGAGAAGTTTGAAAGGAGTTTAACTGTTAGAGGAGTCTGACTGAAGAAGAAGTTCGGGAGGAGTCCGACTATTGAAAGAGTCTGATTGGGGGAGGAGTCTGGCTGAAGAAAAAGTTCAAGAGGAGTCCGACTGTTGGAGGGGTCTCGAGGTTTAACCATAGAGGCTGCTGCCGAATGGAATCCTTCCAAGATCAAGCATCCAACCGATCTTCGGAAGGAGCGGATTTATCCCCAACACTAGTTTCCCTACTCCTGAGTTTGAAGTTCAAGGAAAGGAAGTACCGAGTGTAACCGCCGAAGTCTCACTCCTGAATTTTCTTAGCTTTTTGAGTGTTTTTTACGATTTTATTTTGATTCGGATGTTCACTGAGGAATCCTGGTCGACCTGCTCGGGGAATTCGGCTCCTCTAGCCTTAGCGAACCTATTTTCCAAAGAGACTGAGCTTTCTGAGTTGCTCCCTCCTTACTTTGCACTAGCAGTTATTGTCTGCCAACTTCGGCCTGACGATCTTTTGTTAGCTAGGATTTAGTTCGGTATTTCCTCTGAATATGAGCTTGAACTTTCTGGACCCAACGATAAGGCCTGCTCTCCATCTTTCGGCCAAACCTGCCTGTATTTAGAGGCTCTTCAGGCTGGGCTTAGGTTACGCTTACTCCCTTTCGTGGCCAACCTGTTTAGATTTTTCAACATCTTCCTTGCTGCTATAGTGCCGAACTCCTTTAGGTTCATCGTAGGATTTCTTTTCTTGTATACCATGGTAGGCGTCCGACCTACCATTTTCTTATTTTGGACCTTCTTTATCTTCAAACACCATCTGACTGCTAATGATTGATGGTATGTGTCCCCCTAATTCGGTAGGAAGGGATTACTTAAGGGCACCCCCTCTTCCATCCATGGTTGGAAGAAGAAATTCTTCTTCGTCTCAAACCCATCCTTGAGGTTAGGACTTCCTCCGTGGGGGGAGATAAGGAACTCGGTCCGTCGAGCTCTAGGGCTGAAAAGCGAGGATCGGAGTTCAGCCGATATATTGAAAGTCTTTAACGTTCCGACAATCTTCGACCTTTTGGACGATCAGATCCTGTTTAACCTCGACCTCAGTCCCCTAAATTTGGCAGGTAGTTTTTCTTTTTTTTTTGGTCGGTTGTGTGGTGTTCTTTATTCAGACCTCGACTTTTCTTTGACCTTTCCTGACTTCGATTGATGACTTCTGAAGAGTGAGACCGTAAGGGACTTAAATCCCTCAAGAGGAAAGGCGGCCTCGCTGGGGATCTTCCAAAAAAGGCCCGCATAGGTGAGTCCAGCCATGCTGCGTCGATCCAAGCCATGCCCACCCCCGAGCCTGCTACCACCATATCGAGCCCGATCCTGTCCGAAGAGGTCGCTCCATCTGCTCCTCTTCAGTTGGAGAAAGCCACGAGGAAAAAGAAGAAGAGGGCTATCGATAAGAAGGTCGGAAAGAGGATCAGGAGCTCCGAAAGTGGGGATCCCGATCAAGAACAAGCTTCTTTGGACGATCAGAAGGTCGTCTAATCACTTATGAAGGGGAGTATTCTTCCCCATATTACGGCGAAGATGCTGCGGAGGGGCGACGTCGAGAGATTTGACGAGTCCTTCGCCGCCTACCTTGAGTGGTCTTCTTTCTCATAGTCTTGGATCTTTTCTATTTTCGAAGTTAGGGCTTCCTAATTTTAACTTGGTTTTCTGTCATAGCTCGGGCATTATCTCTTCGTCCACTCTTAGACAGCCGGTTAGAGGCGGGTCGAAGCTTCGAAGGCCCTCGAGGAAGCTCATGCGAAGGCCGAGAAGGCCCAGGCCGAAGTCGAGAGCATGAGAGTGGCTTCAAAAATTCAATTCATCGAGGTCGAGCGCCTTCAGAATGAGTTGAGGTCAGAGCGTGAGAAGACGACGAACTTAAGTACTGCCTTAGCTCAGGAGGAGGAAAAGAGGGAGGCGCAAGAAGGGGTCAGCGCGGTGGTGGAGCGAGTGGTTGAAAGCTTCAAATCCTTTAGGGATATGGAGGACATTAAAATAGCTTTTGCTCAGGAGGCCTTCATCGAGGGGTTTCAGATCTGCCTAGAGAGGATCGCTGAGAATTTTTTCGAGGTAGATTTGGACCTCTTGACGAAAGAGCCCGACGATAGAGCCGATTCTTCATCCCTCAGGGTCGGAGTTATCCCGACTGACGTCCCTTCTTCTTCAACCGCGGGAGCTGTCCCGGAAGCTCTCGAATCCATCGCTGCAGTGCTCGAGCCTGCCCATGAATTAGACGCAAATGAAGACGCTCCGACCTCTCCTATGGCCGAGCTGTCCGAGATCTAGATTTTCGAAGACCATGTAGCTTTCTTTTTCTTTTTTTTTTATACTGATGTATTTAAAAATATCCAAGTAAATAAAAGATAAATCTTTTTCTAGCCTTACACTTTGTGTTGTTGTTTGCATGGTGCTCTTGACGACCCAGGTCATGACTCCCCTTTTCTAGTTGATGCCGATCCTTTGCCTCGTGGGGTTCTAATTAAACTACTAATTAGGAGCTTGAAGGAGATTCATCGCTTGAAGAAAAAGTTGAGAAAAATCGAAAATGATCTCCAAGAATCGAGGAAGAACGTTTTGGAGGTGATTGTCGAAGTTACCCGTCTTAGGAACCTGCACGGAAAGGACTCTACTAGTTTCAGCATTCGAAAGGACAGCTTCGAGAAAGAAATGGCCGAACTGAGAAGAAGTGCCAGCAATAAGTCTTGGGAGTTAACGACAAAGATTAGCTCCCTTAAGATCGATCTTACGGCGGCGAACAAAAAAATTTAACTACTGGAGGGAACTTCATCATGGTCTATCGGCAGGGTCCGGTACGATTGGGATTGGTCCAAGAGGTTCTCCGAACTTCAGAAGTAGCTCCACGACGTCGAAGCCTGGCATAATGAGTATAAGCTAACTTGGTCGAAGAAGGTGACTAGGCTCGAGCATGAGCTCCGAGCAGCTAACAGAGAGGTGAGTCGTCTCCAGCAACAACTGGTTGATGGTCGGCGGGCTGTCTCTAATGGAGAGTTGATGGAGAGTCGAAGGAGATTGCCTCCTTGAAGAAGACCATCGGCAAGCTTTCAAAGGCTGTTGGGATGGAGAAAGCCAAAGTTCAGCGGTTGAAGTTCCAACTAATCTATGAGCATCAAGTCGTCCAGGATGCGGAGGCCGAGTTCGAGATCCTAAAGGGGCAGCGGCGGAAGCTCGAGGGCCAGTTCGGGCATATCAATAGAGTGTACATAGATAATTTGTATAAAAAGAAAGAACTTGAGGAGGAAATTGTTAGGTTTAAGCAGGCCTTGGTGATGGCTGGCATCGACGATCCAAAGCCTGAGGAGTCCAGTCCATCTTAAGGCTTCACCTTCTTTTATGTATTTTTTTTTGTAATCGATCTTGCCGATCCCTTTCGTATTGGCTTTCTTGTAATATGTAGTCGGATTGGCCGACCTTCATCCTACTTATAATAAATTTAAACTCGTAATAAAATAATACTTTGTCCGTCGTTGCCTCATGTGAATACAATGCTCGCCTTCGATTCTTCTTTTTTTCTTTTTACTCTTGTTACAATGAGGTTTTCCTCCTATTTCTAACAAGGCCATAGGGACGTATTAGAGCCGGTGTCAAGGCCTCTCCTCTCATCCCATCTAAAGCGAACGAGGCCTTCGACTTTGCTTATGTTAGGATGAGGTTCTCCTCCTATTCCTAATGGACTGTAAGGGTACATTAGGATCGTTGTCAGAGCCCCTCTCCTCACCTCATCTAATATGAACGAGGCCTTCGACTTTGCTCACGTTAGGACGAGGTTCTCCTCCTGTTCCTAACGAGATCGTAGGAGCGTATTAGGATCGGTGTCAGAGCCTCTCCCCTTATCCCGTCTAAAGTGAACGAGGTCTTCAACTTTGCTCACATTAGGATGAGGTTCTCCTCATATTCCTAACGGACTGTAGGAGCACATTAGAGCCGTTGTCAGGGCCCCTCCCCTCACATTGTCTAAAATGAATAAGGCCTTCGATTTTGCTTACGTCAGGATGAGGTTCTCCTCCTGTTCCTAATGGACCATAGGGGCACATTAGGGCCGTTATCAGAATCTCTCCCCTCATCTCGTCTAAAATGAACGAGATCTTCAACTTTGCTCACGTTAGGACGAGGTTCTCCTCCTATTTCTAACGTGGCCGTATTTGTTGTGAGATTAAGTTCGGAGGATTGTCCACCTTTATTATCGATATACAATAAAGATTAGGATGTTGAAGTAGGAGGATTTCATTGCAATCAAATCATCGATAATACGTTCGCAGTTTTTCCGAATTCCATGGTCGAGGTAGGTTTGCCCCTTCGAGTTATGTCCCGGGTCGGACGACTTCCGTGATCTCGTAGGATCCTTTCCAATTTGGGGCAAGCTTCCCCTGATTCTGAGGCTGAGAGATGGTGGTTCGTCGAAGTACTAAATTCTTCACTCTGAATATTTTATCTCTGACTCTGGAGTTATAGTATCGGGCTTAGAGGCGAAGAAGCCCGGATAGAAGGGTGCGATGGAGCTCTTCCTTCAGAAGATTCCACAACTACACCCCTCTCAATGCTCCAAAAACCTAAGTACTGATGGAGATCAGGAAGCAACTGTCGAGACCGAAAAGGATGCGCACTCATCTTGGCAAGCGCAATCCTAGCAAGTTTTGCCTCTACCATCATGATCACGGTCATGATATAGAAGAGTGCATCCAGTTTCAAGACAAGATCGAGGAGCTCATCAGGCACGGTAGGCTTGGTCGGTTCTTGCGACGTCGGTCGAAAGGATGGGAGGATCGGTCGAGAGCTCCCCCACCGTCAGAACCACCAAGGGGCGAGGAGCAGTGAGAAGATCGGCCCCTGATTGGTATTATTAACACCATCTCTAGGGAACTTCGGCGTGGGAAGGCTAGTGAATCGATAGAGCTTGAGAAGAGATGGAGGACTAAGGAGCCCATCACTTTCGCCAACGAGGATGTTCGAGGAGTCCAATTTTCGCACAACGACGCGGTTGTAATCTCTTTAAACATTGCTGATTATGATGTACGCCGTGTCTTGGTAGATAATGAAAGTTCCGCTGATGTTCTGTATTATGATGCTTTCTTTAAAATGTCTATACCCGATAATCGCCTGGGATCCATGAGCTCCCCATTGGTCGGCTTCATTGGCGATAGTGTACTAGTGGAGGGAATGATAATTCTAGCCGTGACTGCTGGGCAATATCTAAAGCAGGCCAAGATATGGGTCGACTTTTTGGTGGTGAAAGCCCACTCCACTTACAATGCAATCCTCGGCCGACTTGGTCCGAATGTACTACGAGCTGTGGTATTGACCTATTACCTGAAGATAAAATTTTCAACAAACAACGGAATAGGTGAAATTAGAGGCGATCAAGCATTAGCTCGGTACTGCTACTCCATCGCCTTACAAAGCGGCGCTCGACTTGACCCCTGTCCAGTTGACGGGCTTGATGTTCGCGATGACCTTACTGAAGAATGGGGTGAGCCTATAAAAGATCTTGTGACCGTCCTCCTGAATGACGGGAATGCGGAGCATACAGTGCAAATTGGCTCCAATATGAAAGATGAAGTTTAGGAGTAGCTCATCATCTTTTTACGAAGGAATGCCGACGTTTTTGCCTGGGTACCGACGAATATGCCTAGGATTGATGCCGAGGTTATGGAACATCGGCTGGTTGTTGATCCCAAGCATCGATCAGTGAAAGAAAGAGTTCGGAGCCATACACCAGAAAGGCAGAAGGCAATAGCAGAAGAAGTCAACAAGCTTCTCAACGTCGGATTTATTCGAAAAGTCAGCTATCCAACTTAGGTCTCTAACGTGGTCCTGGTCAAGAAGGCCAATGACAAGTGGAGGATGTGCATTGACTTTAAGAAGCTGAATAAGGTCTGCCCAAAAGACAGCTATCCTTTGCCCAGAATCGACCAACTGATGGATGCGACTTCAAGCTACAAGCTCCTCACCTTCATGGATGCCTTCTCTGGCTATAACCAAATTCGGATGGCATCGGAGGATAAGGAGAAGATTGCTTTTATTACTAACCATGGTTTGTACTGTTACAGGGTCATGCCCTTCGAGCTTAAGAATGCAGACGCGACTTATCAGCGCTTGGTCAATAAAATCTTTAAAGAGCAGATCGACCGCAATATGAAGGTTTACGTCGATGACATGCTGGTCAAAAGTCGAATATCTATCAATCATGTTGCCGACCTTGAAGAGGCTTTTGATGCGTTTAAGAAATACAAGATGAAGCTGAACCCAACCAAGTGCGCCTTTAGGGTAGCCTCAGAAAAATTTTTAGAGTTCATGGTCTCGAGACGAGGGATTGAGGCCAACTCGGAGAAGATTCGAGCTATCCAGGAGATGACCACTTTGAAGTTCATTAAAGAAGTTCAGCGCCTGATCGAAAAGATGGCATCTTTGAATCATTTTGTCTTGAGGTCGGTCGAATGCTGCATGCCCTTCTTTCAAATCTTTAAGAAATCGAAAGATTTTCATTAGACTCAGGAATGTCAAAACGTGTTCGACGAGCTCAAAAACTACCTCGGCTCACCTCCCCTACTAGCCAAATTTGAATTTGGAGAGGAGCTGATTCTCCATCTCGCGGTCTTTCCTGCGGCGCTAGCGACAGTCCTGATCAAAGAAGAGGCGAAAGTGCAGCGACCAATCTACTACATAAATCAGATTTTAAATGATGTCGAGATCAGGTATACAAAGTTGAAAAAATTGACTTATGCTCTTCTAATTACAGCAAGGAGACTTCGGCCGTAATTCTAGGGATGTGCTATAATGCTCCTCACTGACTAGCCGATTAGAACGATCCTTCATCAAACGGATGCTTCCGAAAGAATTGCAAAATGGATCATTGAATTAATAGAGTTCGACATCAATTATCGATCTTGACCAGCAATCAAGGCTCAGGCACTGGTCGACTTCATAGTTGAATGTACCATCTCCGACGATGTCGAGCTTCAAAATAAAACCAACATTCCATGGTTGCACTCGAGCTCGTCTGAAGAAAGTCGGACCTTCTTGAAGATTTTTGGGCCCTGTATGTCGATGGCTCCTCCAATGCTTTCGGAGCAAGTGTTGGGCTGATCCTGATCAATCTAAAATGAATCATTGCAGAGTATGCGCTGCGTTTTGAATTTTCAGCGATAAACAATGGAGCAGAATATGAGGCCCTAATAGCCAGGCTCAGGATAGCCAAAGAATCGGGAGCTGATCGGCTTTAGATTTGCAGTGACTCCTAACTGGTCGTGGGGCAGGTCAGCGGCAGTTATGAAGCCCGAAAAGAGAGCATGGTAAAATATCTTGAGAAGGTGAAGAGCTTGACCCCAGCCTTCGGCAATTTCAGCATTCGACAAATTTTGAGAGTGGAAAATGCTAAGGCCGATCTTCTTTCCAAGCTAGCCACCCTAGCTCCTAACGAGCTTTCGAAAGAAGCTTATTATGAGACATTGAAATGCCAATGCATAGAGGAACCGTAGCCCGTCATGCAGGTTGGTCAGGAGCCCTGCTAGATTGATCCGTTGACTGATTATCTTAAGGACGAGGTTCTTCCTCGTGATCCGAAAGAGGCTCAGAAGTTGAGAAATCAAGCCTCCCGATATGTTCTTTATGATAATAAGCTGTTTAAAAGGTCGTATTTCCTACCATTATTGAGGTGCCTTTGACCCTCTGAGATCGATTTCGCACTATGGGAAGTGCACGAGAAAATTTATGGAAGCTATCTGGGTACTAGATCTCTATCTCATAAGCTGCTTCGATAAGAATATTATTGGCCGACTATGCATGGTGATTGTGTTGATTACGTCAGGAGATGTGACCGCTACCAAAGGAATGTGAATGTCCAAAGGCAACCAGCCGTCGAGCTTGCCCCGTTGAGTGCTCTTTGGCCGTTTGCATAGTGGGGAATGGATATTCTTGGACCCTTCCCAATGGCATCTGAGCAACGAAGGTTTCTCCTAATCGCCATCGACTATTTCACTAAATGGATCGAGGTCGAACCACTGGCAAAGATTACCGAAGCCAAGTTGCAGGACTTCGTCTGAAAGTCTGTCGTCTGTAGATTCGGACTGCCCCAAACTATTATAATAGACAATGGTCGATAATTTGTCAGGATGAGGTTCGCCGAGTTCTGTGAAGGTCTGAATATCTTCAATCATTTTACGTCGGTAGCTCATCCGTAGGCAAATGGGGAAGCTGAAGTGACCAACCGGATTCTATTGTAAGGCATCAAAATAAGACTCGAAAGAGCAAGAGGGGCCTGAGCGGACGAACTTTATCATGTTCTATGGGCATACCGCATTATCCAAAGGCTATCGATTGGAGAAACACCGTTCGCCTTAACTTTTGGAAAAGAGGTAGTCATCCCGATCGAACTTAAGCTTCCATCGGCGCTGATAGTGATTTTCAACGAGCAGCATAACCCACAAGATCTCAGAGCCAACCTCGATCTATTGAAAGAAAAATGAGAGGAAGCTCAAGTTTGGATGGCAGCTTACAGGCAAAGGATGGTCTGATACTATAACTCCAGAGTCAAAGGTAAAATGTTCAGAGTGGGGGATTTAGTGCTTCGACGAACCGCCATCTCTCAGCCTCAGAATCAAAAAAAGTTTGCCCCAAATTGGGAAGGATCCTACGAGGTCACGAAAGTCGTCCGATTTGGAACATACTATTTGAAAGAACTTGGAGGGGCAAACCTACCTCGATTATGGAATTTGAAAAATCTGCAAATGTATTATCGATGATTTGATTGCAATGAAATTCTCCTACTTTAACACCCTAATCTTTGTTGTATATCGGTAATAAAGGGGGACTACCCCAAATTTAATCTCACGATAAATACGGCCACGTTAGGAACAGGAGGAGAATCTTGTCCTAACATTAGCAAAGTCGAAGGCCTCGTTCATTTTAGACGAGATGAGGAGAGAGGTCCTGACAACGGTCCTAATGTGCATCTACAGTCTGTTAGAAATAGGAGGAAAACCTCGTCCTAACATGAGCAAAGTTGAAGGCCTCGTTCATTTTAGATGAGATGAGGGAAGAGGTCCTAACAACGGTCCTAATATGCTCCTACAGTTCATTAGGAACAGGAGGAGAACCTCATCCTAACGTGAGCAAAGTCGAAGGTCTCATTCATTTTAGATACGAGATAAGGGGAGAGGCCCTGAAAACGGTCCTAATGTGCGCTTACAGTCCATTAGGAACAGAAGGAGAACCTCGTCCTAACGTGAGCAAAGTCGAAGATCTCATTCATTTTAGACAAGATGAGGGGAGAGGCCCTGACAACGGCCCTAATGTATTCCTATAGTCCATTAGAAATAGAAGAAGAACCTCATCCTGACTTGAGCAAAGTCGAAGGCTTCATTCATTTTAGACGAGGTGAGGGGAGGGGCCCTGACAACGATCCTAATGTGCTTTTATAGTTCATTAGGAACATGAAGAGAATCTCGTCTTAACGTGAGCAAAGTTGAAGGCCTCGTTCGTTTTAGATAGGATGAGGGGAGAGGCCCTGACACCGATCCTAATATGCTCCTATGATCTCATTAGGAACAGGAGGAAAATCTCATCCTAACAAGAGTAAAAAAAAAAGAGAGAAGGGTCGAAGGCGAGCATTGTATTCACATAAGGCAACGACGGATAAGGTATTATTTTATTATGAGTTTAAATTTATTACAAGTAGGATAAAGGTCGGTCAAATCGACTACATATTACAAAGAAGCCAATGCGGCAGGGATCGGCAAGACCGATTACAAAAAAAATATATAAAAGAAGGCGAAGCCTTAAGATGGACCGAACTCCTCAGGCTTCGGATCATCGACGCCGGCCATCACCAAGGCCTGCCTCAACCTAACAATTTTCTCCTCAAGTTCTTTCTTTTTATATAAATTATCTAGGTACACTCTATTGATATGCCCGAACTGGCCCTCGAGCTCCCACTGCTGCCCCCTTAGGACCTCGGATTTGGCCTTCACATCCTGGACGGCTTGATGCTCACAGATCAGTTGGAACTTCAATCACTGAACTTCAGCTTTCTTCATCCCGACAGCCTCTAAAAGCTCGCCGATGGTCTTCTTCAATGTGGCAATATCCTCCGACTCTCCACTAGAGACAGCCCGCCGACCATCAGCCAGTTGTTACTGGAGATGGCTCACCTCTCTATTAGCTGTTCGGAGCTCATGCTCGAGCTTGATCACCTTCTTTGATCAAGTTAGCTTATATTCATTATGTCAGGCTTCGGTGTCGTGGAGTTGCTTCTGAAGTTTGGAGAACCTTTTGGACCAATCCCAATCATACCGGGCCCTACCGGTAGACCATGACGAAGTTTCCTCCAGCAGTTGAATTTCACCGTCGTAAGGTCGATCTAAAGGGAGCTGATCTTTGTCATTAACTCCCAAGACTTGTTGCTGGCGCTTCTTCTCAGTTCGGCCATTTCTTTTTCGAAGCTGTCCTTCCGAATGCTGAAACTGGTAGAGTTCTTCTTGTGTAGATTCCTAAGGCGGATAACTTCGACAGTCACCTCCGAAGCGTTCTTCCTCGATTCTTGGAGATCATCCTCGATTTTTCTCAACTTCTTCTTCGAGCGATGAATCTCCTTCTTCAAGCTCCTAATCAGTGGTTTAATCGGAACCCCATGGGGCAAAGGATCGGCATCAATTAGAAGAGGAGAGTCATGACCTAGGTCGTCAAGAGCATTTTGAACTATGCAAACGTTAACACAAAGTGTAAGGCAAGAAAAAGATTTATCTTTCATTTACTTAGATGTTTTTAAATACGTCAGCATAAAAAAAAAGAAAAAGAAAGCTACATGATCTTTGAAAATCTAGACCTTGGGCAGCTCGGCCACAGGAGAGGTCGGAGCGTCTTCATTCACGTTCGGTCCGTGGGTAGGCTCGGGCGCTGTAGCGACTGGTTTAGGAGCTTTCGAGATAGCTCCTGCGACTGAAGAAGAAGGGACGTCGGTCAGGACAACTCCGACCTCGAGGGATAAAAGATCGACTCTGTCGTCGGGCTCTTCCATCAAGAGGTCCAAATCTACCTTGAGGAAATTCTCAGCGACCCTCCCCAGTAGATCCGAAACCCCTCGATGAAGGCCTCCTAAGCAAAAGCTATTTTAATGTCCTCCATGTCCTTAGAGAACTTGAAGCTTCCAATCGCTCGCTCCACCGCCATGCTGATCCCTTCTCGCGCCTTCCTCTTTTCCTCCTTCTGAGCCAAGGCAATCCTTAAGTTCGTCGTCTTCTCACGCTTCGCCCTCAACTCTTTCCGAAGGTGCTTGACCTCAGCAGATTGAATTTTCGAAGCCACTCTCATGCTCTCAACTTCGGCCCGGACCTTCTCGGCCTCCTTACGAGCTTCCTCGAGGGCCTTCGAGACTTCGACCCGCCTCTGACCGTCCGTCTCAGTGGGCGAAGAGATAATGTCCGAGCTACGACAGAAAATCAAGTTAAAATTAGGAAGCCCTGACTTCGAAAATGGAAAAGACCCCAGACCAACACTATGAGAAAGAAGACTACCTCAAGGTAGGCGGCGAAGGACTCGTCAAATCTCTCGACGTCGCCTCTCTGCAGCATCTTTGCCGCAATGTGAGGAAGAATACTCTCCTTCATGAGTGATTGGACGACCTCTCGATCCTCAAGAGAAGCTTGTTCTTAGTCGGGATCCCAACTTTCGGAGCTTCCGACCCTTCTTTCGACCTTCTTGCCGACAGCCCTCTTCTTCTTTTTTCCTACGGCTTTCTCCAGCTGGAGAGGAGCAGATGGAGCGACCTCTTCGGATGGGGATGGGCTCGGGCTCGGTACGGTGGTAGCTGGCTCGGGGGCGAGCATGGCCTGGATCGGTGCGGCATGGCTGGACTCACCAATGCGGACCTTCTTTGGAAGATCCCTAGCAGGGCCGCCTTTCCTCTTGAGGGATTTAAGTCCCTTGGTCAGACAGTCTTGCTCTTCAGGAATCATCTCTGTAAAAGATAAAAATCGAAGTCAAAAAAGGTCAAAGAAAAGTCAAGGTCTGGACAAAGAACACCCCATAATCGATAAAAAAAAAAGACTATCTACCGAATTTAAGGGACTGAGGCTAAGGTTAAACAGGATCTGCTCGTCCAAAAGGTCGGAGATTGGTGGAATGTTAAAGCCCTTCAATATATCGGTCGAACTTCGATCCTCGCTTTTCTGCCCTGGAGCTCGGTGGATCGAGTTCCTTATCTCCCCCCACGGAGAAAGTCTTAACCTCAAGGATGGGTTTGAGACGAAGAAGAATTTCTCTTTCCAGCCATGGATGGAAGAGGGGGTGCCCTTAAGTAATTCCTTTCTATCGAATTGGGGGGACACATACCATCAATCCTTAGTAGTTGAGTGGCGTTTGAAGGTAAAGAAAGTTCGAAATAAGAAAATGGTAGGTCGGATGCTTATCATGGTACACAAGGAAAGAAATCCTATGATGAACCTAAAGGAGTTCGGCGCCATAGCAGCAAGGGAGATGTTGAAAAATCTAAACAGATTGGCCATGAAAGGAGATAAGGGTAACCTAAGCCCAACCTGAAAAGCCTCTAAATACAGGTAGGTTCGGCCGGGAGATGGAGAGCAGGCCCTATCATTGGGTCTGAGAAGTTTGAGCTTGTATTTGGAGGGAATACCAAACTGAATCCTGGCTAACGAAAGATCGTTAGGCCGAAATTGGCAGGCAATAACTTTCAGTGCAAAGGAAGGAGGGGGCAACTCAGAAAGCTCGGCCTCCTTGGGAGATAGGTTCGCTAAGGCTAGAGGAGCCAAACTCCCCGAGTAGGTCGATCAGGATTCCTCAGTGGACATCCGGATCAAAGCAAAATCGTAAAAATCGCTCGAAAAGCTAAGAAAATGTAGTGCAAAAAATTTTTATAAAGAGACCTAAGGCGCGGAAAGTAGAGAATGTGGGAATAACTCGGGAAAGGATAGCAAAGCTGACTTAAGTCGATTGGAAGAGGCAGGGAGACGACGAAGGCCATAGAAGACAGATGGTAGAACACCTGGGATCAAAGGAAGGGAAAGCCTGAGGTCTCGTGCGATGGAGAGAAGAAAATCAGAAGAAGAGGAGGAAGAAGATTTTTGGAGAGGTAATAACTCGGGGGAAGGAAACGGGTTAAATAGCCATGAGGATTCTAGGCGGTTATGATTGCGAATCCCCTTTGACCGATCTATGGCCGATGCGTGCCCCCTCTATCATGGCAGAGACTGGCGATAGACAGGTCTATAATGACTCCATACCCTGGACAAAGTTTTGATGCGGAGCTCCAAAGGTGTCTCTTTGGGCCGCCTCAAATTTATGAAGCTTCGATGCCGGTGCGGAAGCACCAAGAAATGCCTTGTCCTAGCAAGCGTAGGAAATGGAAAGAAACTTTGACAGTCACACTCGGTACTTTCTTTCCTTGAACTTCAAACTCAGGAGTAGGGGGACTAGTATTGGGGATAAACCCACTCCTGCCGAAGTTCGGTTGGATACTTGATCTCGGAAGGATCCCGCTCGACAGTAGCCTCCATGGTTAAATCTTGAGACTCCGCCAATAGTCGGACTCCTTCCGAACTTCTCCTTCAGCTAGACTCCTTCAACAGTCAGACTTTTTCCAAACTTCTCCTTCAGCCAGACTCCTCCTCCAGTCGGACTCCTCGAACAGTCGAACTCCTCCTTCAGCCAGACTCCTCCAACAGTCAGACTCCTTCCGAACTTCTTCTTTAGCCAGACTCCTCCCCCAGTCGGACTCCTCAAACAATCGAATTCCTTCCAAATTTCTCCTTCAGACGGACTCCTCCAAATAGCTAAACTTCCTCTAAACTCCATCCAGAAATCCTAGAGGACCTTGGCACTCATTCTCGATATAGTCGAAAGAATCGTCAATCTCTCTCATCCAAGCATCGATCGTTGGACCCCAACGGGCTCATACATTGCGACAATAGACACTATCCCCCGTAACAAACTCCACGTGGCCCTGAACGACCTACTATCAGATGGTTACGGCTGTCACTATCAGTTTATTACAGGCTCCGTCCATATAATCGACCCTTCAGATATGCTTTCTTCCGGAAGCTCTCCTCTTCCTCAAAATTTTGCTAGAATCTATCTACATATTTCATTTCTATTGGTCGAAAGAGCTGACTTGATCATTGGAGGATCTTGCCGGAGCCACCATCCCAGACTCTGGATGAGATTTGTTTTGCTGGTCTCGGTAGCGATCTCGTCCTTTCCAAATCTAGCTTTGACTCCGATGATGGTCAGATTTTGCGCCAACAGGTAGGACATTTAAAAAAAATGGGGAAAACATTAGGATGACGTTTCGTAGTCAGTAATTTATCCAGATTACTGATAATTTAAAAGAGTCTCATCAGATTATCATGTTTGGTATATCTTTTAGGTTGGTAATCCAGAATGCCAAGTAATCATCTTATTAGGTAATCTAGATTACCGACGAAATGGATGTCTATCCAGATTAATAAATATTTGGTAATATGATATTGAAAAGTTTGAACGAAAATACTATCATCAAAAAAGTATATATAATATAATATAACATTATATTATAATAATATTATATTATAATATAGTAATATTATTATTATAATATAATATAATAATATGTGATAATAGAATAATAATATATTATAATAATATTATAATAACTTAATATTATATTATGTTATAATAATATATTATAATATATAATATAGAATATATCTATTATAAATATAATATATAATATAATAATAATATTATTATATAATAATATTATATAATATAATGTTATGTTATATTATAATATTATTATAATATCATATATATTATATTATTATAATATTATTTTTTAAATAATAATATATGTTATAATAATACTATTATTTTATAATTTAATAATATATGATAATATAATAATAACAAATTATAATATATTATAATAATATTAGTATAATATAATATAATATAGTATAATATAATATTATAATAATATTATTATAAATAAATAATATATAATATATAATTATATTATAAATATAATATCTATAATATAATAATAATATTATTATAATAATATGTTAAACTATAATATTATGTTATATAATAATATAATTATAAAATAATATTATATTATATATTATTATTATAATATTATTTTAATAATAATATATTATAATAATATAATATTATATGATATTATAATAATATAGTATAATATATATTATAAAAATAAATATATATATTAGAATTTAATATGTAATATATATTTATATTTTAAATATAATATTATATAATATTATATTATATTATATTATATTATATTATATTATAATATTATATTATTATTATATATTATAATATATATTATAAATATAAATATATATTAGAATATAATATATTATAATAATATGATCATATATTAAGAATATATTAGAATAATATAATATTATATTATACTATAATAATATATTATTATATATGTTGGTGCAGAATTTGGTTGACGCCGGATCGAGCTGGAGTGGAGGATGAGGTTGCCGTCGGTGACCTACAAAATAAAGTTCTATCCGAAGTCGGTGGTGGTGGCTCTGGTAGGATCCTCCGACGATCAAGTCAGCTCTTCTGGCCAATAGAAATGGAGTGCTAAGAAAAGAGAAGTGAGCTTTTAGAGGAGAGGAGAGCTTAGAGTAAACATATTTGAAGGATTTTTTTTATAGACGGAGCTTGAATGATGATGACGATCATACCATTTGGTGATAGGCCGCTCGAGGCCGCATAGGGCTTGTTACGGAGAGAGCGGTATCGTTAGATTGGTAGTGACGGTCATGTCGTCCGATCGTGGGCCGCATGGGGCTTATTACGGAGAGAGTGGTGTCGTCAGATTGATAGTGGCGGCCATGTCATTCGATCGTGGGCCGCATGGGGCTTGTTACGGAGAGAGCGGTATCGTCAGACTGGTAGTGGCAGCTATATCGTCTGATGGAAGCATGCATTCGGGGTCCGATTGTAGGAATAATTCGGAATGAGGTCAGCTCCTGTAGGAACCCAGCTGCAGGGGCAATTTGGAAGAAGGTCGGCTCTCGGAGGAATTCGACTACAGGAGCGATCCGAAAGGAGTTCGGCCAGGGCTCGACTGCTAAAGAGTTCGGAGGGAGTTCGATCGTTGTAGGAGTCCGACTGCAGGAGAACCTCAGAGGAAGTTCGGCTCTCATAGGAGTCCGATTGAAGGAGAACCCCGGAGGGAGTTCGACTAGGGCTCGATCGCTGAGGTATTCGATCGAGGCTCGATTGCTGAGGAGTTCGGTCGGGGCTTGACCGCTGAGTTCAGTCGGCTGCAGGAGTTCAGCTAAGGCTCGATCGTTGAGGAGTTCGGTCGGGGCTCGATCGCTGAGGAGTTCGATCGGTTGAAGGAGTTCGGCTAAGGCTCGTCTATCAAAGCTCTTTCGTGACTATCGGTTGCATTAGGCTAAGCATCAGACTGGACTTCGGTAGGTGCGGGGTTTATCCCCAACAATAGCCCCCCCCACTCTCGAGTTTGAAACTCGAAGGAAGGGAGTAGAGAAAAGACGACTGCGAAGTCTTCTTCAGGGCTCTGCATAACTTTAGGTTGAAGCTCGGAGAAGATCTTATTTTCAGTCGAGGTTGAAGTTAAAGTTGAGGCTTGGGGGAGATCTCATCTCCAGCCGAGGTTAAAGTTGAAGTTGAGGCTCGGGGGGATCTCGTCTCCAGCCGAGGTTGAAGGAGATCTTGTCTCCTATGGGTGAGGTCGAAGGTTGAGCTTTCCGAGGGAGATCTTATCTCCAGCAGTCGAGGTCGAAGGTCGAGCTCCTCGGGGGAGATATTATCTCCAGCAGTCGAGGTTCAAGGTTGAACTCCTCGGGGGAGATCTCATCTTCTGCAGCCGAGGTTGAATCGATCGCTTGGGAGAGATCTTATCTCTAACTGAGGTTGAGTCGGGCGCTCGAGAGAAATCTTATCTCTGGCCGAGGCTGAAGCTCAGGGGAGATCTCATCTCCTGTAGCCGATGTTGGTTCGGTTGCTCGGGAGAGATTTCATCTCTATCCGAGGTTGACTCGGGCACTCGGAAGAGATCTTATGTCTGGCAGAGGTTGAAGCTTGGGGGAGATCTTATTTCTGCAGCTGAGGTTGGCCCGGTCGCTCGGAAGAGATCTTATCTCTAGCCGAGATTGAGTTGGGCGCTCGGAAGAGATCTTATCTCTGGCCGAGGCTGAAGCTCGAGGGAGATCTTATCTCCTGCAGTCGAGGTTGGCTCGGTCGCTCGGGAGAGATCTTATCTCTAGCTGAGGTTGACTCGGGCGCTCGGGAAGAGATCTTATCTCTGCTGAGGTTGAAGCTCGGGGAGATCTTATCTTCTGCAGCCGAGGTTGGCCCGATCACTCGAGAGAGATCTTATCTCTTACAGTCGAGGTTGAAGCTCGGGAAAGATTTTATCTCCTGCAGTCGAGATTGAGGCTCGGGGGAGATCTTATTTCCTATAGTCGAGGTTGAAGGAGATCTTATCTCCTGTTGGCGAAGACCTCGAAGCTCGGTCTTTGACTTTGCTCATATTAGGACGAGGTTCTCCTCCCGTTCCTAACATGACCATTTTTGATCATTTCTTTCTTATCATCACATAATTCTTGCAGCAGGAAATAATAATGCTGAAGTGAAGGAGTTTTATTGAAGGTAGATTACTGGTAATACATTCTCAGATTTTCTGAGTTCCAAGGTCGTGGAAGTATTATCCCTCCGAGCTCCTTCAGACGATAAGTTTCGGATCGGATGACCTCTACCACTTCATACGGGCCTTTCCAATTTGGGGCAAGCTTTTCCTGGCTCTAAGGCTGAGAGACGGTGACTCGTTGGAGCACTAAGTCCCCCATCCTGAATGTCTTGTTTCTAACTCTGGAGTTATAGTATTGGGCCACCTTCCATTTATAGGCTGCCATCTGGATATGGGCTTCCTCCCTTTTTTCTTCTAGCAGGTCGAGGTTAACTTTGAGGTCCTATGGGTTGTGCTGCTCGTTGAAGGCCATGACTCATGCTGACGGAAGCTTAAGCTCAATCGGGATGACTGACTCCATGTCAAAGGCCAAGGAGAATAGTGTTTCTTCGATCGACAACCTTTGTGTAGTTCGGTACGCCCAGAGGATATGGTAGAGTTCGTCCATCCAAGCTCCTTTTGCTCTGTCGAGCCTCGTCTTGATGTCTTACAGTAGAGTCCGGTTGGTCACTTCGGCTTTTCCATTGGTCTGTGGATGAGCCACCGATGTGAAGTGGTGGGAGATGTTTAAGTTTTCACAGAACTTGGCGAACTTCGCTCCAGCGAACTATCGCCCATTATCGGTTATAAGAGTTCGGTACAGACCAAATCGGCAGACTATCGACTTTCAGATGAAGTTCTGTACCTTGGCCTCGGTGATCTTCGCTAGTGGTTCGGCTTTGATCCACTTGGTGAAATAGTTGATCACGACCAAGAGGATTGCTCGAATGCTGTCAGAAAAGGGCCAAGTATGTCCATTCCCCATTTTGCAAATGGCCGAGGCACACTTAGCGGAGTAAGCTCGGAGGTCGGCTGTCTTTGTACGTTTGCGTTCTTTTGACAGCGATCGCATTTCTTAACATACTCCATGGAATCATGAAATAAGGTCGGTCAATAGTACTCTTGTCGAAGTAGTTTTTGCGATAAGGACCTGGCTCCTACGTGACTTCTACAAAGTCCCTCGTACACCTCCCATAATGCGAGGTCGACCTCTGAAGGTCGGAGACATCTTAGCAGCGGAAGCGAGTACGACCTCTTATACAGCCTGTCCTCGTACAAAACATATCGGAAGGCTTGATTCCTGAGTTTTCGAGCTTCTTTCGGGTCATGAGGAAGGATTCCCTTCTTGAGGTAGGCGACCAACGGATCAATCTAGCTCGGCTCAAACTTCGTCTGCAGAACGACTTGAGATTCCTCTAGACTTGGGCACTTCAGAGTCTCCAAGAATACTTCTTTAGATAGTTTGGCTGGGGCTAAAGTGGCCAACTTGGAGAGAAGATCGATTTTTGCATTTTCCGCCCTTGAAATTTGTCGAATGTCGAAACTGCCAAAGGCTGGAGTTAAGTCCTTCACTTTCCTAAGGTATTTCACTATGCTTCCCTCCCGCGCTTCGTAGCTGCCATTAACTTGGCCGACCACTAACTGAGAATTACTGTAGATGTGAAGCCAATCTATTTTCAATTTTCTTGCTATTTTTAAACCGACGATCAGCGCTTCATACTTGGCCCTATTGTTGGTCGCAGAAAATTCGAAGCGTAGCGCATACTCGACGACGACTTTCTTGGAGCTGACTAAGACCAACCCCGCACCAGCTCCAGTTGAGTTGGACGAACCGTCCATGTGCAAAGCCTAAAAGTCTTCGAAAAGATCAACACTTTCCTCGGAAAGGTTCGACCGCGATAGCAGGGCGTCGGTCTCGATTTGTTCAAGCTCGGCTTCAACTGGAATGGTGCATTCTAGCACGAAATCTGCCAATATCTGGGTCTTAATCGATGGCCAGGGTCGATAGTTGATGTCAAACTCTCGATTGCCCATTTTGCGATTCTTTCGGAGGCGTCCGTTCGATGAAGGACTGCTTTTATTGGTTGGTCCGTGAGGACCGTTATGGTGTATCCCTGAAAATAGGGTCTGAGTCTTCTGACAGTAATTAGAAAAGAGTAAGTCAATTTTTTTAGCATAGAGTACCTAGTCTCCGCATCCCTCAGGATTCGGCTTACGTAGTAGATCGGTCGCTGCATCTTCACTTCTTCCTTGATCAGGACTACCGTCAAGGCCATCGGGGAGACTGCTAGGTACAGGAATAATTTTTCTCTAGGTTCTGATTTTGTCAGTAGTGGAGGTGAGCCAAGATAGTTTTTAAGCTCCTCGAACATCCGTTGGCATTCCGTCGTCCAGCAGTTCTTTGGTTGTCTGAGAACTCGGAAGAAGGGCGTACATCGTTCGGCCGACCTTGAAATGAAGCAATTTAGGGATGCCACTTTTTCAATCAGGCACTGGACTTCTTTAATCATTTTTGGAGCGATCATCTCCTGAATGGTCCGAACTTTCTCGGGGTTTGCTTCAATTTCGTGCCTTGACACCATGAACCTCAGAAATTTTTCGGAGGTCACACCAAAGGCATACTTGGTCATGTTTGGTTTCATCTTGTGCTTCCTGATTGCGTCGAAGGTCTCTTCAAGGTTAGGAAGGTGGTTTGTAGAAGTTCAGCTTTTAACGAGTATGTTATCCACGTACACCTCCATGTTGCGGTCGATCTGCTTCTTGAAGATCTTATTGATCAGACATTAGTATGTTGCTCCTACGTTTTTGAGTCCAAAGGGAATGATTCTGTAACAATAAAGACCACAGTCAGTAACAAAAGTGGTTTTCTCCTCGTCCTCAGATGCCATCCATATCTGATTATAATCGGAGAAGGCGTCCATGAAGGTGAGGAGCTTGTGGCCCGAGGTCGCGTCCACCAGTTGATCAATCTTGAGTAGAGGGTAGCTGTTCTTTAGGCAGGTCTTGTTCAGCTTTTTGAAGTCAATGCACATCCTCCACTTATTGCTGACGAAGTGGGCTACGAACTGATGGCTCATCTGATCAAACAATAAGATAGTACTCGACTTAAGCGTCGAGTACCAGTTCCTCGCGGCCCTTTTAAGGATAGAGGGAAAAGCCCATATAAAATAGCGTCTGGCATGCCGTAGAGCAACATCATTGTTCGGAAGACTTTCAGATGGTCGATCGGATTGGTGGTTCCATTGTAACTCTCGAACTGCAGAAGCTTGAAGTTCAGCGGGATCGGTTCCTGCATAATTTTCTACGTAAAAGGAGGGTCAGTACAAATGTCATTACCGTGTGAGGAGGGAGTGTGACAGAGCTCTTCGATTCGTCGGCTCATTTCTAAGAGCCTTTGATCCAAGAGATCCTCACGATCTTGGTGGAATGGGTACGGAGCTTTCCTTTGGATCGAGTCGTGGTCCGAACGGGGGCCCTCCATCCTCTGGTTCCTCTTTCTAGGGATCAGAGGCCAGGTAGCCCAAGTCGGCCGCTCTCGGACCGGATCATAGGGCTCCAGGGAATCCTGCGTCGGTCGAACGAGTGTTGGGGTCTGTCGATGCATGGCCTGCATCGCCTCCGTGAGGCCACGAATCTGCTGGACAAGTAGGTTGAACTGCTCCGCATCTACCGCGGCTACAGGCGAAACCTGAGTTATCGAGGCTGAAGTGGGAGCAGATGGATCTGAATGAGATCGGACTGCAGAGACCGTCGATCGTCGGATTGAAGCTCTCTTGAGAGGCATTTTCTCTCGAAAAAGAACTCTAGAAAGGAAGAAGGAAGATCTCTAGAGAGAAAAGAGAGAGGTTGTCGGTGAGCACTCCTTTAAGAATAAGAGAACCTCAGAGGCAGATGCCCTCCTTCTAGCATTAATTCTATTGGTGCAGAATTTGGTTGACGTCGGATCGAGTTGGAGTGGAGGACGAGGTCGCCGTCGGTGATCTGTAAAATAAAGTTCCATCCGAAGTCGGTGGTGGTGGCTTCGGTAGGACCCTCCGACGATCAAGTCAGCTCTTCTGGCCAATAGAAATGGAGTGCTTAGGAAAGAGAAGTGAGCTTTTAGAGGGGGAGAGGAGAGCTTAGAGCAAACATATATGGAGGGTCCCTTTTATAGATGGAGCTTGAATGATGATAACGACCATACCGTTTGGTGGCGGGCCGCTCGAGACTGCATAGGGCTTGTTACGGAGAGAGCGGTGTCGCTAGATTGGTAGTGGCGGCCATGTCGTCCGATCGTGGGCCACATGGAATTTATTACGGAGAGAGCGGTGTCGCCAGACTGGTAGTGGCGGCCATGTCGTCTGATGGAAGCATGCGTTCGGGGTCCGACTACAGGAGTAATCCGGAATGAGGTCGGCTCCTGTAGGAATCCAGCTGTAGGGGCAATTTGGAAGGAGATCGGCTCTCGAAGGAATCCGACTGCAGAAGCGATCCGGAAGGAGTTCAGCTCTCGAAGGAGTTCGGCCAATGCTCGGCTGCTGAGGAGTTCGGAGGAAGTTTGGCCGCTGTAGGAGTCCGACTGCAGGTGAACCTCGGAGGGAGTTCGGCTTCCGTAAGAGTCTGGTTGAAGGAGAACCTCGGAAGGAGTTCGGCTAGGGCTCGATTGCTGAGGAGTTCGATCGTTGAGGAGTTCGGTCGGCTGAAGGAGTTCAGCTAAGGCTTGATCATTGAGGAGTTCGATCAGGGCTCGGCCACTGAGGAGTTCGGCCGGCTAAAGAAGTTCGGCTAAGGCTCGTCCGTCGAAGCTCTTCTGTGACTACCGGTTGCATTAGGCTGAGCATCAGACTGGACTTCGACAGGTGCGGAATTTATCCCCAACAATATATATTATATATAAACATATAATAAAATATAATATATTATATATAGTATATATTATAATATATAATATTTATATTTTTTTATAAATATAATATAATATGATATTATAATAATATATATAACATAATATTATATTATACAACATTGTTATAATATAATAATAATTATAATATAATATAATAATATATGATCATATACTAAGAATATATTATAATAATATTATATTATATAAATATAAATAGATAATAGAATACAATATATTATGTGTAATATATATTATAATATATAATATGTATATTTATATTATAAATATAATATTATGTAATACTATAACATAATATAATATTATATAATATAATAAATTTATATTATCATATATATATATATTATATTATATTATATTATAATATATATTATAAATATAAATATATATTAGAATATAATATATTATATATTATAATGTATAATATATATTTATAATATATATTTATATTTTATGTGTGAGATGTGATTTTTAATAAATTTGATATTATGTTATCAGTAATTTGATTGTCATACCAAACGTATCAATCAAGTTTTCAGTAATTTTACTTCAACATTATCTGCATGTATCAAATATAGTAATCAACAGTACTAGTAATTTTTTTTAGATTGTAGGTAATCTATATTACCACCATCTGGTAATGCACCAAATGCAATCTAGAAAAAATCAACTGAAAAAAGTTTGAGAGTAACTAATCAAAAACCTACATGTTATACGTAGCCGAATGTAAAGATATTCTTTTCAGGTAGCATAACAAAATTCATTTGAGAAGCATACATCCAAATTTTAAAGTGCATGAGGTCGGATTTTAGAATAATCAAAAATCTTATAAATTTTTTTTTTCTTTTTTCTTCGTAATAATCCATATCCTTTTTTTAGAATAATTAAGAACCTCATGAATTTTTTTTTCTTTTTTTTGTAAAAAAATCTTTTTCTTTTTGTTTCTTTTATTTTCTCTTCTCTTCTCTTCTCTTCTCTTTAAATTTTCCTTTCCTTTCCTTTTCTCTTCTTTTTTTTCTTTCTTTTTTTTACTTTCATTTTCTTTCTTCCTCCTCCACGGGATCCACTTCTCATCGCGCCGCCTGTCTATCTCGATAGCCACCACAACAATCGCCACAATCATTGTTGTTGTTACCCCACCTAAAGCCATGGCAAAACCTGCTCGACTCTTTTCTTTCTTCCTTCTTTTTCATAGGTACCCACTTCTCGTTGCGCCGCCCTCCTCGATGGCCACCGCAGCGATCGCCGTGGCTATGATTGCTGCCGCCCCGATAGAAGCCATAGTCGAATCTATCTATCTTCATCTCTCTTCATTATGAATGATGATGTCCATGCCCTTGCCTCTCTCCTAGGTTCGAACCTACGTTGCCTCCATCAATTGCTGTTGACCTTTGGTTCAAGTTCTCTGAACTCTGGCACCACCATCCCAGCTGCCCCTTTGGCTTCCTTCCTATGTCATTTATATTGCCACAACTCGTACAAAAACCTATATGCTCAGGAAAAATCCCAACCAAAACCTCAAAAACCCTTTCGATTTTAATTGGTGGGTGATTTTTCTTCCGTACAATCTGGGGCGTTAAGATTCATATAGAAAATAAAAAATCTGGAAAAGTTAGAGCTTAAGGGAACTTACTTGCAATAGTATGGTCGAAGTGTTTTTTTTCTTATATCAGATAATAGTTCTAGAAGTTTAAGGTGAAATACGTGATTCACTGTATCAGCACTGTCTTTCAATTTTTAGTACGAATCAACCTCATCCATGAATTTTTATATTTCTGGTTATTTTGGGTTGCAAGTAAAAGTGATAAAAATATCTGGATAGCCAATCCATCTACAAATTATCATTATGTCTCGGTAGTTCTGTACTTTATATCGTGTCTCCTACTTATAATGTTCAAGTCTTATGCTAATTTACATCAATAACCAATCCATCTGGACCGTTCGATCACCCATAAATCTTTGAGATCGGTGCATGAAAAGTCAGAGCTCAATATGTGGCATGTTAGGAGAGTTTTGGCTTGCTGAGTTGGCAATATCATAATATACCTCCATAGAGTGTATATATATATATATAAAGCTAGACCGGGCTCTGCTTGATTAGATCCTAGTTCATATTCAATTGGATTTCTGACCATTGAATCATCGCGCATCTACATGCATGCGCCTAAAAAAGCATGCCTGAAAAAAAATAGGCATGCACCTGAACCTGAAATTTTTTTTTTTTTTCATTTTTTTAGGCTCCCTAAAGGCGCCTTTAAGCCCAAAAAAATAAAAAAAAATTCAAAAAAATCCTGCATCTTGAAAAAAAAAAAAGGAAAGAAAGACGCCTTCTTTTCTTTTCTTTTTTTTTTTCAAGCGCTTGCACCTATTTTTTTCAAGCGCAGGTGTCTATTTCTTTTTAGGTTTTTTTAGACATAGATGCCTATTTTTTTCAACTGAAGGTGCATATTTTCAGACATGCTATTTTTGGCGTGCTGATCCAACGATCGGGTATCCGATTGAATATAGACTGAAATTCGGTCGAGCGGAGTCCAATCCAGCTATATATATATATATGGTAAATGCTTTTTTTTTTTTTGCCCTTTTTTTTTATCATTTCAAAATCTTTTTCATATATTTATGGGAAAGGAGAGCACTTGGGAGATATTAAAGAGGTTTTTTAGGTTTTGATTGGATTTTTTTTTTTAACTACATGAGATGTTGTGCGAGTTGTGTCGATGTGGGTTGGTCCTTTGAGGTTTTGAGAGCTTAATTTGGATAAAAGAATAGTTTTTTTTTAGGATTTGAGGATTTTTGGTCGAACAACTACAAAAAAAAATAAAAAATTAATTTATGGGGCTATGTTCTTATGATAACTAGTCGAAGACTCGCGCATTGCATGGGATGGATAATTACGACCTTTAATTATTAATTTTTTAATAATAATTATTCATAATAAATATTTTTTAACTTTTTAAATATTTTATTTATTTATTTATTATATATTATATTTATTTATTATTTTATAAAATAATATTTTTTTTTTTTTTTATATCTTCTCTGCACCCATTAGTGCCGCCTCACTCCTCTTGCCACCCCACCACAACTCTCCTCTCTCGGCAAACATCAATCCCGATCGTACCTCCGTCTTCTCTTTTTTTTTTCATACCTTCTTCGTGCTAATCGTGCCGCCTCATCTTCCTATCGCTCCATTATCGTTCTTCTTCTCTCTCAACGAAAGTTGATCTCGATCTCACCTTAAGGCACCCTATCGGTATCACCACCTTTGATGCCATCACTGCCCCTTCTTTCTCCTCCTTTGCCTCTTGCCCGCCCTTCTTCCTGCCATCATGTACATATTCCATCTTGGTCATGCCCCTTTTGCTCGACCCCTCGAGGAAGGGATGGGGTTTTAGGGAGTATTGTTAATAATATTTTTCTACCATCCCACCATGGCTTCTTTTATTTCTTAGTAAATATCGATCCTGATTACACCCCCACTCCCTCTCTTCTTTTCATTCTTTCTCAATGTCCGCAGGTGCTGCCCCATCATCGCTTCTCTTCTTTCTCGGCAAATACTAATCTCGATCGTACCTCCCGACGCTCCTGATGGTACCATTGCCTTTGGCGCCTCCACTGCCCCTCCTTTCTCTTCCCTTGTCTTCTACCCAGCTTCCTTCCTACCGCCCTCGATGCCATCACTATCGTGTTTGATTTCTCATTAGAAATGCAGGAGGGTTGCTGCCTGTATTTGGGCAGCTTTCTACTCCATCCACAAATATCATTTTAAGGAGGAAAGGATAAAAGGTTGCTGCCATGGTTTGATAGCTTTCCACAGTAAAAAGTATGTGGTATGGTTGTTGTTCACATTCGGCAGCCTTCCAATGCTCAACCATGAAGGAAGAAGCCATATAGGAAAGAAATGATCCGATTCAAGGATTAGGGGAGGTATTAGTGAACAAAGAAAAGGAAGAAACCAAAGTGTTGATTAGTGAATCTGCTATAGGCTAATGGGTAGAGAAATCTAATTATTGGGTTCCAGCTTAATGGGTTAGTGGATTTTGGGTTGATGGGTATAGGATTAACGGCTGGGTGGATCCAACTCTATTTGGATCTGAGTTATCGAGTTGGCGGGTGCACTAATCGAGTTCTAGATAGTTAAGTTTATGGGTTGGTTCCTTTAGGGTTAGAGTCCGGTTTGGGTTAGGTGTTAGGGTTAGGGTTAGGGGTTGGATTAGGGTTATGGGTTTGGGATGGGGTGGGTGTTCGGGTTAGGGTTGAGTTTAGGGTTAGTAGTTTGACTAAGGTTGAGTCTAGGGTTTGGGTTAGGGCTTGGACTGGGGTGGGTGTTTGGGTTGGGGTTAGGGGTTAGGTTAGAGTTAGAGTGAGGGTGAGGGTTCGGCTTAGAGTCAAGGCTCGGGTTAGGGTTAGAGTTTTGGAGGTGGATTTGGAGAGGACCATGGAAAAAAGGAAGGAAAATAGAAAAATAAATCATGGAGAAGGTGAGAAGAAGACTAGGATTTGGATTCGAATGCAGAAATAAATGAAAAATAAGAAAGAAAGAAAGAATGATAAGTAAGAGAATATGAAAAATGTTTAAAATAATAGATGGTGAAGGTGAAATTTGTCTTGAATGGATTTGATCGAACAATGAAAGAGGATCGGTATCCAGCAAGGAAATGGGTTGAAAAAGTGGTGATGAGAAGGAAAAAAAAAGTGGGGTGGAGTAACAAGAAATGAAGGAAAGATCCACAAGTGATGATAGAGAAGTGGGATAGAGATGAGACTGTATCAACACCAAAGAGAAAAAAATGCATCTAAGACAATTTAATTTTAAGCAATTTATTTTTTTTGCTATAATAATCTTTTTGTTAAATTATGATACACATGCAAGTTTATAACATAGTAATGCAATATTTATTTTTGGATTTTCAATATAAGGAAAGAGTTGAAAAGAATTGATGACTGTGTAAGTTTCTAAAATAATATTATCTAGATGTTTGGATGGATAATGTTATCTAGATGCTAACCAATAAGTTTGGATGCATAATCCTTGCTGCAGACTAAATCTTGGATACTAGATGTTTGGATAGAAGCTCAATAAAATTTAAAAAAAAAAAGAAAGAAGAGCAGCGTTTTGTAATATCCAACCTGATTGCCAAATAGTAAAAACACTTCATTCTGGAGGAAAAATGCATTTTCATCACGTTAAATTTAAAAAATAGATTATAACATGTATTAAATATATTCGGCGATGGAATAGTACATCATCTTCAATTTTTTTTGTCTTCATATGCTAGTTGGACATGAAGTGACATCCATCACATAATGTTATGAGATCATTACGTAGATCAATTGGGTAATGCGGTGCACTCCACATCGAATTTTCTACACCATAGACAATGTACAAAGAATTTTGCTATATATATAGATATTGCAATGGAAGAAGATGAAGAAGTCCGACGTGGGACTAACTTTCGTCTTTGTTTAAAAGGAAGAAGCTTCCCCCGACCTCCAATCAAGGACCAAAGTGTCTTGAGCTAAAAATTTGCCATTGTCTTTGCTTGTCCTCGTCGGACACAATCCAACCCCACCACGGGCAAACATCGTTGGAGCAAGGCAATGATCCTTTAATTTATTGAGTAATCATCTTATGCATGACATTTAGCCATTATATCATGGTCACTAGCCAAAAAGCTGGATTTAGGAGAGAAAATGGGTGCTCTGCTCCCCTATTTTTTTTTAATTTTTTCCTATCTTCTTCCTTTTCTGGCCATCTTGGTCGCCGACACCCATTGCAGAACGCTAGGTCGCACCGTCGTGACCCCAGTAATTGCTGGCCATGGCCACTGCTGGCTAGGGCTCCTCCTGTTCCAGAAAAGAAGGAGAAGAGGATCATGGTAATTGATTGAAATCCACCAACACGTCAGATCTGTTGCGAATCCACATCCAAAGGTTAATGTCATACTGCTTGGTTCACAAAAAGGTCACCCATCTCCCCAGTAAGATCCCTTGGTTCGTATCCCTTCCATCTAGAGCTTGGGAGAGGCAATTCTTTAAAACCCTCTTAATCTATATTCATCCTCTTCGTAAGGAGGTCATCTACGGGTGTTTTCATGGATTGTTATATTAGAGATAACAGGCTATTTTAAACTTGAAATGAATATATGTAACTTTGCAAAATAACTGCGTGTCCGTGGTTTTCTACTCACGGTTTTCAAGTACCCCAAAGACAATAATATCAAATTAGGTCCTCTCGAATTCAAGAGATATTGAAGTCCACCAAACTTTTTATAAGGCAATTGCTGAGAGGGGGAAGGTCCAACAATTGGAGAAAGAGGTCCAAGCTTGAGAAGGCTATTCTCCTCTCTGCTCTTCCTTTCTTTCTTCTTTCTACTTTTAAGTTTTCTATATCCAAGTCTTGCTCATGCTTTGTGTGATCAAATTCAAGTCTTCAAGTTTTCTTTCAAGTCTGCTGTATTCAAGACACAAAATCCATCCTCATCAAGCACCACTTAGACAAGTTCAATCCACAAATTTATATCCATTCTACTATTCAAATTCTTAAAGTTTTGAGTCTTTCGAATTTGAAAGACTACCCATCAAACTATAAAACATTGATCGAAGAATGCTCTTTCCAATATTTCAACTACATGATGACACATTCCTCTATCAAAACGTCCAATACAAGCACTCTTGACTCTTTTATTTCAAAATCGGCATTGGTTTTCATTTTCCCTGTGGAACTACTTTGGAGCTATTCTGAAAATCTTGTCAACCCACGTTCAAGAAGGGTTCACTCACAGAAGAGTTTTTAGATAAGAAATTTATATCTATCTTAAGCTTACTTTAAATATTATGCCACAAGTAACTAGCAATGCTACTGATAAAAGTAGCTAGATTTTTTAAATATGCTTAGTGCTCTAAAATGGCTCTCTCTTGGCTTTAAAGCAGTTCTTACAACGGCCTCTAGGGAAAGCTACTCAAATCTTGTTAGTTACTCAGTATTTAACCCAAAAATTGAAGATGCTAAAAGAAGGCTAAAGATAGAAATAAGATATCTTATATAAAAATTACTCTATCTATAATATATATATATATATATATATATATATATATATATATATTCAACTATGTCTCAAATTAATCTCATTAGAAGTTAAGAGTGGTATGATTTAAATTTTGATAATAAACGGATCCTAAAGGCCAATAGACCAACAAACTTCAAGACACAGAACTAGAAATGTTTTATCCTCATGATACCCAATAGAGACCGGAACTGGTTTACAACCTCTATATAAAGCTCCTGCTTGGAAACTTACAGATATTTTAGGACAAATTTAGGGATCTGGAAATATATTTTCCTTATTTTTATTACATATGGAGACTGCACACATTTTTCAACTTAGATGTGAAACATAGTCTCGAACTAGCAAAAAACATTTTGGAATATCCAAATAATTTCCAATTGACTTGTTGCAATGGCATGTCTGTTCAATATTTTCTACACCGCGCGGTGTGGCAGGCACGTGACCCATGCAGGTCTAAAAGCAAAAAAAAAAAAAAATTTTTTTGATGCTATTTTCTTTGTTTGTATAACAAGGTTGCTCAATTCAAACCCTCACCTTTGTCACCTCAGATTCGGCCGGGTTGGACTGGTCCAGGGCCCAAACTTATAGGCCTTGTTCAAGGCTGGGCCGGCCTGTTGGGTTTGATATAGCCCGGCCTGGTAGTTGTCTAGGTTGAAGGGGACTATCGGATGCCTCGTTAACTCTGTTGTCTCTCAAACCCTACACCTCCGCTCCTCCCGATATCGCCGGCGGCCGCCGTCTCCATGCAGGTAGCGTCCAACTCCAACAACCGGGCACTGCCGTTACTCAACCCCCTCCTCTCACAAATGAGAACCCCATTCTTCTTGGTCCTTCTCCGCCGCGCTTTCTTCCTGTTCTTGAATCCACTGCGATCATCGTGCTCTCCAAACTCTCTATCATCTCCGATCCTAGGACTTCGTCTCCACGTTGGATCAGATAAACCGATCGGAACCCTAACCTTACCGCCCTTCGCCTCATAAACCCTAATAACCCTCTCGTGAGACCCCAATTTCATCTCCCCAGAAAAAAACTGGTAATTGGATTTCCTAGACAAGCAATACAGAACAGTTTGATGATGGAGTAGCAGAAAGCTGCTAACTTGGCTCTGTTCCCTGCAGTAGAAGATCAGTCTTTTCCTCCGAACGTAGAAATAACTTAGAAATCACTGATTGCCTATGGCTAGATTGCAAGATTTTGCACCCCCCCTCCCCTTTTTTTGCTGAGCTTTGGTTTCCAGTCCATCTCCGTGGAAACTAGGGTATTTCCATGTCCTTCTTTCGTTGGAATTTTATAAATGTTAAACCATATCCTGGCACAAATATATTGGTTTGAATTTAAAACATCTGACGTCCAATTTTGAATTCTGTATTGATTGGTAGCAAATCTTTACTGATGTGACCAAAATCTCACAAGTTATTTGTTTTTCAAACCAATCAATCATACAATAGAGTCGTTGAAGAGCTTGGGGATCATATAGAGATGGCAGGCAATTTGCACCATCTTTGCCTGTAACTCCTATAATAATCTGCGAACTAATGAGGATCGAAGCAGTTTGCTAGCCGCAACACTTTTCTATGTTCATTATTTGCTACTAATAAAAGGTCTTGTTCTTTCCGATTTTCTTTTGAATTAACAAAATAAAATTTTTGCAGATAAAATATGGGACAACTTTTACTTCATGGATGGAAGCTGATCTCAAGGGGTTTTTCTTCTTTGACTCCACACCCACTCCGTGTCTGCATTGTTGGTAGTGGTCCTGCTGGGTTTTACACAGCTGAAAAGGTATTTAAAATGCTTGTTTTTAGTTAATTTGGATTCAAACTTTTGAAGTTGGATTCTTCTTGGTTTTGTGTATAAGCATTGTGTATAAAATTCTTGCAAGTTTAGACGGTGCATAGGTTGGGACAAGTTTTTCACTATCAAACCAATCTAACAATTAGCCTTTTCAAATATAACAGGACAATATTACTTTGATAATATATTCAAAAAAAGAATTATCTTGATAATGGTTAGGGATGTAAATGGGGTGGGTATGGGGCGGATTTCTACTCTCCCATCCCCAACCCGCATCCCCACTACCTCGCCCCATCACCTGCAATTGGGTGATTTTATTCCCCATCACCTGCCTCACCACAAAATTCATAAGCCCATCACCTGCCCCACCCCGCACCTTCTGCCCTGCCCCATCCCATTCCATTTGTTAAAACATTCAATTATTCAAATTTGAATATAAACATAAACATAAATATAAACATGTATACAGGGGTATTTCAGCATTTTCTATACATGCGGGGCAGGATGGGGTGGGTTTGGCATAAACCCATACCCGCCCCATATCCACAGCGGATTATTAGATTTTTTTACCCGCCTCACCCCATGACCCATTTAGCTCGTCCATTTACCCACCTCTCATGTGGGTTGAGTGGGTTGAATTTGCAGGTTGGTGGACCGATTGCCATCCCTAATAATGGTTAGACTAACATTTGTTTCAAAGAAGTATAGATCTCATAAAATTCTATGCTTGTATATATATATTTAGTTGTTTTGATTTGTTTATGCTAGATGTTGAAGGCTCATGATGGAGCGGAGGTTGATATCCTAGACCGGTTGCCAACACCATTTGGATTAGTTCGTTCAGGGGTGGCACCAGATCATCCAGAAACAAAGGTGAGAGGCAGATTCTCAGTTCACAAATCCATCATGAAAGATACTTTAATTTAACATCTTGTTATTTTGAACTTTCATGATCCATTGACGTTGATCTTTGTAACTAAAGGTTAAGAATAACTAACTGGAAAACATGAACAATGAAGGGTGACGTTTCTCTCCTCTTTAATTAATGCGAGGAAAGAGAGGTTATGTTTATCTTCTCCTTTCTTCATGAAAATGAAGGGTATGCTGGATCTTTTGCAGGGAGGGATGCACCATGTGAAGGGGCTAAAAAGAACAGAGTTTTGGTTTTTAGCTGAGAGTTCTGGTACATCTTTGTGATGGGATGTCGAGATGGGATTAGAGAGGGGACACATGGTCAAAGTTGGAGAATGTTGGAACTAACAGAGAGTTTTGAACTGGTGTTTGACATAATCTAAAGGGGCAAGTTTGGTCATCAGATTTGCAGCTTATTGCTCTTACCATTGTTGTTCTGGGTGCTCATGTGGGTGACATTAAAGGTGGTTGACAGGCCTCAGAATGCCAGGTTGCCTAGACCATTGCAGTGTGATGGTTGCCCGATTTTAGGAGTGCAACTTTAGGTGGTTGGTTAACACTTAGGCCATAATTTTTTACCAAAAGGTTGCCTGTTTTTACACATACAGTGATATATCTTTGAATACATATAGACATGCATGCATGCATGCATGCTTATTCAGACGCTCACGTATATGTAATTCTATCTGGTTTACTTTAGGGTCTCATCCTATGCATCTTACTCTACGTCCTTTCTTATTATATATAGAGAAATTGTTGCTAATGTGAAAAATAAGTACATAATACATTCTTTGAAAGACTTAAAACTGTCTTTTTGTATCATAGTAATTTATTGCTAGCACAAAATTGATAAATCAGGCCAAATAATTAGGATAAAGCTTGATGATTCTGCTGGTGCATATTTTGGGTAAATTGTGTTGAATTATTGTATGCTTGTTTTTGAATGTTTCTTGGTAATCACACTTATAGAAACTTGGAAACAGATAGTAGTAAACCAATTCTCTCGGGTTGCTGCAAATGAGAGGTGCTCATTCTTTGGAAATGTAAATCTTGGAACTACTGTTTCTCTCTCTGATCTTTGTGAGATGTATGATGCGGTAAGCTTCCAAACTGCAAGTTTGAGCACTCCAACCTCATTTTTGCTTTATTGTTTGATTTCTTTTTCTTTTTATGTTATTTTATTTTATTGAGTCTTTAATTTGACTAATGTATGTATTCATGAGCAGGTCGTGCTTGCTTATGGTGCTGAGAGTGACAGATATCTTGGTGTGCCAGGAGAAGTAAGTTGTCTCAGTTTCTTCTGTTGCTGTTTCTTGCGATAAGACTTTTTAAATTTTGATATGTAGATGTCCTCAGATTGCTCACACCTTATAACAATTTATATATTAACTTAAGGTTGAGTTGTTATTTAGCTCTCTTTTGTTTGGAATCAAGACCATCATGACAAACATACCCAGACTCAGAAAATATAAGAATTTTTCTACTAAATGCTTCATGGAGAGCGGCCCAAAATTTTAAACTTTTGAGACCAGACTTAAGGTCAATTTTTTTTGTTATTGGATTTATTATTACTAGCTATTTTTGAATTAACTTGTGTATTATCTTAGAAAGTTATATTCAAATCGAGAGTTGAGCTGTTGCCTCTACAACAACCTAGAGGCTGAAAATTGAAAACTAAACTTTGAAGAGGGGAAAAGGGATAAAAGAAACACCCAATAGCCCAGCTTACAAAATTAAAACCAGTCAAACTGGAGTTAGTGCTGAGATTTTTTACTCGTTTACCCTTAATCTGGTTTTAGGATCATTATCTTTGCAGTTGAGGCTATTGCATCAGTGCATTAGAAATTTTAAATTCTTCAATTCTGATTGTTTGGGCAGTCTTGGAGAACCAGTGCTTACCTTTTAGATTATTTTCTTGTGTTTCATCAGGGGTCCAAAAATCTGTTTCTTATATCTTCTGTGCCTCCTTCCTTCTATACTGTAGGATTTGGGAGGGATATACTCAGCTAGAGAGTTTGTATGGTGGTATAATGGGCATCCAGACTACTCTAACATGTCACCTGACTTGAAAAACACAGATACAGCTGTAGTCCTTGGTCAGGTATGTTCATAAGATATATTTGCAAGGATCAATTGAACATAAGTAGACTTGATAGTATTGGTTGCAATACTAGTTTCAAAAGATGTCATAATTTTCCATACTTTTTCCTTTTTGCGAGAATATTGATGCTGTACTTCTTTTTGCTTGATTATATTCTTAGTTTCTCACACTTTATTTTCTGCGTGTAGTGATCAAATCTATGTTATTGTATAAAGATGTGGCTTAATTTGATGTGCTCTGCTTATATTCAAGCCACTTACAAAACTTTGGCTTTATGTAACTGGGTGTAATTCAGACCACTAAAAGGAAAAATCATGCTGCAATTCTTGACCTGCCACTAACTTGAGCAGATATTTTTTTTCCCCTAGATATCAATTTGCTACTTTGTTTATAAGTGACTATGTCAACATGGACAGCGTTCATCCGTTAAACCAGGTTATTTATCAAAGTAAATCCTTTTATGTGTTTTATCTGTACGTGTACTGATGAAAAGGTTTACCATGAGTCCACGACAGTGGTTCAGACACTACAGTATGGGGGCTGCTAATGTCTTATCCCTGGTTCCTAGGTCTCATGTATTTTGGAAGAACTACCTTATTTTGCATCATTTTTTTTCCATATAGAAGGAATGTCATATAATACGTATTTAATAGGACCTTTGAACTCTGAGTCTGTGGTTTACTGTTGCTCTGATACCTATGGCTTACATGATACCTTCTTATCATTGCACCTGCTATGTAAACTACTGAACTGTCATGCAGCTTCATAGATCATAGTACATACTTTTCTAGTTGATTATGCCTTGTGGTGAACTAAATGAAGCACATAAAGTCAACTTTCTTTGCTTTCCATGTTTGCATTTATTACCAATATTTTGTCATAGAGTTATATATATGCTTCTGAACTTATTCATAGGGTAATCTGAGTAGGAAACCGTGAAATTTGACAAACCTAAATATGTCCTTCCTTGTGGAATGTTGTAAAGTATTATGTTAGTTAACCATCTAGTGAAAGTTGATTTTTATTGTTGTAGCGAATAGATAAGGTCTCAATAAATATTCGTTAGAACGATAGTTTTTTATTTTTCTGATTTGAGCATCTGGCTTTCTTTTACTTAACCAATGTTACCATTATAATGAAGTTACAACAGTTTCCAAATAAAGTCACCTTCAGGGTAATGTAGCTCTTGATGTTGCTCGTATTCTTTTGCGACCTATAAACGAACTGGAAACAACAGATATAGCTGAGCATGCTTTAACTTCCCTTCGTGAGAGCACCATAAGGTTTGTTGTTTGAACTACCTAACAATGATTGAATTAGTTTTGTTGATTCTAGTTCTGCTTTGCTCCTAAAGCACATCATTTTGATGCTATCTTGATTCTGTTTATCCTGGCTAAAAAGGAAGGTGTACTTGGTTGGGAGAAGAGGTCCAGTGCAGGCAGCTTGCACTGCAAAGGAACTTCGTGAAATTCTTGGTATGACTCAATCTGCAGGACTTACTGTCATTAAAAAAATATAATTTGATCCCTCTTTTGCATGATTCAATCACACATCCTGAAAGCATTGATCCTGCTAGGAGTTTCCTTTCAGTGTTATTTTGCACCTACATGAATGTGATTGTCTGATTTATGCAGGTATCAAAGATCTGCATGTTCACATCCAGAAAGCTGACCTAGGTACATCTCTGGCTGATGAGGTTCGTTTATATTATTTCTATGACAATGAAACAAATTTGCATTTGAGTGAGATTTTCAGTTGATTTTTCATTTCACAACATATGTTGTGATGTTTTATTGCTCAATCAGATATGCTTGCCTTTCAACACCCGCATTTGTTTGTATTTGGCGATACTGTTCTTGTAATCCCAAATGGCTTTATCTGTCAGATTTAACTGCAATTTTACAGATTTGCCCATTCTGTAGATGTCGAGCTCATGATATGGTAAACTTTGGAATTATTAGCTTCTTCCATCTAAACCAGAATATCATGAAAAAAGAATCTTCAACCCTGGTTGCCAAATCACTTTCATTGCTGCATCCAAGTATTTTTCAAAAATATCTGTTGTTGCACTTTGCCATCTTATTCGTAGCATATATTCCTTAAGATCTTCCAGCTCGTTGTTTAAATTTTACAATACCGATTCTTCCCTTCCATTATCAATCACTTCTAAACACAGTATTGCATGGACTTGCTTTTAATTTTCTCCACTACTTTGATTTTTTTCCCACTAAGCTCAGGGTGCTTATGCCTCAGTGTTTTGGCTAATTCCAGGAAGAATTAAAGAAAAGTAGAATAAAACGAAGAGTTTATGAGTTATTTTCCAAAGCAGCAACTTCCCATCAACAACATGATATTGTTGGCCAGCGAGAACTCCACTTCATGTTCTTCAGAAAACCTGACAGATTTTTGCCTTCAGAGAGTGGTAACACTGTAAGCGGTGTGTGCCTTGAAAAGACATGTTTAAAAGGTTGGATCTGCAGAACTAATACTTGGAGCTTTTAATATTTTCTTATGTTTATTTTTTGCGAGAATTTGTTATGCTCTCTAAATTGGCTGCTGAGCTCAATTTCTTTAACAATTTAGTCTCATGCATAAGATTTGCTGTCTATGTTCTGGAATTGATTGAGTTGCTTTAATGACAATTTTATCATAATTTCCAACACCATGATCATTTTGGCGATGCAGAAAATGGTGCTTCTGGCAAACAGGTGGCAGTAGGAATGGGACAGTTTGAAGATCTCAAATGTGGGTGGGTATTTCCAATTTTGTGTGCTGTCTTTTTAAGTATGCTACTAACACATCGGCTTTTGTAATTTTGGTTCTCAGTGCCTGTGTTTCTTTTGGCTAACTTCAGGTTTTTAACTATAACATTCTTCTTGTCTTTAGGCTGGTGTTGAAAAGCATTGGTTACAAGTCAGTGCCAGTTGATGGATTACCTTTTGATGAATATAGAGGTCAGCTATCAATTTAAGCAGTACCGAACCCTGTTCGTATAATATCTTACATTAAGCCAAGCCAATTAATTATCTAACTGAAAGTGATTGTTTCACTAATGGCTTTTAACAGGTTTGGTTCCTAACACGAAAGGCAGAATTCTAAGATTGGATCAGGCAGAGCATGCAATTGTTGAGCAAGGCTTGTATGTTGCTGGTTGGTTGAAAAGAGGACCGACTGGGATCATTGCTACAAATCTATACTGTGCTGAAGAAACTGTAAGTAACATTGATATGATTCAATTGCTCGTGCATCACCAGAAATACATAGTAACATTCAGAAAGACTAGATTTTCTACAAGTTAACAATATATGCATGGAATTTTGTGCATGTGAATTTCTTTGGGGCTGTAAGTTTTCTGCTTTTCATGATGAAAATTGACTTAAGTTGACTGACACAGTCCATGATAGAAAATAACATGGTCATATAAGCATCATCACTGGAAACATCTCACAATGGGTGGCGTTGACAAAACAAAATCAGAACAAAATATGAATATATGCAAATACCAAAACAGAAATTGTTATGCAGATAACAATTTGGGTCTTCCCCTTGTGCACATACGCTGCAGAAAAGTATTGTGCTTAAATTTTTCATTTAATAATTTGAATAGAGAATAGGAATTATTATATCGTATGACTTGACTTTTGTTCGCATGGATAAAATTATAATAAAAGATGCAATATGCGGATAGGTATATTGGCATAATACATAATAATTACTATTGCTATTATGCAATTCAATCTTATTTTGTGTAATATTTCTACTACCAAAAATAATTCGCAAATTCTTTTTTGAACATCAAAGTGTGCTAAAGAAAAGGAAATTCTATGTTACACCTGATTATTGTCTTTTTCTCATGAGGAGAAGATTTAATTCCTAATCCATTTATTTTTTGTGTACCCAATCTCCTAAAATCACGGACTTAATATTTGCTTCTCAAAATTGGATTGTTGGGGAGATCTCACTGGGTTTTGCTGTTGTGCTCCAACGCGTTGATCCGGCATAGCCGAAATCTGGTGTTAACATGGCAGGTTGCAAGCATCCTGGAAGATTTCAAGAATGGTTTACTGACGCCCAGTTCAGGCTCACACAAACCAGGAAGACAGGGGCTCCTCCAAGTTTTAGAAAATAAGAATGTCAGATTTGTGCCATTCAGTGGATGGGAAAAGATAGACATGAAAGAAAGGATGGAGGGTGAGCTAAGAAACAAACCAAGAAAGAAGATCACGACATGGGAAGAGCTGCTTCTAGCTGTGGATGGATGATGGGAAGAGACACATATCTAACTTATTTTTGAGGGTTTCGAAACAGAACATGCGCTGCAGAATACTGGCTGAAACAGAGGGGGCTCAGCACAAGAAAATTCAAATTTTCATAGAAGGCCGTTTGTAAAAATCCATTTGATTTTTGTTTTCCAGATGGTCACACCCTTTCCATGGGGAGTCATCCTAAAGAGAGGTTGCATGAGTTAGGCAAATAAGCCGAACGTACCAACGCCGAAGTTATTTGAACACAAACTCAGAGGAAAGTGGCGTGTTTGTAGAACTTTTTACATTGCCCTTTCCATATTGAAGGATAAATAATATATAACTTAAAGTTGAAAAAGGCTATTTACTCAAGCTTCATCTTGCTTCATCTATCGGTTGACTACCAAGTATAGGATATTGATTCTTGTAGAATTAAAAGAATATTGAATGCTTGTCATTCTACCTCAATTTAATCTTAAATTCCTCAGCTTGCAAGCTAAGTTCAATTCTCTGCATATCATTTGTCTGGTGGCCTTCGCTTACTTCAGATGCCAGTATTTTTCCCTACAATGGACAATGTTATGGTCACATCATTAGCTTCACCGGGTCTGATGGCTCGGCCTATGTTTGCTGCTATGACCGTCTTACTTCTCTGTCTCACTCACTGTTGTGTTGTCTTATCTGTGCCTTTGTAGCCTGTTGGGTTCAGGTGTCTAATGCATTTTATAAATATCAGCTGGGTTTACTTTTCTGTATGCTTTTGGTCCAGGCTTTCTTATCAAGTCCTTGACTCAGTGGTCTGCTTCCTTTTGTAATCACTGTTTTATGTGGATAAAGGTTCCTGCCATGGGTTTACCAAAAGAAAATACTAATCGCCAGAAGTTTTGGTGATAATTATTAGGGAACGATCCAGTGGAAAAACAGATGAAATGGCGTAGTAACATAAGGGTGTTTGCAGGCTAATATGACATAGATCACATTATGAAAAATTTGACGCATTTCATGTTCCTTAGAAAAACATAATTTTGAGGCATTTTACGATAAATTATTACAATTTTCCTTCAAATTTTCTCTCCTTTGGATATTGGAATGCTTTCAACTGGGACTTGTGGTGTTCGTGGAGATTAAGCGCTGGTTAACTGCACTAGTGGGCACGCACGTGTCAACTGTGAAGTCGTGGATTCTCGTGAGGCCCGTTAAATTAGTTGAAGTATGCAACTTCGTGCGCGGTGCTTTAACAATACTTGGTAGGGAAGTTATTTCTTAGGTGTTTTACTGATGTCGTTGGTAGCGTGTTTTACTTTCACCTAATCGATCTCGTTGGTAGCGCTAACAAGAAGTTTGATCCACTCTTGTTTTCACTTAACTTTTTTCAAAAATAAAAAAGAAATAGCATTCCAAATTAATCTTTCTTGTCATTTCTTTTTTTAAACAAAATTCACTTCATTTGATTTCTCTTGACAATTTGGCACAAAAGGATTGGTGAAATTCAGAAAATTGCCAAGTTAGAACCAGTCCTGAGCTTGAGTAGAAACACAAGCTACATTACATCATTTTTGTAACGGCATATTAGAGAATGATCCGCCACAGGATCGGCAGCAGCAGCAGCAGCAAGAAATGAGAAGGCATTGCCATTGTTGCGGAAAAATCTCTCCAGATTCTTTCTTAATCTGATAAGAATTAGGGTCCTCGACTTGTCTCATTGCCTCCTCTCCTCCTCCAGTTTTCCCCTGTCGATCAGCGAAATCTTGAGGTCGTTCCAAAACAGATCCTAAAGGTCTACAATTTTCTACAGAGCCTGCATTTTGAAGAGAGAGAAGAGGAAAAAAAAAAAAGGGTTCTGCTTTGTCCTGCAGCTATTTTTTCAGATGATTCAAACAAAATAATATATTCTCCTTTTCGCTCTCCTCTAACAATTTAAATAAAGCAATGCAACCAGGGATGTCAATCGAACGGCGCTCCATAAAGCAAATTGTATAAAGACATAGTTTATTTTAGACAACAACTAATCACAAGAAGATTTGTTCAAGAAATTAAAAGAAAGTTCTCAAGGACAGACCAGTTTTCAATCTAGAAGAGCTTACAGCAGGCGCTTTCAGCAATTTATGGGAACAAAACCAACAAAAGGTCGAGCAAATCAACACCTGCCACACTGAGAAACTTGAGGAAACAATTAACTCATGTTCTCAATTTCAAAACAATTGCTGGATAGGCTTGATGCAAACTGAGTGATGCGATCATATCCCTCCTCTGCTTGGAGATTCTGGGTTCAAATCCTAGTGGTGCTTCCCAAGTATCAGACATGGGTAATTTAGCTTTTGGATCTTCCCTCCCACTCTGCCGTAATAGAAACAGTACGTGGACACTAGTCAGCACTAGATTCTGAAAAATGGAAATTATTATTTAATCTTTCAACCAAGATATTCAATTCAATTCGTTACAAGCTGATCGACCATGCTCTAACATTCATTCTCTTCTCTGATCCAGTGGGCATAAAAGCAAAGAGTCCAGGAAGCTTGGACAGATTTGCAAAATTGTCATATAATCGGAGGACAAAGTATCATCCAAATGAATGGTAGCAGAAGCAGACCTCAATTAATTTACTAGCCTCATCAACGAACTATAAGATTCGAAAAAGACTTACCAGCACGCTGGTTGCGTACAACTAATCTCAGACATGGGCAATATGCCGGATTCAATCTGGATGGTCGATACTCTGTCAGCCATGCTGACACCAGAATTCTCAACATCCATTTCACCCATTCCCGTATCTTCCTCACCTTCGCTACCTTCCTCACCATCAACCTCCTCATTAGCTGACCGTAATTTCTCCGCGTGCTCGGCAAGTAGCTTGCCATCTCGTTCGCTCATCCAGTTTATATCAGCCAGAAAGGAAACAAGCCCCCATCAGACAAGCAAGGGTAAGGACTCGATTTTCTTTTTCCCAGCCAATGCACCACATAGGTAAAAGCTGGATGGTTATAGTTATTGGTATCAAGTCTATCCCCTTATCCCAAATCGGAGAAGAGGATAAAAAAGGGTAATCATGGATTTCAAGGGCACTTTTGTTGGGAAGCTGGTGCAGGCATCTCATCAATTGTAAAAGCCTTAGCCAATGAACCGGGATAAATCCACCGAACAATAACGGATAAAACCAAAATAGAAGACAATGGGTTGGTCAATCCTACAAAGAGGAGTATTTTCTTTCTTGGGCAGTAGGGAAAAACATAATTTCCAATAAAAGTAATTCGACAGCAAGAGAGAGAGAGCTCGCTGCTCTTGGTGCCTCCTTCACTGGGAGCTTCCCCTTGTGGCGGTCAATCTCTTCGGTACAAGCCTTGATAGCATTATTAAGAATCGATATCCCTTGTTCCCGTCCAAAGAAACACGGACGTGTTTACAATAAATAAATAAAACAAACAAATGGGCAAAAATGATGGAGACCCTTCATGGTTCAGCCAACAAGAACAGGTGAAAGCTTTGATGCAGAAAAACCCCTTCACATAAAATCTTGAATTGGGATCCAGGACTCAACCAGGACCTTTTTTTGTAACCATGACATTTAAGGTCATGCACAAGGGAAAAAAATAAATCACTTAATCCCATTTGATATGGAGAAGAAGTTTCGCATGTTAGATGCTAATGATAAAGTAAAAACCGAAGGCAGTTTTGTTACTTTGGATCAGATTCTACAACATTGTGAGAACAACATAGAAATCTAGCCCATGCAGCAGTACCTCAACAGAACACATACTGAGAGTCGTTATGAGGTGGTCTAGAATAGCCTCCTCTCAAGAATAGTTACTTAAATTAATCAGATCCATTATTCTAAACAATTTGGATAGCTGTGGATGCGGATGACGGAGTTAAAAAGCCATATCTCATGATAACTGTTGTTGAGTCCACAGGTAGGCAGTTTAGTTTTCCACCAGGAAACCTAATCCATATCACCATATCAGTGATGCAACAGAGCGTCGATCATCACTGACCTTTGATGAATCAACGCATCGATCAGGATGATGTCATTAAATACAATGACGATGAGGCATGCATCACTCAAAAGAGTTTGATGTACATTGTGGTAACAAAATTTTATCATGCAGACACCAGGGAGCTGAAATATAGATATCGTCCTCTGAGCAACATATAGGAAGCTTCAGCATTTTTTATTCACATCCATTGCTTGCATCACCGCGCAAACATTGGGAATCCTTCGCAGATCCAGTGATGTCCTTTCTTCGGACAATCAAACAAGCATCAGCTTTCTTGAATTATAGCATCCTTAGGATTTCATAATATTCAGAACCATCTCTGAATAATTTGATTCTGACCGACAAAGGCATTAAAATCAGGAAAACAGACACCAAGGTGTTTCCATGGATTTTTTTTTGTTTCTATCTTTCAAAAGGACAATACACGCGTACATCACCCTTCTTCCTAGTGGGGTGCGAAGAGTGTTGGAGTCAAATCTCCAAAACTTTCCAGGGATTTGGTTATGCACCTAAAAGCATTCTTGCGTCACTTAAGCATGACCTAACCAACCCAAATGCATATGTTGAGCGTATAACATAGATAAAAGTATATCAAGATGCGGAGCTAATATATTCAGCATGGTATTCAACTTGGAATGTGCAAGTTCTACGACAATTTGTTACAAACATGGCTAAAACGTGCAATGCATGCTGCATTCAAGGTCCTTGCTTTAAAATCTTGAGCCACCTCATGTTTCCAGATTTCCCAAGACTAACAATGGAGGTACCATTAAGAACTTGACCACTCTATTTGTGGCCCATGGATTCTTGTTTTGATACATGAGGAGCCATCGTTTGTTGTTTGATAGTGGCCTGAAGTGAAGAACCGGATGCAGGAACTTGCTGCATTCGAGACCCTTGCTATATATATATATATATACATATATATGTTTGATAATGGCCTGATGCAACTGGATAGAAGCTTGCTGTGTTCGCTGCCCCCAAATTAAAATCTCGATCCTCTTCATTTTTGCAGATTTCCCAAGACTCACTTTGGAGGCTCCATTAACCAGTACATGAATTTATTGTTGGCCCATGGATTCATGTAGCCCTTTAATACGCGAGGAATTTCCCCTGATTGTTAAGAACCTGTTGTGTTTTTATTGCTTATTTAATTTGCTGATGATACATTGCTATTTTATTTACTTGTGGAAGGGACGTGTGTGGAAACTTAATGGAACTCTCATGCTTGCAAGCCCTGAGGAGATTGCTGCTATGCAAGCAATGAGACTTAAAAGTTCTGAGAGAAATCAGATGACTCGAGACCACAATGGGTTTAGAAAACTAATTATGGTTATAACTGGAGCTGGAAAGCTTTTGGCACTACATACTGAAGATGGATGTGTTGTCTGGTCTCTCTTACTTCCTTCCCTTCGTAGATCAGAAGCCTGCAAAAATCCTTCTGCCTTGAATCTTTATCAGTGGCAGGTTCCTCATCACCATGCGATGCATGAGAACCCATCTTTCTCGTAGTTGGCAGATGTGGACCTAGTCGTGATGCTCATGGTGTTCTTTCTATCGTCGATTCTTACGCTGGGAAGGAGCGGAACTCTATAAAGTTTGTGCATTCCATAATTCAGGTCCCTCCGCTTCCATTGAGAGATTCAAACGAGCAGCGGCTTCATCTCATCATAGATGCAAATCTCCAAGCCCATTTATGCACAAGTACTCGTGATTCTATTGACATTTTTCTTCATGCAATGTCAAATATATATATATACCGGCATTATATTGAAGCAGAAAAAGACGTGATTAGAGGATACTCATTACAGAGCAGATGCACCGTCGATGTAGCTGATGAGTACTGCTTTAACTCTATTGTTTTCCCTTCCGAATCTGAGAAGATCTCTGCAACTGCAACAGGCAAGAAGATGAATGAGGTATGTTTTCCTAGCAATATTCTCCTCTTTTTGTTGACCAGCAGTGATTAAGTTCGGTTATATTACTTTACTAGGTAGTTCATACCCAAGCAAAGGGTATTGCAGGTCAAGATGTAATTTATAAGCATGCATCAAGAAATATACTTTTTGTTGCTACTGTTGCTCCCAAAGCTGCTGGAGATATTGTAAGTAGCGTCAGTTGTCATAAATATTTCTGCCATCTTCATCTTTAGCACCTTACCGATCGAGGTTTTAAATCTCACGAGAGATGTCCCAATATCTTCATAAAATGAAATGTCTCGGTGTCCTATCCCTTTCCGACAGCCATTTCAATCATGCATTTCGATAAATATCCTTCGTCTCTCTCTCCTTTATTTCTTTCTCTTTTTTTTCTTCATTTTTTCTTTTCTTTCTTTTTCTTCTATTTTTCTTTCTTCCCTTTTTCCTTCCTTTTCGTCGTCTATTTCTTTCATTTTTTCTTTTCTTCTCCTTTCTCTTTCTTTTTTCCTTCTTTCCTTATTTTTTTTCTTTCATTTTTCTTCTTTTTCTTTTCTTTCTTTTTTTTTTATTTTCTATTTTTTATTTTCTTCTTTTTCTATATAAAAGAGTTTGGAGTCCTGATCCCATCGTGATCCTCTTTTTCCAAAGAAACAAAACGGGATGGTCGGAATACCTCTGATCCCATTGGGATGTAAAACCTTGCTACTACTGATGTAAACAACTTCTTATAGAAAACATCATAACCATTTCATTTTATTCTTTTTTTTTTTTTGACAATTCTTTCTAAACATCATAAGTGAAATCTGGGTTGTCTATGACTACTTATTAGAGCACGTAGATACGAGTCATTGAAATATATGATCAATCCTGAGTGGTAAAATTTTCTCTTTGTATGCATCTCTATTCTCTTTATTTTTTAGGACTCAATATTTATACATCCTTGCATCTAAAATAAGCCTTATGGAAAAGAAATAAGTACTTTCTCCCAAGATAACAAAGATATTTGAAAGCTTGTATTGGACAAACATGACATTCGATGTTTTTTCATATTCTTGACTAGAGTTAATGGTAAAATCCTAGTTATATTTTTTTACGCATTCTATGAAAGCTATGGCAGTTACAGCAACAGCCAAGGGCATAACACCCAAGCAGCTTCTTGTTGGTAATATAGGCAATCAAATTAGTTAGAAGTATATAACCATGGCTATTATGTACTTTACTTATTTTAAGAAAATATGAACTATGATAATTGGCCTAAAATTCAAATCCGCTTTTACCTCTATTATGTACTTCACTTGTTTTAAGAATAACCTAAACTATGATAATTGACCTGAAACTCAAATTCACTTTTATCTTAAATTATCTTCGACTTCAAGATTTCTGAACTTTTATTGGATAAGAGGAAGATGTTAGAGAAAAGGGGGCAAAGGTGGGAAGAAAAGGTCATCTTGGCTGATATTGCAAAATATATTGATTTATATTAATCGAGCTAATAAAAGTTGAGACATTATACATATTATGTTTGTGAGTGGCCGATAGTTGGAAAAGGTTGGATGGTCATGGTTATGATGTTTGATATGAGTACAAATTATGGTAGGAACAATATTGGTCATAAAATTTGATCGATGTACTCTTTGACTTTAACCATTGCTAAATTTCCATCTCTACTTCTATAACCAGGCAAAGCAAAGGGAAAGGTTCTTTCATTGTGCTAGTTTTATAGTGAAAAAAGAGAAGTTATGGACCTCCAAGACTTCTTTTTGCTTAAGTAGAGATGGAAAAGAGAGAGGAGGAAGATGGGATGAGATAGTCCTTTGGTTGAAAAACGAGCAAGTTTTAACCTTCTCCATGACTTCCCTTCATTAGATAGAGATAGAAAAAAAATGAAAACGATAGGAGGAAGATGGGATGAAAGTACTTTGGTCTTTGTTTTTGCGGTAAACATATGATAGAGAGGTGAGAAGGTAGGGGAGTGAGGCAAAGATGTGGAGAAGTGTCCATATTAACTGATATCATTAAATATATCAATTTATGCAGCTAAAATGGCCAGGATATTAAATATAGATCATATTTGTGAGTTGTTGATGATGATATAAATTGAGATGAAACCATATTAATCATATGAATTGGTTAACGTACTTTTCACTTAATATTAAATCCTTGTCTCCATTTTCATAAATAGGAACAACAAAGGGGTAAGATTTTATGTCCCAACAGGATAGGGCATCCTGGCCAACCCATCCCATTTCTTTGAGAAAATGGGATTCTTATTCTAAAATTCATCCATATAGGAAAAGAAGAAAGAGGAAAGAAGGAACGGAATATAGAAAAAGAAAAAAATGAAAGAAAATAAGAAGAAGAAGAAGAAAAAGAAAGAAAGGAAGAGAGAAAAAAAAAGAAAGGAAGGAACAAAAGAAGAAGAAAAAAAAGAAAAAAATGTATCATGCTCTGAACCCAACACCCAGATCGGATACGTGATGGCCACATATTCCTTAGGGCAAGAATATCCTAAAGAATATACAAGACCTTAAAAAAAATTAGTATAATCTCAAAATTCATAAAAATAATCTAATTCTCATTTCAATTGATAAAACTTGCATAAATATCAATTAAATTATTTTGATCATCCCACTATCACTGATGGTGCTCTATCTAATCAATCCTTTTAATTATGATTTTAATTTCAGTCAAATACATATATCCTATAATTCTGAAAAGTAAAAAGAAAGAAAAGAGATTGTGAGCTTTACAGCCTAGTAAGAATCTCCATACAACATACCAATATAATATTATAATTTAAAAATAATAATAAGTATAAAACTCTGGTACAAACATGCATCAAGCACATGGTCAAGTAATAGATCATCATATGCCATCAAGTAAAGTATCTTATTCAACAAGAATCTACCTGGACTTAATATTTATTTTCTCTTTTCATAATTTCATTTTATTAACCATTTAACCTTTGACTTTGGACTAATCAAGATCATGCGATGATCTTTTATTCAGATTGAATTTCTGTGATCTTTCTCGGATCAAATTTTCATGATCTTTTTAGGATCATATTTCTCATGATCTTTTTTGGATCATATTTCTTATGATCTTTCTCGGATCAAATGTTCATGATTTTTTTTGGATTATATTTTCATATGTAAGCCCATAGAGACTCCTCCACATGACGAGACTAGTCCAAACTATATCATTCTCCTCTGATTATCACATGTTGATTTCATCATATCAATTTCAATTTATAGTGTGATCAAGACAAGTATATCATACCCATATAATCATACCATCAATCATTATTATATATAAATAAAATCAATGTATGATATACTCATGCTCAAAGACATACAAGAAATAATAATATTTCAATATAAATCCATCAAAACAAACCCAAGTATGCAAAACCAACAATACAAATCCAATAGTAAAAATAACATATATAATGATGATTATATACAGAAATTCTTATCTTTATTGATGCCCAATTAATCTTCTGACCTTAATCTGCACCCCGATTTGACGAATCAAGCGCTACGGAGCCTGCTCAATGATCTCTTGACTGAAAGAATATTGTTCTCCTTAATATTCAAATTAATATCTTAAAATAACTTAATAGATTAAATTAAATATTTAGATCCTTCTATCGAGGTTTACATGATCCATACTCCCACCTCCAAGATTTTTTCTTTTTAAACTTCCCATAATCCATCTTTTAAAAAATAAAATAATTAAATAAATTTACTAATTAAATAATTATTAATTTATGATTAGCCAAAGAAGAGAGAGAAGAACCTTCTCTTCTTCTTCTTTTCCCTGAAACAAGGATTTATTCTCCCTCTTATTTAAATATCCCTAATAATCCATCTTTAAAAAAAATTAATTAATTAAATAATTAACTAATTAAATAATTTATTAAAATTAAGAGAAGAGAGAGAGACCTCTCTCTTCTCTTCTCTCATTCTCAAACAGGGGATTCAATCCCCCTTTTCCCACTTGCTCACGCGTGGTCGTAGGCCACCCATGGCGGCCCTAGTGACGATGATGTCATGTCCCCGGCAACAGCCCCAATGGTGGTTGTTGTCAATGGCGTGCAGGAAAAACCAACGAAAAATGGGGGCTTCCCTATTTTGAATCAAAACCCATAGCTCCAGCTTCAATCAGGTGTCGGCGACCCAGAAGAAGAAAGAAGAGAAAGGGAGAGGAACTTACCTTGCTTTGAGGATTCCGACGACCCCCTTTTTTTCGATTGTTTTCGATGGCAACCCACGGAAGAAGCTCTCGAGATTTTGACGATCTCTCAAAAAAATTCTCATGAAGATCTAGGGGAAGGGGAGAGGGCTTCTTATATGGATATCTCCTAAGCAAAGCCGACCGCCCTAGCCTCGATTTTATCAAAAAAGGAAGGAAGAAGACTCTGGTTAGGAGTCTTTTTCTTCCTTTCTTTTGCATACAATTGGGCCCTTTTCATCCGGACCGGTCCAAAGGCCCAAGGGCTGGACGGGGTATTACATTTTTTCTCCTTAAAATAATTTCATCCTAGAAATTAGCATACTAAAAAGTTGATATCTTTAAGTGAACCAAATTTCTATCCCATCCTTGACCCTCTACCTCTAGTTAAGAAAAAAAATTTGAATCTTGTATCATTGAAACCAAAGTTTTCAATCAATTTTAAATAATTTAAATCACCATACTTTCACCATACACTCTGATCTAAATCTACTAAATATCTCAGATTTGCTAAATAACTTTCAAATTAATAAGATTATAAATTTGTTGATCCTTAAAATAATAATTTGAGATATAAATTATCTATCAAAATTCAAATCCTATAAATCACCTTTGTCACAATCTCTAGTAATCATAATCCAAAGTTTCAATATTCTTATACTACAATCCCTAATGATCTTAAACCTACGCTCTGGTACCATTTTGTCATGCTTCGAACCTAGCACTTAGGTCAGATACATAATGGCCACATATTTCTTAGAACAAGAGTACTCTAAAAAATATAGAGATCTTAAAAAAAATCCAATACAATCTCAAAATTTATAAAAATAATCTAATTTCATTTCAATTGATAAAACTTGCACAAATATCGATTAAATTCTTTCGATCATCCCACTATCATTGATGGTACTCTATCTAATCGATCCTTTTAATTGTGATTCTAATTTTAGCCAAATGCATATATCCTGTAATTCTGAAAAGAAAATAGAAGGAAGAGGGGTTGTGAGCTTTACAGCTCAGTAAAAATCTCTATATAATACACCAATATAATATTATAATTTAAAAATAATAATAAGTATAAAACTCTGGTACAAACATGCATCAAGCATATGGTCAAAAATGGATCATCAAATGCCATCAAATAAAGTATCTTATTCAACAAGAATCTCTCTGGACAACATTTGTTTCCTCTTTTTATAATTCTACTTTATTAATAGTTTAACCTACGACTTTGGACTAATCAAGATCATGCGACGATCTTTTATTCGGATCGAATTTCTATGATCTTCTTCAGTTCAAATTTTTATGATCGTTCTCGGATCATATTTCTCATGATCTTTTTCGGATCATATTTCTCGTGATCTTTCTCAGATCCAATGTTCGTGATCTTTCTCAGATCCAATGTTCATGATCTTTCTCGGATCATATTTCCACGTATAAGCCCATAGAGGCTCCTTCATATGACGAGACTAGTTCAAACCATATCATATTTCTTTGATTATTACATGTTGATTTCATCATATCAATTCTAGTTTATAGTATGATCAAGATAAGTATATTATACTCATATAATCATACTATCAATCATTATTATATATAAATATAATTAACATATAATATACTCATGCTCGAAGACATACAACGAATAATATTTCAAACATAACAAATCCATCAAAACAAACCCAACTATGCAAAACCAACAATACAAATCTAATAGTAAAAATAACATATATAATGATAATTATGTACAAAAATTCTTACTTTTATTATTGCCCAATTAATCTTTTGACCTCAATCTACATCCTGATTTGATGAATCAAGTGCTATGGGGCCTGCTCAATGATCTCTTGACTGGAAGAATATTGTTCTCCTAGATATTCAAATTAATATCTTAAAATAACTTAATAAATTAAATTAAATATTTAGATTCTCTTATCGGGGTTCACATGATTCATACCCCTACCTCCAAGATTTTTCCTTTTAAACTTTCCATAATCCATCTGTTGGGGATAAATCCCGCTTCCACCGAAATCCAGTCTGATGCTTAGCCTAATATAACTAGTAATCATGGAAGAGCTTCGATCAAAAATTCTTCCTCCAGTAGTCGAACCCCAGCTGAACTTCTCCAGCGATCGAACCCCTCAGCCCAACTCCTTCAGTGGCCAACCCTTCCCAGACTCCTCTAGTGACCAAATCCCTTTCGAACTTCTTCTTCAGCCGAACTCCTCCCAGATTTCTTCTTCAATCAGATTTCTTCAGGAGCCGAACTCTTTTCAGACTTCTCCTTTAGTTGAATTTCTATATGAATCGAACTTCTTTTGGACTTCTCTTTCAGTCAAGTTCCTCCAGGAGCCGAACTCCTTCCAGACTTCTCCTTCAGTCGAATTTCTTCAGGAGCCAAACTCCTTCCGGACTTCTCCTTCAATCAAATTTCTTCAGAAGCCGAACTCCTTTAGGATTTTTTCTTCAATCGAATTTCTTTAGGATCCAAACTCCTTCTAGATTTCTCCTTCAGTCAAGTTTCTTCAGGAGCTGAACTCCTTTCAAACTTCTCCTTCAGTCGGATTCCTCCAAGAGCCGAATCTTTCCAAACTTCTCTTTCAGTCAGGTTCCTCCAAGAGCCGAACTCCTTCCAAATTTTTTCTTCAGTCGAATTTCTACAGGAGCCAAACTTCTTTCGAATTTCTCCTTCAGTTGAATTTCTCCAAGAGCTGAACTCTTTTTAGACTTTTCTTTCAGTCAGATTTCTATAGGAGCCAAACTCCTTCTGGACTTCTCTTTCAGTCAAATTTCTTTAAGAGCCGAACTCCTTCCAAATTTTTTCTTCAGTCAAGTTTCCCCAAGAGCTGAACTCCTTCTAGACTTCTTCTTCAGTCGAATTCCTTCAGGAGTCGAACTCCTTCCAAACTTTTTCTTTAGTCAAGTTCCTTCAGGAGTCGAACTTCTTTCGGATTTCTTCTTCAATCGAATTCCTCCAGAAGCCGAACTTCTTTCAGATTTCTTCTTCAGTCAAGTTCCTCTGAGAGCCAAACTTCTTTCGAACTTCTTCTTCAATCAAGTTTCTCTAGAAGCCCAAACTCCTTTCGAACTTCTCCTTCAGTCGAATTCCTCCAGGAGCTGAACTTCTTTCAGACTTCTCCTTCAGTCGGATTCCTTCAGGAGCCAAACTCCTTTCAGATTTCTCCTTCAGTCAAGTTTCTTCAGAAGTCGAACTCCTTCCAAACTTTTTCTTCAGTCAAATTCCTCCAGGAGCCAAACTCCTTCTGAATTTCTTCTTCAATCAGATTCCTTTAGGAGCCGAACTTCTTTCGAATTTCTTCTTTAGTCAAGTTCCTCCAGGAGCCGAACTTCTTCCAGATTTTTTTTTCAGTTGGATTCCTCCAGGAGCCAAACTCCTTTCGGACTTCTCCCTTCAGGAGCCAAACTCTTTCAGACTTTTCCTTCAGTCAAATTCTTCCAATAAATTACTTTCAGATTTCAACTAGCATTCCTTCTAGGTGATCCCTCTAGCCGTATTTCTTTTAGAAGTCTGAACTTCTCTAGAATTGATATATGTCAAAGTTCTTCACCAACCAATGCCTGCTTTCTCCAAACTTTGATTATTAAATCTTGATGGTATGGCTATCACTATTAGTCTGACGATACCTCTCTCTTCATAGCAAATCTCACACAATCCCAAGCAACCCACTATCGAATGGTTATGGCTGTCATAATTAGTTTGGCGATACCTCTTCCTCCGTAATAAATCCCACGCGGCCTCGAGTGGCCCATGATCGAACGGTATGGCTGTCGCTATTAGTTTGCTATAGGCTCCATCTATAAAAAGAGACCATTTAGATATATTTTTTCTAAGCTCTCTTCTCTTTTCCAAAACTCTGTCGAACTCTTTTTTGAGCACTCCATTTTTGTTGGCCAGAAGAGCTGACTTGATCATCAGAGGATCCTACTGGAGCCACCACCATCAACTCCGAACGAGATTCTATTTTGCAAGTCACCAACGATGACTTCTTCTTTCTCGACTCTAGTTCGATCTGACATCAATCAGATTCTGCACCAATAAAATTGGCACTAGAGGAAGGGCCCTCTATTTTTTAGGTTCCCTTGTTCTTAAAGTAGTGCTCAGCAGTGATCTCTCTTCTTTCTCTCTAGAGTTCTTTTCTAAGAAAAAATGCCTTCCAAGAAAGCTTTGACTCAGCGATCAATAGCCTCTACAGTCATATCCCATCCAGACCTATCCACCCCCGCTTTAGCCCCGATAACTCAGACTCCATCTACAGCCATGGTGGATGCGGAGCAATTCAACCTGCTGGTCCAGTAGATTCACAGTCTCATGGAGGTGGTGCAGGCCATATATCTACAGACCCTAGCATCGATTCGATCGGTGCAGGCTTCTTCAAAGCCTCATGGTCCGATTTGGGGATGGTCGGCTTGGGCTATCCGACCTCTGATCTTTGGAAAGAAGAAGCAGAGGATGGAGGACCCTTGCTCGGACTATAACTTGAGCCAGGGGGAAGCTTCACACCCGTTCCACCAAAAAATTTTGAAGATTAACGATTGTAAAGATCTCCTGAATCAAAGGCTTGTAGAAATAAGCCAATGAATCGAAGAACTCCTCATACTCCCTCTTCACATGGTAATGATATTTGTACTGATCCTTCTTTTTCTCAGAGAATTATGCAGGAATCAATCTCATCGAACTTCAAACTTCCACAGTTTGAGAGTTACGATGGAACCATCAATCTGATCGACCACCTGGAGGCCTTTCGAATAATGATGTTGCTCCATGATGCGCCAAATGCCATTTTGTGTCGAACATTTTCGTCTACCCTCATGGAAGCTATCAGGAACTAGTACTTGGTACTTAAGTCAGGTACCATCTTTTTCTTCGATCAAATGAGCCATCAGTTTGTGGCTCACTTCGTCAACAGCTGATGTCCATGTCAAGGTTCGAATTCTTTGATTAATATCAGACAGAAGGAGGGAGAATCTATCCGAGCCTATGTTATCCGATTTAATGCTGCTGCATTGGAGGTCCAAAACCTAGACTAGTCTATTACAATGATCGCACTCAAGGATGGCCTTTAGAAGAATAATTTACTATTTTTCTTGGAGAAGAAATATCCCAAGGACTTTGTCGATCTGCTAGCTCGGACTAAAGGATATATCCGTGTAGAAGAAGCCTACAAATTGAAAGATGAAAAAGCCACAGGAGAGCAATGGATGGGCTATTAGATATATGTGCCCTAGAAGCCAGAATTGGCTGACACTTGTAATACACTTCTAGGGGCAAAATTGTAATTTTGACTATAATTTATAAAATGGGTTATTTTCTATCACACCTGTGTATTTAGTGTCTGTGATACATCCTTTGAGTTAATGGTAATGATAATTCATATTTTCAAGAGTTGAAAATTTAAGACATGAATAATCATTATTAACTCATAAACAGCTCCCGACCATAGGATCATCACGAGGATGGTGATTGATCCAGAAGGTTGGTGTACGATCGCTTCTCTTTAGTAGATGAGTCTTGAGTCTACGGTGTGGAGACACCGGAGCGAGAGTACAGGTACTCGTTAGAGAACGAGGGCACTGAGCGTGACCACCTCGAGTAGTCATTAGGAAGTCTACCTTCTCGTCAATGACTGACTCGATGCTGCAGTAGTGTGTCTGGTTCTTTGACCTGAGATGCATCGGCAGTTCACCTTGAGGGTGTTATAGTTTGACTACACCATTACTCGGTCTCCTAGCCATATGGAACCCTGAGGTGTATGTTGGCTATAGCATGTTCATTGTAGGAACTGGATTGCATCAAGATGGAATCTATCTACCTCGGTGGTAGAGGAGCAGCCCTATGATGATCATGAGAATCAAGTCCAGAAATCCCATGGCCATGGTAGAGTGAAATAATAGAAAGAGTTTCTATTTAGATTTTCACATTGGACTCGAATCGAATGATTACATCATATGACAGAGACTAGGGTTTGACGAGTTCACCTTAACCCTAATCTGATCGGGGCTCAAGATAGAAGAACTTAATCACACAGGTAGCTGCACCAAGAGGTTCGCATTCAGCTCTGATGGGTTGCCACCATATACTGCTAGGTGTCACTGGTGGATTTTGGGAGCAATTAGAATGATTTAGATGATCGATCATTCTAGCTGTTCGAATCAGAAGAGTTCTGATCCATCGAAAGGAGTTTCGATGATGTCTATGATAGAGATCATGACATATCCCATTACCATACAGAACTGAACCTAACTGGGTCACACAAACAAGGGTTTGAATCTGGTGATCATCAATTGAACTGATCTAGTTCAATTGATCTGAATGAGATTCAATTAGGTTCAAGGAAATCGTGCTAGCACTCGATTGAACCTAACGTTCTTCTTTTACTATCATAAATAAGTTGTCCTGACTGAGCCAAAGGAGTTTGTGCTCAATCAGAGGCCTTCATATGGTCTGACTGGAGGTTGTCCAAGTCAGAATAGGTTGTCTTATTTGTAAGACATTACCTGCCATTTTTGGTCACCTGCCATTTCTTGTTCTTTGACTTTGGTCAAAAGTCTACCTTTGACTGGTCAAACGTTGACCATTGACCCTTTGACTTTTGACCACATGTCATGCACCTATTGGAGAGCTGGTGGGGGCTTGTCCCCCTGCCAGAACCTGGCAAGGAGAAGGGCGCACGCCAAGGGTGGCGTGAGCCCAAGTAGGAGGCGCCTAGGAGTCCTTGTTGGACAAGGACTCCACCTCCCTTTTGGATTCCAATCAGAGTTCTACTAAGAATCCAGTTTGACTGGTCTTAGGCACCCTCTAAGGAGGAATCCAGGGGTCTCTTTTTCAACCAATCAGATTTAGATCTGATTTCACAAAGGGTTGTGATTGGTTGAGAGGAAGAGGAGTTGGATCACAAGAGGTCTATAAATAAGACCCTGCGCCCAACCCTAATCCTAAGTGAAAGTGAATTCAATGAGATTTCCCACGCCCCAAGGCTGCCTCTCCCCTCCTTCTCCATGCCATAGTCTCTTCTCCCCTTGCTCTCCACGTCCAAAAGTGTTTTGGATTTAGTTTGGTGCGATTCAGATCAAGGAAAGGCGATCAAAAGCAAGAAGGCTGCGCTGCTGCAAAAGGACGACTGCAGATCTTCAAAAGAGTTTTGAAGATCCTCCAGATCAGATCCAGATCTGATTTTTGGAGGTGTGATAGAGAAGAAGAGGATCTCCAGATCCAACCCGAGTGGATACCGGTAGAGGCCAGGCGCTTGCGTGGCTAAGATCCAGAACCTTCCGCTGCAATCAGGATCATCTACAGGGTAATAGGATTACCCAAATCAGGTAAATTAAATTTGATTTAATTTATCTTATTTTATTTTATTTATTAAAATAATAAGAATCAGATCTAAAACATATCAAGATCTGATTAAGGATCAAGAGAAAATTTTTGAAATATATCTCTTGATCTAATCAGATCTGGACGAACCTGGACCGGGAAATCAGGATTTCCCTTCAACTGGTATCAGAGCCATGGTTCTAAAATTGTTTAGATCTGATTTTAATTTTATTTTAATTAGAAAATAAAGTGATTTCAGATGTCACATGAGATGTGATCAGATCTGAAATCAGAAAAATTAAAATTAAATGATTTGGATCTAAGAACATGAAGATATGCATGACTAGTTCTAGAATAGAATAGTTCTATAGAATAGTTTTGCATGTCTTTGATTTAATATGATTAAATCATATTTTAGATCTTCTTATTTACTATTTTCTGATATTATAAGTGTTATAATAACATCTGATAAACAGCAAATAAAAATTATTTAATTTTAAATATCATATGAGATATGATAGATGCATGACTAGACTAGTTGTAGAATAGTTCTACATAATTGTCTAGATTAGAATTTATTTTGATTAGATCAATTTAAATCTAATTTTTTAGATTATTATGTGATAATTTAGATCTGAAAACATGCATGATTTGATACATGAGATGTATGCAAAATATGCCTTGATTAGATCTAAATTTGTATATGAGATATATGATATAGATCTATAACTGTTTTGTAGATTTACATGTTCCTGATTAAGGCGTTCCTCTTGGCCGTCCGGTCATAAGAACGAAGAAGGGTTTAAAGGCCCTCTCTTCCCATTCGATGGGGTGTTCTTATGACGTGTAGGGGTGCTGCGTGTTCGTCCTTAATCAGAAACCCAAAACTTACTTTCTGCAAAACCCTAGATCCTGAAACCCTAGGATTTATTGTGCATATTTTGTTTATGAACCCAACTTAATTAAGAATTAAGTTTATGGAATATTAATTAGGTCTAAAATTGAGAATTTCAGATCTAAGACATATTCATAATACTGGGTTCGGGCTTGGGTAGCTCAATTAGGTCTAAGCGGTTGATCAAACCGAATCAAGAGTTGGTTAGATGGGATCAACAATGCTTAAATTGACCAGCCTAATAGGATTAAGTCTGGGTCAAGATCGAGTCACGATCAAAGCAAGACCTAATTAGGCTCAGAGGTTAGAGTCTGGATTGTAGGCTAACCCAATTGGTTCTGACTCAACAATTTGGTGTCTAAGGTAAGTTTGGCACAGACGACCGACTGGTTTTTAATTGGAAGCTACTCGACCTGAATGCGTTCTTGTGCGAGTTAACGGCATATTCCTTCCACCGGTCTCACTTACCTGGCCATATCTGTTGACACAGTTCTGATCTGAGGTGGTCAATAATCCGAGCTGACCCATGCCACTAGGTTAGTCATAATTGTTATGACTAAGCCAAGTCTAGTTTAATGAGACCTGAATCAATTCTCCCTAAGAAAAGATTAAGTCCGAGGTCTTCCACCATTGTAGACGTGCGGGCCCTTCCCGGGGTTGATTGTTCTCGGCTGGATACAGTGGCTCAGTTGCACCGGGAAGACGCAACCATGTCTATTAGGCATTGGATGCTATGGGCTGGAGGA